>JAKELL010000087.1:0-229027 GCA_021524915.1 Lactarius akahatsu | reverse complement strand
TGTCGAACTCTTGATAGAATCGAAAGCCTCTTCGACACCTCAAGACCTATACCGAAGTCCCACTGACGCGAGCGGTGATGGACGTACTCGTGAAGATCATGGTCGAAGTTCTATCTATCCTTGCCATCGCGACGAAGGGGGTGAAGGAAAGGCGAACTAGTGGGTCTCTCTCCTGCGATAAGCTTGATCTCGCTCAATTTTGAACAGAAACGATTTTAAAGAAGCTGGCTGGGATGAACGATATCGAGGATGCCTTGCAGAGGTTTAGAAAGTTGGAGGAGGGGGATCTCACGGTGGTCGCACGGGTGTTAAGGGAAACCAAGGGCGGTGTGTCACTCGTTCATCTGGCCACTCGCTTCATTTTTACGCCTTCCGGGTAGATGCGAAACAAACCGATGGGATGGCCAAGGAGACCGTTAAAACAATGGATGCCCCTGATGCTACTCCTTCCTTTGACGGGGGGGTCCTGTCACCTGAGGAGCCTCCTGCACCCGCTCCTGAACCCTCCCACTCTGGTCCGTGGCGGTCCGTTCACCAAAGGGGTGGGTTCAGGCGCTCTCGCGAGAAATCGGAGGCTCACTCGCCAGGATCCATCATCGAGACGCCGATGTGGCCACCGCCCGATCATACGCAAGCTACTAGCGAGTGGGCAACTTGGAGAGGCAAGTCCCATTGTTTTCTTCGTTACAAGTGGCGTATAACATCCGCCAACAGCGCAACCTGGTCTCGAATACACCCCGCCGCCAAGTGAACCCACGATTTATCTAGCACCAGAGGCTCCGTCACAACCACGCAGTCTCTTCGGACCACGCTCACCCCGCTCGTCTTATGAGGGACTGTCGCTTGAGGAGCCTCCAGAACCCCCCCGCCCTGGTGCATGGCGGTCCGTCCACCAAAGGGGTGGGTTTAGGCGTACTCGTAAGAAACCGGAGGCCCGCCCAGCATGGACGACTTGGCAAGGCAAATATCATTTTTTTCTTCATTACAAGTGGCATATAACACCCGCCAACAGCGCAAGCTGGTCTTGAATACACGTCACCAGAGGGTCCACCACAGCTCTTCCCACCCTCACCCCGCTCGTCTATTGAGGAGCTTCTTACACCCTTCCGCCGCGACACGAGGCGGCCCGTTCACCAGCGGCGTGTATTCAGGCGCGCTCGTAAGAAATCGGACGCCCACCCGCCAGCTGGGCCACATCCTGACTATGCGCAGGCTGCTAGCTCCTGGGCAACTTGGCAAGGCAAGTGTCATTATTTTCTTCATTACAGGTGACGTATAAATCCGCCAACAGTGCAACCCAGTCTCGACTACACCCCGCCGCCGAGTGATCCCATGATTCTAACACCAGAGGTTCCATCACAACCACCCGGTCTCTTCGGACCACGCTCACCCCGCTCATCTATTTACGAGCCTCCTGCACCCGTTTACCAGCAGCGCGTATTCAGGCGCGCTCCTAAGAAATCGGACGCCCACCTGCCAAGAGGCGTCATCGAGACGCCAATGCACACACCACCTACGCCACCTCCTGGCCGTGTGCGCCGGCGGGCTGTTCACTAAGCCTAGAAAACTTAGCAAGGTAAATATCAATGTTTTTTTTTCTTTGCTGTTACAAGCCGCATATAATGTCGGCCAACAGTACAACCTGGTCTCGAGTACACGCCGCCGCCAAGTGAACACACGATTCATCTAGTAGGCATGGCAATTGAATAGGCATGGCGAGCTGCAAAGATGTGCACTCAATGCGCGTCCCTAGGATGTTCGGATTTACGCTTCCCTTGAGAATAGTACACTGTAATTCTAGATACTGGCGCAAACTACATGTCATGCACGCCATGAGTCGAGCGGTTCGAGAAGACAATAAATGTCAATATCTCACTCTGCATCGCATTCTATTCTTCTGAATTACAAAGGTTTTTAGTACACGTTACACGTGACACCCGCAGAACGGTTGGTGCGGACCTAATATTAGTAACCGTAGAGCAGACCCATTAATGCCACGCATTCCGCTCGCCGTGCCCGCCCCGCGCCCAGTCTGTTAGAGTATGCTGATGGCAACCATTGCATTTCTTCCCTTATAGTCTCCCGTAGAAGCTGGAATGGGACCTGGCCTTCTTTGTTCTCCGCATCTAGATCAGCTCCACTCTTGAGAAGAATCCAAGCCACTTCGAGCAACACAAGGCGCGATGCTATGTGTAAGGGAGTATCGTGGTTGTCGTTGGGCATGTTAGCGTCTGCACCACGCTCTATTAATAGCTGTGCAACAGCGGAACCGTCTTCCTCGGCTTCCAACACTCGGTGCAATGGTGTCCGGCCCCGGTTATCCTCCGCGTTGACAATCGCGCCATGGTCAAGGAGCGTCCGCACCAAGTTGAGTTCGAAAAGTAAGATGCGGAATGTAATGGGGTTTTGTGGTCTTTATCTCGTATATTCGCGTCTGCACCATGCTCTACCAATAGCCGCGCCATGCCAAAATGGTGTTCAGTGTAATTTCTGTCCTCCAACACGAGGTGCAATGGGGTTCGGCCCAAGTTATCCTCTGCGTTGGCATTTGCGCCATGGTCGAGGAGCATCCGCACCCATTTGAATTCGAGAGAGTAAGATGCGGAATGTAACGGAGTTTCGTGGTCCTCGCCTCGTACGTTCACATCCGCACCACGTTCTACCAATAGCCGTGCGACGCCAAAATGACGTTCATCAAAGTAATTCTTGTCTTCCAAAACTAGGTGCAATGGGGTCCGGCCCAGGCTGTCTTCCGCATTGACATTCGCGCCATGGTCGAGGAGCATCTGCACCAAGTTGCGTTCGAGAAAGTGAGATGCGAAATGTAGCGGGGTTTCACGATCTTCGTCTTGCGCATTCACGTCCGCACCATGTTCTACTAATAGCTGTGCGACGGCTGAACGATCTTCGTCAAGTGGTTCCTTGGCTTCCAACATTCGGCCCAATGGGGTCCGGCCCCATTTGTCTACCGCATTGATATTCGCGCCATGGTCGAGGAGCATCCACGCTAACGTGAGTTCCGGGGGGGTAACACGCATAATGCAACGGTGTTTCGTGGTCCTCGTCTCGTACATTCACGTCCGCGCCCCGCTCAACCAATAGACATGCAACGCCAAAAACGATATTCATCACGTAATCCTCGGCTTCCAACACTCGGAGCAATGGGGTCCGGCCTAAGTTGTCCTCCGCGTTGACATTTTGCGCCGTAGTCAAGGAGCATCCACACCAACTTGATTTCAGGAAAGTAAGAAGCGGAATGTAATGGGGTTTTATGGTCCTCGTCTGTGCATTCACGTCCGCCCCACGCTCCACTAATAGTTGTGCAACACCAAATCGATCTTCGTCAGAGTAATCCTTGTCTTCCAACGCTAGGTGCAATGGGGTCTGACCCAAGTTGTCCTCCACGTTGATAATAGCACCATGATCGAGGAGTGTCCGCACCAAGTCGACTTCGAGAAAGTAAGATACGAAATGTAATGGGGTTTCGTGATCCTCGTCTTGTGCGTTCACGTCCGCACCACGCTTTACTAGTAGCTGTGCAACGGCCAAACGATCTTTGTCAGACTGACCCTTGGCTCCCAACATTCGGTGCAACGGTGTCCGGCCCCAGTTGTCCTCCGCGTCTATGTTAGCGCCGTAGTCGAGGAGGATCCGCACCAACTCGAGTTTCGGGGGGGAACATGCGTAATGTAATGGGGTTTTGTGGTCCTTGTCTCGTGCATTCACGTCCGCACCACGCTCGATTAATAGCTGTGCAACACTGAAACGAACTTCGTCAGAGTAACCCTCAGCTTCCGACACTAGGTGCAATGGGGTCCGGCCAAAGTTGTCCTCCGCATTGACATCCGCGCCATGATCGAGGAGTAGCCGTGCAACATTGATACACTGTTTAAGCAATGTATAATGTAACGCAGTTGAATCATTTTTGTCTCGGAAATTCACTTCCGCGCCATGTTCCAATAATAGTTGGACGAGATTGGAACAATTGCCTTCGTTCTTTGGAAATGGTAAAGCCTTGCCACCAGCGTTCCGAGAATTAACACCCACTTTACAACAAAGTAACATCGGACCTACCTCGAAATCCCACCAATCTGCTGCCAGATGTAGAGCAGTGGAGAGGTCCTTCCGCCGTACGTTTACATCCGCACCATGTTGAAGCAGAAACTGCACCGCGCCGACAGCCGAATTGTAGGGCCATCGAAGTACAATGTGGAGTGGAGTCTGTTCTTCTGTTCCTCGAACGTCAACGTTTGCGCCGAGCTGAAATAGGAGTTCTGCGACCCGAATATGTCCTCTGTGCAATGCTGCGACCAGCGGATAGCCATATTCGCCGCCAAAATCGTTCACGTGCTGCGGGTGTTTCTTGGCGAGGTGCTCAACCAGGTCACAAAATCCACAAAGGGCAGAATAGTATAAGGGTTTGGCAGTAGAATCCCGGAGCGAGTCCCAATCCCATGGCTGATCTATATCGTGTATCTGGACCCACGCTGCAAAGTGTGGCTTGTCTAAGTCAAAGAGTGTCTTCATTCTACTCGTCACGTGCAACGACACGCTCCCCACCTGCGCGTGAGATACCCAGTGTTCAGCAGCATATCTAACGGGAGGATTCGGGAGAATGGTCCGGGTGTCGTTCCAGCCGTCACCCCAGCCATCGCTCGAGTCATTTCCCCAGTTTTCGCTCCAGCCATTACCCCAGCCATCGTTCCAGCCATCACCCCAGCCGTAGCTCTGGGCGCCCCGTGCGTCGACGCGCTCGTCCAAACAGAGTAGAACGCCAAGGGATCCCTGGGCAAGAGTTGTGTGCGCAGCTTCGGGGAGGACGTGATAACGCAAGATATCTTCACTCGAGACAGCAAGACGATCCGACGTAAGAAATTCTTTCACCGAAAAATGCGAAAATTGGACCACTCGTGATCTGCGTCTGCCAACGATAGTAATCAAGCTTGGACACGCGGAGAGCAACTCTTGTTCTTGATCCTCCGACCCCCAATCTGCATCCAATGTCGGCACTTCTCCCTCAATCGCATCAACTTCGAAAGTAAGGATCGCCGTAAGCTCGTCAACACGAAGGGGTCGAATGGCCACGGTCAGGCATTGGAGCAAGCGCTGGGCATAAAGTTGGTTCGTTTTGTGTATCTCCTTGAGGACTCGCTCGTAGGTTTCGTCCAAGCTGTCGGGTAGTTCATTTAGAAACTGCCGAACCCTCGATCGGAGACAAAGCCTCAGCATCTCCAGCTGACAATAAACCCATCGGAACCTGTATGAAGAATAGTGAGAGGAAGCTCCGGGGAGAGAACAGCGAAACCTTACATGCCGTCAGCTTTCTCTGAGAGGGTCTCGATCACCAGTTGCTTGTCGTCCTCACGCCATCGATTGTCATTGGCAAGAACATCGGCCTCGGACCTGATATATCTAGTGATATCTTCCCTGTGTCCAGTTTGGTCGTGAAGGGAGACGCGGCGAGACGTCAAAGGCTCAAGACGGATGCGGATGTCGACCTCCGGCCGGCTCGTGACGCATATGTGTAGATTCCGGAGGCGGAGATCAATAAGGCGTTTTATCAAGCTGAGAACCCGCTCTCGGGGAGATCTCACGCCAGAGGTATTTGGACATTCATCAATGGCATCCAAGACGATGTAAATTGGGTGTTGGGTCGTAGTTGAGAGCATGTCCGTGAGACAATTGATCAAAACATCATCGCTGGGTTGCTGTGTGCCTTTCCCGTGTGCTGAATAAACACGGGACATTATGTCGCAACAATGAATCGAGTGTGCAGCGAACTGGATGAGCAAGGAAGGCAGGAGATCATGGCGATGCTTCTTGTTCTCGTCTCTAAAATCAAAGTAGAAATACGCAACAGAGGCTCTTCCGCCATGGCGCAGTGATAAGATACGCTGGATGATCGCAGAGCTGGTCAAGAGCATTAAGCTGCTGCGTAAGGAGAGACTATATAAATGGCGAACCAGAGGATGCTCTTCCCCGAACCAGCTATGAATGGGAGCCGTCAGGGACAAGTGAACGACAGAATTCCACGAGCGTACGTTTGCCATGGATCCATAACAGGGAACCGGTGGAATGCCATTCCTGAAAGATACGGCTTTCTAAAAACCAGGTAGTTGTTGCCTCGTGAAGGTCACGTAACCCGATGTTGTAATTCGTCGATGGGTCAGACGGAGATAGCCACCCTTTGAGCTTCTGTAGTACCCCCCTCCACTATGACTGTATGTGAACTCCTACAACATATCGCGACGAGGTCAGGAGGGTACGAACAATCACGAGCGTCCATTTTGTCCGCGATCTCTTTAACCATAGCTTTCGTTTCTTTCGCGTCAGCCTTTGTTTCCTTCGCGTCAGCTTTTATGTCCCTCGCGTCTAACCAGAGGATTTTCAAAATGAATGACTTGCCAGTGAAACAGCTACACACCATCCTTGAGAACATTGGTATCACTTGACACTTGTGCGATACCCGTTAGAAGCTCCCGCTGTTCCAATTCACCAAACCTCTGCAAGGCATCCTCGAGATCGTTCATTCCCGCCACCTTCTTAAGGAATATTTCTAGTCAAACTTACAGTAAGCGAAGAGCAACTTATCGCAGAAGGTGAACCCACTTATTCGTCTCTCCTTCATCCCACTGGTTGCTGTAGCAAGGATCGACAGAACTTCGGCCATAATCTTTGCGAGTTCATCCGTCACCGCAAGACTTGGTGGGACATTGGTATAGACCTTGAGGCGTTCAAAGAAGCTTTCGATTCTACCGAAGAGTTTGACTAGCACATCACGGTTCGCCACAGTGCTCCTTGCCGCCTGCGAGAGATGAAGTTCTACCGATGCGGGGAATAGAGCAAGCAAACTCACTACGAGGAGAATACCGATTCCAGATAAAATGATTTTGGCAGGGGGGAATACCTGAAAGCTAACATAAGGGAAAAGACGGGTAACGAACCTGGCTGCTGTAACTTACCGAACCAGCGGTATCGCCAAGGATGGCAGAGAGTGCGTTGAGGATATTCACAGTTGGGTTGAGCCACTTGGTGAGTCGGTCATCGCTCCTTCGAGATTGATTCAGTTCATTAGCCTTCCCTTCAAGTACGACGAGGATAGCTTCGGGAGAATCGCAGCCGTTTATCTCAGCAGCGAGTGGGTGGGTAGTGAGGTCCTTGCCGGTCTTCTTCTTATACTCTTCTAGGGCCTTTTCGAATATGGGTCGAAAGTTTGGAGTAGATGAGGAAGATGCCTGAGGACCGGACGACATTGTGTTGATTGGGAAGATCTATACACTGGCAGGCGTATGGGTATGGTGTGAGACGGCCTCGTGGTATGCCAGTGGAACGAATCAACGCCCTTCAACAAATGATAGACGCGCAAGACACATGACTTGGATTCGCCGGATGACGTCCGGGAGCCAAGTTGAAGAATGTTCCGCTCGGTACAGTGCAGTTGAAAGTATATCCAAATCTCGTTTTACTCAGGCTGAAGCAAGCTGCAACTGCCAGTGGAGAAGTGGCGCGTAACGCACATGAGTTCGTTGCCATGGCACCATGGCACATGGGCCTCCACTTTTCGAGGAGTCTCCCTGCCTCGCCTGCTCTCTCATTCCTGCCATCATCCCCGGACTCTTCATCCTCATGCGTGGTCCTTCTCGCATCGGTCAGCCTTCCTCTGCCCTTTTCCCGCCCTTTCCCCACCCTCCCCTAGGCGGGTGAGCCACGAGCCTATTTGCTATGATCGTCCTCCTTGGTCTCCCTCGCTAATCATTTAGCGAGTCATCGCTGGCTGGCACCAGCTTCTCCGCGTTTTTCGCCGCCGCCCCTACCCTTCCCCATCCGCTCCTTGACCATCCGCCCAACACCCTGTCGCTACCCACCTTGTCCTGGCCACCGTGACCGCCCCCCTCTCGCCATTGTTTCTCACGCCCTGCGCCTCTGCCACCTGTGTCACTGCCCCCTCACCCACCCGTTCTCCGTGCCCCCAGCTTGCCAACCCCCTCCTTGCAGCCACATGCAAGGGTCGCTACGCCTCCATCCCCCTACCAGCGCTACCGCTTCCCCTCTTTGTCGCTTCTCCCCGCCGTCCCCATCCTCCCCCAGCCATCGACTAGTCATCACGTGCGAGGTCTGTGAGTGGTGGGAGTTTCCACCCTCTCCTCTCACCACTGCTTGCCCACCCGCTGCCTGCTCCACCTGTGCCTCCACCTCCCTATCCCTGGCGCCAACTCCTCGCCGGACCCGCTATGTATTTTCCCTCTTTCGTGCGCTAGGGGCAGCCTTCCACGATCACTATCGCTCTTGCCTTGGTGCTGTTTGCTCGCCCTGCCTCCCACGCTCTCCTCGCCATCACATGTCAGAGAAATCGTCACCTCCATCTCCCTCTCCTCACACTGCCTGCTTGCCGTCATCACCCTCTTCTCTCCCCTGCTGCCTGCCCGACGTGCCCATCCTTTGCCTCGCCGCCGTCTTCTTCCCTCCTTCGTACTTCCTCTTCTTCTCATCCCCCCCCCCGCTTCCCTCGCTGTCCTCTCGCCCCCTAGCACCTTCCTCTTCCTCCTGCCGTCTCAATGCCACTCGCTCCCTCTCCTTGCTATTGTCTCATCGCCTGCCTGCCGTCTCAACGCCCTCCCCCTTCATTGCCCTCGTAATCGCTCCCCTCTTTCTCTGGACCCTCTTCCCCTCCCTCCATCTATTCGCCTTGGCACCTCTGTCCGCCTTACGTCGTCTGTCTCTCCCTACCCACGCATATGCCTTCGTTCCCGCCGTCTCAAGACCCTCGGCATAGCCTTGCCGCTACTCCCGCCCTCTTGGTGCCTTCCTCCTCCACCTCGCCGTACCACCTTCTCGCCAGCCACTCCCTTTGTCATCACATTTGAAGGGCAACCCTTGTCTCCGTCGTCTTCTTGCCAGTGTCTCTGCATTTGCCTACTTTCTGCTGATCCCTGCCAGCCCTCTGCCCATTTTCCTGTTGCTTGACTCGTCATCTCCTTCATCAGGAAAAACCTACTTTGTTAATTTGAGATAATTTCCATATTGAGCAAGAATTATTGACATCTTAGTGACAGCTTGCGTTCGCTAGTCTTAGTTATCTCAAATTATCTCAAATTAGCAAAGTAAGTTTTTCCTGATGTTACCCGCGCTGTTGTCTTCTCACCCTGTTCATTCTTCCTGTCCTCTACCTTTTTTTGGAACCTCACCGGCCTGCATTCTCGTTATCGTGCTGCCCGCCATCCCCTTGCTTTTGCAGCCATCTTTATCACCACACTGCCTTCCTCTCCTGCACCCTCAGCTCGCGCCCGGACGCGAGCGCTTGATTGACAGCTTAATTACGGCTTCCGATTCCTCATCTTTTTGGCACATTGGTCTCGCCCTCAGTCTATCGTTGCTTACGTTCAGATAAACCGTTCCACGGGGGTCCATCGCAACCGAGTTACACTTTTATCCTCATCACCGTCCCCCAAGTTGACGTACCACGTGGAGTTGCTATCCAACGACGAGTGCAACGGACAATTCGTCGTTGATTTCAGCGGATACTATGAATCGTTAACGTGCGTCGTTATTCCTCTCTTCTGCTTCGCCATTCTCGTACCCTTTCGTTCCCTGTCCCGGGTGGTTGGACACACAAATGCAGCTCTGTCGTTACCCACTCTCCTCCGTGCAGCGCGCATCCCCCCTGGCGCAAGCACCGGACCACTTAACCCCTATTGTCTTATTGTAGTCGATAATTTGCATGGATCCTTAAAATGTTATCAGCGGGCTTGGAAACTGTTTGAAGAGATGTATGTGTGCAGAGAGAGCGGATATGCAGCCAGCGCAGACCAGCCACGTGACGAACAGGGATGTGCAAGGAGTGGAGCTAGTAGACCGGTGACCAGGTGCCGGCGCTTAGGACGTTCGAAGATCCTCTAGTCGCCTGCGACTCCTCAAAATCCTCATCCGAACGGTTGGTTACGAGTTTACCCTCTCGCCCCCTCTCACCGTCTCATTCTTCCTCTTCCACCTACCCTCTTAGCTCAACTCCCTCCCAGTCCTTGCTGGTATCACTTCGCCCCCACCCCCGTTTGCCACCCTTTCACTTCACCCTCACCCTCTCGTTCCCCTTCCCACCATCTACCTTCCTGGCACTGCTGTCTCCCACCCTCCACCCTCGCACATTTGCCTCTTCCTTCCCGCGGTCTCGCAACTCTCGGGATCCTCTTGTCGCCTCTTCGCCCCCATCACCGCTCCCTCCCACCCTGTCGTCGCATCCGAGGGGCAACTCTCGCCTCTGTCCCGACTCCCTACCTTGTCGGTATCTCTTCACCCTGCCTGACATCTGCCGAACCCTCTGACATCATCTAGTCACTATTACCACCCCCTCCTTACCCGCCCTGCTGTCTCCTCACCCTGTTCACACTCTACCCATTCATCCTGCCCTCTACCCCCCTTCGTCACCATCACCCCTGCTGTGGCACCCTCTCCCTGTCCTGCATGCCCGCTATTCCCATCGTCCGCTGCGCCCTATACCCTAAGCTGACACACGCCAAGAAAAACGGGACAGTGTACACCAGGTCACCTCTACTGTAAGTACATACATGTAGGTCCGAGTTTAAGATAACGGAACAAGGAGCGAATTAAATGAAATATTATAAGGTAATTGAAAGAGTGTGGCACCGAACCACTGGCAAATGACCGCGCTTGCCTGTACTATAGTTGCCCCGACAGGATGTAGTAGTGCACGCTAATTTAATTGCTAGCGCAAACAAGTCATGAGTCGAGAGAGGACAAGAAACCACTGACTACTGAAATCTCTTCGAGCAGAGAGTGTAACGGTGACATCATGCAAGTTTTTTTTGTTTTTTTGGATACATTTTTGTGCGCCCGAAGGAAACATACCCTATGTAGCGTTAAACTTTTAATATACTACGCGTATATCGTGCCAGTGTTTAATCGTAACCATAAGGGTTTGCACATAAAAATTGACTTGTCAGCGGTACAGACCTGATATTAGTATCCATAGAGAAGACCCATCAATGCCACACATTGTGCTCGCCGTGCTCGCCAGATAGATGGCAGCAGCCGTTTCATTTCTTCCTTTGTGCTCTCCTGTGCGAGTTGGAACGGGGTCTTGCCCTCTTTGTTCTCCGCATTTAGATCTGCACCATTCTTGAGGAGAATCCAAGCCACTTCGAGCGACACAAGGCGCGGTGCTTGGTGTAAGGGGGTTTGGTAGCCGTCGTCTGATGGGGTCGGGTCCCGGTTGTCCGCCGCGTCGGCATCTGCCCCATGGTCGAGGAGTATCCGCACCGACTTGGGTTCCAGAAAGTAAGATGCCAAATGCAATGGAGTTTCGTGGTTTTTGTCTCGAGCATTCACGTTCGCGCCGCCCTCTATTAATAGTAGTGCAATTCCGAGACGATCTTTGCGGTGATGTTTGGATAGTAATACCTTGTGTAAAGGGGTTTGACTCCGGCTATCCTTCACATTGGCGCGAGCGCCAAGGTCGAGGAAAACCCGCACCGACTCGAGGTTCAGTTTGGAGGCTGCAATGTGCAACAGGGTGGCGCAGCGCTTGTTTTGTGTGTTCACGTCTGCGCCATGCTCCACTAATAGCTTTGCAACATCGAGGTCGCCTTCGAAACGGTAAAGCGTGTTTTCCAACACTCCATGCAATGGGGTCTGGCCCAGGAGGTCCTCTGCGTTGACATTCGCGCCACAGTCGAGGAGTACCCGCATCGACTCGAAATTCAGAGCTCGAGATGCCAAATGTAATGCGGTCTTGTGGTCCTTTCCCCGTGCATTCACATCCGCACCACGCTCCGTCAATAGCTGTACAAAATCGGAACGATCAGGCCAATAGTATTCCTCGCACATCCGGTGCAATGGAGGCCGGCTCAAATTATCCTCCGCGTTGACATCCGCGCCATGGTCGAGGAGCATCCGCACCAACTTGAGCCCCCATGCAAAATGTAATGGAGTTTTATGGTCCTTGTCTCGTGCATTTACGTCTGCACCACGTTCAATTAATAGCTGTGCAACACTGAAACGAACTTCGTCAGAGTAACCCCCAGCTGCCGACACTAGGTGTAATGGGGTCCAGCCAAAGTTGTCCTCCGCATTGACATCCGCGCCATGATCGAGGAGTAGCCGTGCAACATTGATACCCTGCCTAAGCAATGTATGATGTAACGCAGTTGAACCTTGCTCGTCTCGGGAATTCACTTCCGCGCCATGCTCCAGGAATAGTTGGACGAGACTGGAACAATTGCCTTCGCTCTTTGGAAATGATAAAGCCTTGCCACCCAGCGTTCAGAGAATTAACGTAAAATCTACAACGAAGTAACATCGGACCTACCTCGAAATCCCCCCAATCTGCTGCCAGATGTAGTGGAGTGGAGAGGTCCTCCTGCCGTGCATTTACATCCGCACCGTGTTGAAGGAGAAACTGCACCGCAGTCGGCTGCCAAATGGTAGGAAAATCGAAGTGAAATGTGCAGTGGAGTCTGTTCTTCCGTTCCTCGAACGTCAACGTTTGCGCCGAGTTGAAAAAGCAGTCTTGCGGCCCGGATATGTCCTCCGTTCAATTGCTGCGACCAGCGGATAGCCGAGTTCACCGCCAAAATCGTTCACGTGCTGCGAGTGCTTCTTGGCTGAGGTGCTCAATGAGATCACAAAATCCACAAAGGGCGGAATAGTACAAGGGTTTGGCAGTCTTCGAGGACGAGTACCGATATAATGACCGATCTATATCGTGTATCTGGACCCACGCTGCAAAGTGTGGCTTGTCCGAATTCAAAGAGTGTCTTCATTCTACCCATCACGTGCGACGACACGCTCCCGACCTGCGCGTGAGATACCCAGTGTTCAGCAGCATATCCAAGAGAAGGATTCGGGAGAATGGTGCGGGCTGACGGGCCCGGGATGCCGTCACTCCAGCGATCAAGGCCATCGCTCGAGTCACTTTCCCAGCATTCGCTCGAGTCATCACCCCAGCCGTCGCTCCAGGCGCCCTGGATGTCGACGCAATCGTCCAAACAGAGTAGAACGCCAAGGGCCCCTTGAGCAAGGGTTGTGTGCGCAGCTTCGGGGAGGACGTGATAACGTGAGATATCGTCACTTGAGACAGCAAGACGATCCGACGTAAGGAATTCTTTCACCGAAAAATGCGAAAATTGGACCACTCGTGAACCATGGCTGTCGACAATGGTAATCAAGCTCGGACACGCGGAGAGCAACTCTTGTTCTTGATCGTCCGACCACAAATCTGCATCCAACGTCGGCACTTCTCCCTCAATCGCATCAGGACCGAAAGTAAGGACCTGCCGCAAGCTCGTCAACACGAAGGGGCCGAATGGCCACAGTCAAGCATTGGAGTAAGCGCTGGGCATAATCTTGGTTCGTTTTATGAATCTCCTTCAGGACCCTCTCGTAGGTTTCGTCCAAGCTGTCCGGTAGTTCGTTTATAAACTGCCGAACCCTCGATCGGAGACAAAGCCTCAGCATCTCCAGTTGACAGTAAACCCACCGGAACCTGTATGATGGTAGATAAGTGAGTGTCGGCGTCGCGAAGAATACAAAACACCTTACATGCCATCAGCTTTCTCAGAGAGCATCTCGATCACCAGTTCCTTGTCATCGTCCCGCCATCGTTTCTGATTGGAAACGACATCGACCTCAGACATGATATATTTAGTGATGTCTTCCTGGTGTCCAGTTTGGTCGTGAAGGGAGATACTGAGAGACGTCAAAGGTTCAAGACAGATGCGGATGTCCATCTCTGGCCGGCTCGTGACGCAGATGTGTAGGCTCGGGAGGCCGAGATCAAGAAGGCTTTGTACAAGGCCGAGAACTCGGTCTCGGGGAGACCGCACGCCAGGAGGTATTGGGACATTCGTCAAGGGCATCCAAGATGATGTAAATTGGGTGTTGAGTCATAGCGGAGAGCACGTCCTTCAGACACGTGATCAAGACATCATCACTGGGTTGTTGCGTGCCTTCTCCGTGTGCTGAATAAGCACGGGAATTATGTCGCAACAAGGAATCGAGTGTGCAGCAAACTGGATGAGCAACGAAGGCAGGAGATCATGGCGATGCTTCTTATTGTCGTCTCTAAAATCAAAGTAGAAATATGCCACAGAGGCTCTTCCGCCATGATGAAGCGATAAGATACGCTGGATAATCGCAGAGCTGGACAAGAATATTAAGTTGCTGTGTAAAGAGAGATTAGAGAAATGGCGAACCAGAGGATGCTCTTCCCCGAACCAGCTATGAATGGGAGCCATCAGGGACAAGTAGACGTCATGTTTCCAGGAACGTACGTTTACCATGGATCCATAACAGGGAACCGTTGGAATGCCATTCCTGAAAGATAGGGCCTTCTACAAACCAGGTAGCTGTTGCCTCGTGAAGGTCACGTAACCCGATGTTGTAATTCGTCGATGGGTCAGGCGGAGATAGCCACCCTTTGAGCTTCTGTAGCGCCTCCTCCACTATGACCATGTGTAAGCTCCTACAACATATCGCAGAGAGGTCAAGAGAGTACGAACAATCACGAGCGTCCATTTTTCCCACGATCTCTTTAACCATAGCCTTCGTTTCTTTCGCGTCAGCCTTTGTTTCCTTCGCGTCAGCTTTTATGTCCCTCGCGTCTAACCAGAGGATGTTCAAGATGAACGAGTTGCCACTGAAGTAGCTACACACCATCCTTGAGAACATTGGTATCACTTGACACTTGTGCGATACCCGTTAGAAGCTCCCGCTGTTCCAATTCACCAAACCTCTGCAAGGCATCCTCGAGATCGTTCATTCCCGCTACCTTCTTAAGGAATATTTCTAGTCGAAACTTACAGTAAGCGAAGAGCAACCTATCACAGAAGATGAACCTACTTATTCGTCTCTCCTTCATCCCACTGGTCGCAGTAGCAAGGATCGACAGAACTTCAGCCATAATCTTTGCGAGTTCATCCGTCACCGCAGGACTTGGTGGGACATTGGTATAGACCTTGAGGCGTTCAAAGAAGCTTTCGATTCTACCGAAGAGTTTGACTAGCACATCGCGGTTCGCCACAGTGCTCCTTCAAGTTGCCGCCTGCGAGAGATGAAGTTCTACCGATGCGGGGAATGGAGCAAGCAAACTCACTACGAGGAGAATACCGATTCCAGATAAGATGATTTTGGCAGGGGGGAATACCTGAAAGCTGATATAAGGGAAAAGACAGGTAGCCAGCCTGGCTGCTGTAACTTACCGAACCAGCGCTATCGCCAATCGTGGCAGAGAGCGCGTTGATGATATTCACAGTTGGGTTGAGCCACTTAGTAGTCGGTCATCGCTGCTCCGAGATTGATTCAGTTCATTAGCCTTCTCTTCAAGTACGATGAGGATAGCTTCGGGAGAATGACAGCCGTTTATCTCAGCAGCGAGTGGGTGGGTAGTGAGGTCCTTGCCGGTCTTCTTCTTATACTCTTCTAGGGCCTTTCGAATATGGGTTGAAAGTTTGGAGTAGATGAGGAAGATGCCTGGGGATCGAACGACATTGTGTTGATTGTGAAGATCTATACAAGCGTACAGTATGGGTAGTGTGAGACGGCCTCGTGCATGCCAGTGGAACGAATCAACGCCCTTCGATGATGATAGACGCGCAAGACACATGACTTGGACTCGCCGGATGACATTTAAGTTGACGTCGCGACTTGTTTACTGTAAAAGCGATTGTACGTGGCCACGTATCTGGCCTTAATGTGCCCTCAGTACACCACATCGACATGGGCTGCACGTTCAGCATTTTTACCACAACTCTTCTCCAACACCAGGGACAGCAGACTCGAATTTGAACCCATTGTTGTTGTTGTCTGCGATTGCTGTGTTGTACAGCACAGCGCGCTTGGTTTGACATCTGTCTGTATTGCGACAGAACGGGGACGAGGAAAGATGGAGAAAGAACTAGGTACTATCGGTTGGTTCGCTCTTGACGGGATCTGAGTTTGAGTAAATCTGAGTTGTTGAATCGTCGGCACGAAGTCCACGTCCGAGAGTTACAGCCAGAAATCGGTCGAACGAGGTATAATCAATGCGCGTATCGCTCGACGCTCCGAGACCGGTTCGTTGCCATGGCAGCCAGAGTGAATGCTAGACGCTGGACCAACTCATTCCGACCTCTACCGACGTCCTCATCGAGGCCTCATCCTCTATATTACCCTGCCTCGTGTCGAGCATACTGTACAAGGCCTCGCAGGCCTCGCCCCCGCTCTCGCCCTCTCGCTGCCCTCTCATCCTGCGCTCATACTCCCCCGGCTTCTATTACCTTCGTCCATGCCTGCTACATGATCTTACCTTGCCCTGCCCCTCCATTTCCCCGCCCTACCCTCTGCCCTTTCCTCACCCTCACCCTCGCTCCACCTTCCCCCTCTTCGTCTGAGCAAGTGAGCCGCGTCCCTACCTGACTTTCCCTACCATTCCCTTCTCCCTCATTTCGTGCGTGCAGCGTGTAGTCCTCCCTGCCCCGCCCTCTTTGCAACCTCACCACCCATCCTACCATTCCCTGTCCACTTTTTGTGCCATCCGCCCAACAGCCTGTCGCTATCTCCCTCGTGCTGACCACTGTGACCGCTCTTCTCACTTGCCGTTGTTTCGCTCGCCCTGCCACCGTCTTCTACCCGTGCTACCGCCTCCTCGTCCTCCACTTGCACTGTCACCCTACTGACCTCCTCGCCGCGGTTCCCCCGCCTCGCCTCATTGCCGCATCCTCTCCACCATTCCCACGTTTCTCTCACCCTGGCACCGTCTCCCCGCTATCTACCTGCTTTGCCTGCACCCACCTCGCATTCATGCAGCTTCATGTGCCAGACAATCATCGCAGTCTCCTATACCCTAGTGCCTCACACTGCTGGCGCGCATCCCGCGCCTCCCGCCACCGCGTGCGATGAGGATCGTCACTTCCACCTCTGCTATCTGCTTGCCCTTGTTACCATCTTCCCTCACATCTCGTTGTCTCCCCTGTTCGCCGTTTCCTTTGCCTCCGTCTCTCTCGCCCTCACCTCCTGCCCTGCCCTGGTGCCGCATCCTCGTACTACTTGCGTAATTCCCACACGGCCCACCCCGTCGCTGTCGTGTCAAGGTCGGCCGTCACCTCTCCTCTCGCCATCTCTCTCCCCTCTTTCCTCTGCCTCTTCCTCTTGCCCCCTCGTCCTCTCTTCATCTCCGTGCCCCTCCCTCTCACTCCTTGCCATCGCATGCGAGAGCAACTGTTACCTTCTCCTTGCTGGCATCTCCTCGCCCCGTCCGTCGTTCCACTACCCTCCGTTTTCACTGCCTTCACAATCGCTCCCCTCTTCCGAATCGTCTCCCTCTGCCCTGGCACTGCTGTCTTCCGCCCCCTTTCCCTTCTCCCCTCAGTCTCACAGCCCTCGGCGCCTTCCTCCTCACCCTGCATGACTTCTACCAAACTCTGCCAAACTTCTGCCAACGCTCTGGTTGCTATTCCTACCGTTTCCTTACCTGTACTGTTGCCTCTTCACCTTATTCACTCTCTATCTGCGCATCCCGCCTTCATCCCGCCCTCTACCTCCCTTGTCACCATCCCCCCTGCTCTGGTACCCTCTCCGCATCCTGCATGCTCGCTACACGCACTGCCTGCCACTCACTTGCTGTCGTGGCCATCGCCATCGCCACCCTCAACTTGCGTCTGTAAAGTCGAGGCCTTTAACGTCAACTTCATCATGGCTCCGGAGTCCTCATCTTTCTGGTCCTTGGTCTGCCCTCGGTCCGTTGCTTCTGCTCAGTTGACATCACGACAACCCGTTCCACGAGGTTCCATAGCGACTGGCAAGCCTCCTACAGTAGAGACCAATTTGCTCTTCTGTACTCACTGCCCTCTCTAAAGCGATAGCTTGTGCTGCACTTGAAAGACCGAAGACCATGTCATGATACGCCCTTAGTAGACGTGGTTTTTTTTTTTTTTTTGGCTCTCATGTCTGTTGTACAAGGCCACTTGTCCTCCCTCCTCTCTTGTCTTCCTCACCTTCTGTAAAACCGACGTGCTAGGCGTAGGGTTCCCGTCCAACGACGAGCGTGACGAACAAGTCGTCGCTAGGGTTAGAGCATACACCTGACGTGCGTCGTGCTCTCTCTCCTCCCCCATTCTCGTTTCCTTTCTTTCTTTCTTTCTTTCTTTCTTTCACGGTCCCTGGAGGTAGGGCATACAAATGATGCTCGATTGATCGCTCGCGCACATACTTTCGGGTCTACCTGTGGGGTATAGACGAAGCCCTCGACCTCATTATTTTTACCTCACTAGTTACTTCTCGTTAATAATCCTATTGGTGGGTGGTATTATTCGCAGAAATGTGGGTGTGCTGAACGAGGAATTGGCGAAATGAGCGGAGCTTCTGAGTTCAAAAACCGGCTGGTCCGAGCCTACCTCAATCTTGAAAAGGCCTGAAATACGGGATTATGTGTATCGTCCAATGCCAGTGAAGCGCGTCAGTGTAACAACGCATCTCATTTGAGCATATGACCGCATACGGCGCTGCACGGATGGAGATTTCCGGAATCTGTCGTTACCGCGATAGTCTGCAACGTCGTTTCTCGTTCCTTCTTTTCCGTGGATCTACCAATTTTTTTCCACGTATTTATAGCCGCTGTGCGCCGGTATGGTGCTAGTCCGCGCCGCTGTTAACCCTGGATTTCGTCCTGCAGTGCCACCACCAAGCAAAGTTCACCATGTCCCAGTCGATCCCATTTCTTCAATCTGTGCTTTCCCTCCTCTTGTTGCTCTTGTGTGCGAACTACGCTTTCTGTGGTCCTCTAGTCAACTTTCAAGTCGCACAGCCTCCGCCCTTCGTTCTTGACTCGGAAGCACTCCAGTGCACTATTCCCATTCTCCAGTCAGTCTCGTTATCTCACTCATCTCAGCGCGTGCGCACTCACCTCGATTGGCTCTCAGGCGCACATTTGGATCCTCCATTGGAGAGTATGCAACTCTCACTTGGTTCCTTTTACCGTCTATATGTTGATGCTTGTATATTCCAGTCCCGAGATCGTCCAGTACACGTCTGTGATCCGTTATTGTACATCCCTGTCGTCCCCGTTGATGCCTCACTTTCAGACCACCAACCGGTTGCAGTACCCCCAACGTGTGGGGTGGTGTCACCCTAACCTTAACCGTCACAAGCAGCGGAACGCAGTTCCCCCGTTTCGCATTTTTTACTTTCCATAATGTTGAAAGTTTGTCGACTTCCTACTGTTATGTTGTTCGACATTTTCAAACAAGACGGGTCGAATAGTATGGCGATCTTCGACAGCTATTCCAACCGACTCGGGAAGCGAAGGTATCGTCTGGACGTACGTCAAAGACGTGACGCGCTTCATGCCCCTTTTCTCCGAACCCGGCACATTCATTTTGCAGCTCGATAACGTCATCGACTCGGGGGCCGGATTGGACGGCGGATACGCCGGTGAATCTTATTTACACTTACGATTCCGCCAGGAGTACTCAGAAATATTATGCAGTGACACTCGAAGCGACAATTTTCTCGGGCTCGTCGCTATTCCCGCCCGCACCGCGCGCGGACTTGATTATTCCGCTGACGACTCTCGCTAATAATGCAGGCAACGAGGCATCCGTCCCTCCCGGCTTTTCGGTGGGCCATCAGAACCTCCGTATCCCCCGAACACATGCCAAATTCTATTTTCTTTAGATCCAAGTCACACTCCCTCGAAATGCTGTAACGGCATTCGTCGAGTTGCAAGCTTCTTCAAGCAACGACGACACGTTCTGGGTGTGTTTGCCGTCTGTCGGAAGCCTCCCAGCTCTGATTGTTGCACCGTCGTGCTAGTATTGGAACAAACCCAACCAGTTCCTTAGCTATTTTATGTCTGGGATAGCAGGTAATGGACCGTTCCGGGAGGTCCGTGTCCTGGTGGATGGCCAAGTTGCTGGCGTTGCATTTCCCTATGCCTTTTTATCCACAGGAGCATCAAATGCCGCATGGAGGTATGTCTTACTGTTGTGCCATCGTGCCTCAGCCAGCCTTAGGAATCCCCAGGCCAATCACCTCATACGGTGCCCTAGATATGCCCACCTACCATCTTGACCTCACACCCTTCATACCTATTCTCACCAATGGCCAGCCGCACACCATCACGCTTGATGTCGCCTCTGCCGAGCCAGATCATCAAATCAACCAAAACTGGTTTCTTTCCGGCTTGCTACAAGTCAACCTCGACTCATCGACTTTACCCACTGCGGGGAATATCACGCTATATCAGGCGGACAACTATGCTTTGTCGACTGTCACGGGATATAATGACAGCGATATACATATCACTGTTAACGCATCGCGTATTATACACATCGAGGCGGAGATCATAGCTGGGAGCGGGGAGCAAACCAAAGTGGTATTCACACAGAATCTGGAATATGGGAACGTGCAGAAATATCCTATATCAGCCAATGATAATCCGGAGGTTTGTTTGTGTGAAAAGACCAACTGTGACGATTCGCACTCATTTCAGACTTTTTAGCAAGTTTTCCAGATCGCCTCTGGTGAAACCCTCTCGACACACAACGGCGAGATAGCGCTGCAGGATACCTTCACATATCCTCTCCTCATCACCATGGATTATCCGACGCAGACCTCATCCGGTATTATCTCTCCCTGTGTCTCCTTCGCTTGCTGACCCCTTCTTCTAGTCACCACGGCGCACATTGACCACGCGTACGACCGCGTGCTCCTTCCTGCGCCGTTCATCATGGGTACCACCATTATCGAACACCAAGTCGCGGATGCGATGGAATTGAATGATAGCGATTTCGGGAGTGGAGGGTGCAGCAACATGTTCTACTATAGCGATACCGAGGGTCATACCTACACCCGACAGGTCAATGCGTCCATGGATGCGATCACGTTTGACAACCAAGGCGGCACCCTCGCGCCGAAGGGCGCTTCCTAGAATCCCAATCGATCTCAGGTATGAAGGCGCAGTTGCCAGGTGCAGTGGCAGGGCAATCAGAACGGTAAATAGTGAACGATATACAATGATGTTGTATCACTTCGTCCGGAATTCTCGGTCGGACCATGAATGTGTTTCTGGTGCCGCACGCTGAAACTGCGGCTCTAGTGTGAGGATCGCAACTGGACGTCTAATGACATGCGCCTTAGGGAGACTTTGATACCTGGATCCGACTTGGCGGTTTGGTCTGCATGACAGCCTCGAGAGCCAAAGCAACCAGAAGACACCTACGTACACGTTGTCCGTAGCCTAGTAGTGGTAGACATCGGACACCGGTGAGAGGAAAGACGCAGTCTCCTCGAGCGTCGGGCGCTGCGCGCGATGCGGCGCCCTAGATGCGCCAATCAGCCACACTGCGGTCCGCCGACCAGTGAAGCGCAAGGGCTGGACGGCCCGGAGGGGCAGAATGGCATTTTCATAGATGCACGCACCAAGGCGAGTGAAAGCTAGTGGTCACAATCGTTCATCACGAGGACTTTCTTACCATTTCTCCGTTTCTATCGACGATACGGGCATATTTAGCACATCACAAGTCCCAGGGCCTGAAGGCCTGAACACGGGTACTACAGACCTGGGCCAACTAGGCCCTTGACAAAATTGTGGTCACCCGCCCCATCTGCCCTTACTGTAACGAAATGCATTTGCTTTTGCCACTGAAATGAGAGCTCCACAGTACAAATGTCATCCCTTATTACACGATGAGCGATTCTCCCTCTTGTCACACCCTTTTCATCCATCCGTCCGTTCGGGCTCGGCCTGACACGTCAGTCACTACCGCCAGCGCCGCATCCACGTGGAGCGGTTCCGTGTCGCGCTCCTGCTCTACGTTACCTTGGTCCCAATAAGACGAGGCCCCCAGTACAGTCAGTATGCGACGGCGACATGTCCAGCATGCTTGATGTCCCACGACTCTCCTCCACCACCAGTAGTGGCAAACTCGAACCGCTTGTTGTTGCCCACGATTACTGTGTGGTGCAGCGCGTTTGGATTTGACATCTGTCAGTTTTGCGACAGGACGGGGACGAGGAGGAAAGACGGAGAAGGAATGATATCGGTCAGGGTCAGCTAGCGGAGGAAAAGGCGCCACAGAGGACCGCTTGACAATGTGATTTGAATTTAAGTTGCTTGAGAGTCTGCATCGTTGCCACGACATCCACGTCCGGGGGGCAAGTTGAAGAATGTTCCGCACGGGGTACAGTGCAGTTGAAAGTATATCCAAATCTCGTCTTACTCACGCTGTGGCAAGCTGCAACTGGAGAGAAGTACCGCAACATGCAAGGCAACATGAATTTCAGGGCCAATTCGCTGGCAAGGCGATCCGGCTAAGTCGAGCCGGTCAGATGACGAGTATCCGAGGGCCGGTTCAGTCGGCGAACGAGAGCAGCGCGAGAGGGGATTGAAAGCAGAAGTCGAGAGCGATGGACAAAGGCGAAGCAAGTTCACTTTGGAGAGGGAGGACTCAGCTGAGGCACACGAGAAAGAATAAGGAGCACGCGAACCCCTATGAAGTTGAAACGGAACTTGCTGTGCTTGAGACAGAGATGGAGTCGGAAATAACGGAATGTACACAGAATGAAACACGCGACTTAGCTGTTATGATTGGTCTCGAATGCGAGGTCTCCAAAGTGGCCGCGAGCGAGCGCGGCGGATGTTTTGTTGGGAGTTCGGGTCGGCCGGGTCGAGCGTGCCGAAATGCAACACGTTAATGAACAGAGGCTTAGGGCATACAGTAGTCTTTGAGCGAGCGGACAGGGACCTGTCCGCCCATTTCTTCAGAGACGTAATTCTTTTCTTTCACCCACCCGCCCCACCCGTGAAATAAACAACAATGGATCGATGAGGCCTATGAGGTCCTTACTGTAGTCCCGCGTTCATCAAATCGCTCCGGGAGAGTTCCACCCGCACTGTCGCGACCTCTTGCGCGACCTCGCTCTCGATCAAGAAGCACGAAGTGCTTCTCGCCCAGTTTCTACATGCCTTGCATGTCTTCCTAATGTTCGGCCTCCGCGCCGGATCCCGTTTTTCCCCGGCGTTTCACGGACCCATCCCAGAGACTCAGAGAGCCGGAAAGCGGGCCTCAAAAATAAACAAATTTTTAAATTCTGCCCAAACCACAGGTCATTCAGTCGTGCTAGTCATGGGTCGAGCGGTCAGAGAAGACAATAACCCACTAACTGCTGAAATCTCCCTTTGCAGAAAAATTACGGTGACGTCGTGCCAGTGTCTTATCGTGGTCATAAGGGTTTGCACATGACAAAATGTTTATACTGGTACTACTAGTATCTGTAGAGAAGACCCATCAATGCTACGCATTTTGCTCGTCGCGATCGTCCGATAGAGTTGTCTGATGGCCATTTTTTCATTTCTTTCCTTATACTCTCCTGTGCGACCTGGAACGGGATCTTGCCTTCTTTGTTTGCCGCACTCAGATCTGCGCCATGCTCGAGAAGCAACCAAGCGACTTCGAGCAACACAAGGCGCGATGCTTGGTGTAGGGGGGTTTCGTAGAGCTTGCCTCCCTTGTTCACGTCTGCACCACGCTCCGTTAATACCTGTGCAATGCCGAAATTATCTTCGTCGTTGTAATCTTTATTTCTCAACACTCGGCGAAATTGGGTCCCGCCCCAGTTGTCCCTCGCATCGACATTCGCACCATGGTCAAGGAGTACCTGCACCAACTTGAGGTTCATAGAGCGAGATGCCATATGTAACAAGGTGTCACCCCCGATCCGTATGTTCGCGTCCGCGCCACGGTCGAGTAACAGTTGTACAACATCGAAACAATCTTGGTGGTAATCCTTGGATTCGAACAGTCGGCCAATCGGGATCCTTTCCCAGACGCCCATCGCGTGAAAATCCGCCCCACGGTCGGGGAGAATCCGCACCAACTTGGGCTTCAGAGAGAAAGACGCCAAATCGAATGGGGTTTCTTGGTACTTATTTCGTGCATTTACGATTGCACCACGTTCTACCAAAAGTTGTGCAGCGCCGAAACGATCTTTGGGTTGTATGTGTATATGCTTGGGTAGTAATACCTCGTGTAATGGGGTCTGACTCTGGTTGTTCTTCGCATTGACATTCGCGCCGTGGTCAAGGAGAAACCGCATCAACTAGAGGTCCAGGTGGTAGGATGCCGCATGTAACGGAGTGACGTTATCAAGGTAGCCGTTGTATGGCGCGTTCACGTCTGCGCCACGCTCCACTAATAGCCGTGCAACGCCAACGCGAGCCTTGGAGGAATACGATTCAACCACTTGGTGGAACGGGTGCTGGCCCTGATCGTTCACCGCGTTGACATCCGCGCCATTGTCGAGGAGCACCCGTGCCACCTCGAGATCTAGCACGTGCGATGCATCGTGTAACGGCGTCGAGTCAAAGCGGTCTCTTGAATTCACTTCTGCGCCATGCCTCAGCAACAATTGAGCGAGATCGGCACCATTGTCTTCGCCGCAGTGCCTTGAAAATGTGAGTTTCGCCACCAGGTGCAACGGAGTCACGCCGTGAACGTTCCGGAAATTAACATTCGCGCCATGTTTAAGAAGAAACTGCACCGCGCCGATCGCCAAATTGTTGGGCCATTCAATTGCTCTGTGCAACGGAGTCCGTCCTTTCGTTGTTCCGGGGTCAACGTTTGCGCCGTGCTGAAATAGGAGTTCTGCGACCCGGATATGTCCTCCGTATAGTGCTGCGACCAGCGGGTAGTCATGATGGCCGCGTATGCCACCAACCTGAATAGCGTTACGTGCTGTGGGTGTTTTTTGACGAGGTGCTCAACGAGGTCGTAAAATCCACAAAGCGCGGAATAGTATAAGGGTTTTGGAGCATCCGGGCGCGGCATGGAATTGAATCTCCGGACCGGGTCATACATCTGGACCCACGCTACAAAATGCTTGTCCGAGTCAAAGAGTGTCTTCATCAGATGCATAACGCGCGACGATATGTTCCCGACCTGTGCGTGGAAAACCCAGGACTCGGCAGCATACTCAGATACATAAAAGTTTGGGGTGTTCCATATGTTTAGGCGGTCACCCAAATGGAGCAAAACTCCAAGAAATGCCCGGGCAATGGTGGTGTGCGCAGCGTCGATGAGAATGTGATAACGTGAGATATATCTTTTTGAGGTGGCAAGACGATCAGATGTAAGAAATTCCTTGACCGAAAAATGAGAAAATTGGACCGCTCGCGAATGGCCGCTAATGACAATGGTAATTAAGCTCGGACACGCGGAGAGCAACTCTTGTTCTTGATCTTCTGACCTCCAATCTATATCCAACGTCGGAACTCCCTCAATCGTATCAGGGTCGAAGGTAAGGATTTTCGTAAGCTCGTCAACACGAAGGGGTCGAATAGCCACAACCAGATATTGTAGTAAGCGGTGGACATGAGCTTGGTTTGTTTTATGAACCTCTCTCAGGACGCGCTCGTAGGTCTCGTCCAAGCTGTTGGGTAGTTCATTTATGAACTGCCGAACCCTCGATCAGAGACAAAGCCTCAGCATCTCCAGTTGACAATAAACCCATCGGAACCTGCATGGTGGACAAGTAAGCGGAAGCATTGGGGAGAATACAATACACCTTACATGCCATCAGCTTTCTCAGAGAGTATCTCGACCACCAGTCGTTTGTCATCCTCACGCCATCGTTTCTGATTGGAAATGACATCGACCTCAGATATGATATATTTAGTGATGTCTTCCTGGTGTCCAGTTTGGTCGTGAAGGGAGATACGGAGAGACGTCAAAGGTTCAAGACAGATGCGGTCCTGCGGATGTCCATCTCTGGCCGGCTCGTGACGCAGATGTGTAGGTTCGAGAGGCCGAGCTGAACAAGGCTTTTTATAAGGCTGAGAACTCAGTCTCGGGGAGATCGCACACCAGATGTATTGGGAAATTCATCAAGGGCGTCCAAGATGATATAAATCGGGTGTTGGGCCGTAGCGGAGAGCACATTGGTACTGGTACCGGTGGCGCGCGCGCGGACGACGTCCTTTAGACACGTGATCAAGACATCATCGCTGGGTTGTTGCGTGCCTTCTCCATGTGCCGAATAAACACGGAAAATTATGTCACAACAAGGAATTGAGTGTGTAGCAAACTGGAAGAGTAAGGAAGGCAGAAGGTTGTGGCAATGTTTCTTGTTGTCATCTCTAAAATCAAAGTAGAAATACGCTACAGAGGCTCTTCCGCCATGACGCAGTATGAAGATACGCTGAATAATCGCAGAGCTGGTCAAGAACATTAACCTTCTGTGTAAGGAGAGATTAGATAAATGGCGAACCAGAGAATGCTCTTCCCCGAACCAGCTATGAACGAGGGTCATCAGGGATCAGTAAACGACAGGTTCCACGAGCGTACGTTTACCATGGATCCATAACAGGGAACCGGTCAAATGCCATTCCTGAAAGATAGGGCCTTCTAAAAACCAGGTAGCTGTTGCCTCGTGAAGGTCACATAACCCGATGTTGTAATTGTAAGTTATGGATAGTTTCGGGAGCTCGGAAACAGCACGCGAGGCGAACTAGAAAGAACACGGAGTCTCAGGATCGTGCGTGTACGAGCGATGTCTATGATTGTATTTACCTAGAAAGAACACGGAGTCTTTCCAGGCGTAAGTGTGCTGAAGGTAAACGAGTGGTAAAGTAAGCTCACCTCAGGATCGCGTGTGTACGAGCGATGTCTGAGGTGCTAGGTATGAGGAAACGAAAGTACTTGTACTACGGAGTCAAAAGTGTAATACGTATAGCTGTCATGCTAGTAGATATTCAGGGGGACAGGACAGAGACAGATGGATTATGCTAGAGTAGGTTTTAAAGTACGTGAGACGGAAGCAAATACTCATCGCGCATTATCTGCGCTCGATCTCAACACTCCCCCTCACTTCGCGCGGAGCCCGAGTCCTGCGGCGAAGTGATTCACCTTGGGAGATGGGAGTGCCTTCGTGAGCACGTCGGCGACCATGTCCTCGGTCAGGCCGTATACGAGGCGGACAACGCCCTGTTCGACAACCCAACGGATAAAATGGTACCGCACATCGATGTGCTTCATGTGCGCGTGGTACTGGTGGTCGCGGGCGAGCGCAATGGCGGACTGATTGTCACACAGCATCGTTGTCGCGTCCTTGAAGGGGCCGAACACCTCGGAGAGGAGGCTGCGCATTCAGAGCACGTCCTTCAATCCGTGCGTCGCCGCGACATACTCGCTCTCGGTGGTGGACAGGGAGACAATCTCCTGCCGCTTTGAGGACCACGAAACGGCGCCGCCGTCGATGAGGAACGCGTAACCGGAGATGGCGTGGCGGTCTTCTGCCATGCTGCCATCTGCGTCGGTATACCCCATGAGGGCGCGTCGCGTCTCGCCATATGAAAGCCACAGGTCGCGGGTGCCAGCCAGATAGCGAAAGATTCGCTTTATGGCTTCCCAATGCGCAGGCCCTGGGTTCGTCGAGAAGCGTGCCACAGTGGACATGGCGAATGAGATGTTGGGGCGCGTGGCGAGCGCAGCCCAGTTGAGGGCGCCGACAGCCTCGCGATAGGGGACGTCGCGCATGACCGCGAATTCCGCCGCGTTTGCAGGGGCCTGCTCAGACGTGAGTCTGGCCTGCACGTCCATCGGCGTAGTAAGGGGCTTGAGGTTGGTGAGGTGGAAACGATTGAGAATGGCATCGATATACGCCCGCTGGGAAAGGTGGATGGTGCCGGCCGCGCGGTCACGCTTCACCTCGATGCCAAGCATCCAGTGAAGCTCGCCCAAGTCAGGTGACTTCAACGTGCTCAGGCGAGGCCGCGTTTGAAGTCCTCGACGAGGGGTTGACCGCTCGCGGCGATGGTGCAGTCGTCGACGTGCATGGCGATGACGATGGCCTTGCGCGTCTTGGTGTTGGTTTTGTGGTAGACGGCCTGGTCGACGGAGCACTGGGTGAACCCGAGAGTGGTGAGGATGTGGGTGAAGGTCTGGTACCAGCGGCGCCCGGCCTGCTTCAAGCCGTACAAGGCCTTCTGCAGTCGCAGGACTTGCATCCCCGAGGCCGGTGCCGCGTACCCAGGAGGCTGTCGCATAAACAACACCTCATCGTCGCGTAGGACGCCGTTGAGGTATGCACCCTTGATGTCAACTTGGTGGAGGTCGAGGTCGAGGCGGTTGGCCATCGCGATGATCGCGTGTGAGGACGCGAGCTTCGCGACGGGGGCGAACGTGTCGTCGTAGTCCACGCCGTCGATTTGTGAGAACCCCTGGGCGACGAGGCGGGCCTTGTAACGGGCGATGTTCCCCGCGGCGTCCTTCTTCGCCTTGAAGACCCACTTCGAGCCGATGACATTGGCTCCAGGTGGGGGCTCCTCCAAGCGCCAGGTGCCTGGCTGCGTTGAGCGTGGCGAGCTCCTCCTCAATGGCCTTCTCCCAGAGAAGCCAGTCTGGGCGTCGCTTCGCCTCGGCCAGCGTTCGCGGCTCTAGGGCCTCCTGCCTCTGCTGGTCTCGGCGGCGAGGACATGCTTGAGCCAGCCTGAGTCCTCGAGTGCGTCGAGCGCAGTGTCAACGGCCCACACTCCCCCTGTCTCCTCGGGGTCTCCATCGAATCCGCCCGGGAGCTGAAGTCCGGTGGGTATGATAGGGTCGGAGCGGCGGGCTGACGACACGCCTACGCCCTCCAGCAGGTGGTGGAGTGTGCGCGACGGCTTGCGAGTTCGAGTTGGCCGAGGCGTTCGCCAAGGGTCAGCCTTGTCGTCGCCTTCCGCGCTCTCGGATGCCGAGGACTCTGTCATGGGTGTGAGGGGTGAGGGGGGTGATGATGGGCTCAGTGCGCGCTGCGCGAGGGTCTTAATGGGTGGAAGGGAAGGTGGAGAGGAAGGGGTGGAAGAAGTTGTGGGAGTCGGCGGCGCGGCATGCTGCTCGCCCTCTGTACCTGGGATCAGTATCCCCTCCCCCTCGAGCTGCTGTGCCGTGCTGAAATACATGTTGCACTCCGTCGTAACACCCCGCGTGGCTGGGAAATAAACCCGATGCCTGTGTGATTCGGTTTCGAAGCCGAGCCAACGGCCCTCCTGTGCGCGTGCGTCAATCTTGGTGCCCGTGGGGTCATGCACCCACATGTGCGCGCCCCATTGCTGCAAGCCCAAGATGTCAGGTGCGCGTCCGAACAGCGCCTGGTACGGCGTCAGACCGTCAAGAGCCCGCGTTGCCGTGCAGTTTTTCAGCCAGGTGGTGTGTCGCAGTGCCTTGCCCCATAAGAATTTGGGGAGGCCGCTGGAATGGGTGAATGCGCGAAGGCGCTCCGCGATGGTGCGGTTCAGCCGTTCGGCGACGCTGTTGAGCTGGGGGGTGTCGTGGACGGTGAGTTTGCGGGCGGTACCAGCCTCCTTGAGGTGCTTGTCGAACGCCTCGCTGAGGTATTCGCCGCCGCGGTCCGACCTGAGGACTTTGATGCCAGTGCAGTGCTGCTGCATGATTGCCCACTTCTCGAAGCCTTTGTACGCGCCGAGAGCCTCTGCCTTCGTGCGCAGGAGGTAAGTGGCGGTGTAGTGGGTAGCGTCGTTGGTGAAGGTAATGAAATACCGACACCCGCGCTTGCTAGCGACGGGCAACGGTCCCCACACGTCCGTATGGACCTCCTCGCCGAAGCGCTGGGCCTGTGGGCCGACGCGCATCTTCGGTACGGGCTGACGAGTCGCGCGCGCGAAGATGCATGCGTCGCACTCCGCCTCTTGCGAGTTGGGATCGAGCTTGATCTCAGTGACGAGGTTCTTCTCGACAAGAGCGCAGGCGCTGGCTGGTGCGATATGGCCCATTCGGCGGTGGAGCTCCATCACCATGATGGTCTCGATGGCGTGGGCTGACTCTACGGGGTGAGCGACGCGGTACAGGCCACGGGGAGACTGAGGGATGCGGGCGATGCGTCCGCTGGCTGGAGCGAACAGGTTGAGGTGACCACCGCTGATCGATACGCGGTACCCCTTCTTGTCCAACGCGCCGAGCGATACCAGCGTGTATCCGATGGCCGGCGCGTGAAGGACGTCGGTGAGGGTGAGGGTGGACGGGGTGCTGCCATTCGGCACCTGGAGGGTGAGCGTGCCGGTTCTGATGGCAGGGAACTGCTGCTGGTTCGCGGCATTGAGGGTGATGGGTGGGTCGAGGATGGTGTAGGTGGTGAAATCGGACTTGTATGGGGTGATGTGGCGTGTTGCGCCCGAGTCGTATAGCTCAATGCGCTCGCCCCGGTCGATGCTGGCTGGCACGGCTGCCGCCACGGTGTCCCCATCCGATCCTGCTGGTACCTCTGGAGCGAGATCCACGGCCCAGCACTCGTCGATGTCCTCGTCGTTGGCCATGACAGTGTTCGCCGACCCGACAGGCTTCGTCTCCGCCTTGTGCTCCTTGCCCGGTTTCTCCTCCTTCTTGGGGGAACGGCACTCCCGCACCCAGTGGCCTGCCTTGCCACAGTTGTGACAGTTGCCCTTGCTGGCGACGTCGGCTGTTTTGGTTCTCGGAGCTCGTGGCTGCGAGAGCCTCATCTCCTGGCGGCCTGAGGCCTAGCCCTGGGCTGGTTGGGTTGAGGCCTGCCCCTGGCGGTTGTTCTTCGTGCGGTCCGCCTCCTCGCATATGTAATCGATAAGAGTGTCTGTGTCGACGGTGGTGACAGAGTGGATGAGGTGTGCGGCAGACAAGAGGTTCGCCGAGAAAAGCGAGAGCTCTTCTGGGATGCCGCGGAGCACCGTCCGCTGGTAGTCCTTGTGCGAGATCGTCACCCCTGGCGGCCACGAGCTCTTCGCGCTTGGTGCGTACGGTGGTGAGGAACGCGCTGGACGTCGCCTCCCTTGGGGCAACGCATCTCGTAGAACGCGTTCTCGAGATCGTTCTGCGCGTAGATGCTCTTCGCCGTGAACTCGTCGGTGATTTTTAACCACTGGAGGTGCGCGGTGTTGTAAGCACCCATGTGCACGACCGTCGAGTCGGGGAGCCGCTGCGAGAGGAGGTATTGCGCTACCTCGTCGTCGTACTCCCACTTCTCCTTTGCTGCCTTCTCGTCGTCGGTAGGGGCCAAGGGGTCTTTGGGCAGTGGGGACGAGTTGCTGCCGTCGAAGAAGCCCCATCGGTGGGTCACCTTCATCGCCTTGCGGAAACGCGTAGAGAAGACGGCCCAGTTAGAGCCATCCGTTTCCAGGCGGGGGATGTTGGCGGGGAGTTGTTCGACGGTGGAAGGAGGTTGAGGAGGTGCGGTCGACGAAGACGCGGACGAGGAGGATGAAGCGGCAGTTCCAGTCATAGTGATTTCAGACAGTAGCGATGAGGAGGGCAATGTGTGGTATTAGCGACGCTCGGCAGGGCCCATAACCTGTAAGTTATGGATAGTTTCAGGAGCTCGGAAACAGCGCATGAGGCGAACTAGAAAGAACACGAAGTCTCAGGATCGCGCGTGTACGAGCGATGTCTATGATTGTATTTACCTAGAAAGAACACGAAGTCTTTCCAGGCGTAAGCGTGCTGAAGGTAAACGAGTGGTAAAGTAAGCTCACCTCAGGATCGCGCGTGTACGAGCGATGTCTGAGGTGCTAGGTACGAGGAAACGAAAGTACTTGTACTATGGAGTCAAAAGTGTAATACGTATAGCTGTCATGCTAGTAGATATTCAGGGGGACAGGACAGAGACAGATGGATTATGCTAGAGTAGGTTTTAAAGTACGCGAGACGGAAGCAAATACTCATCACGCATTATCTGCGCTTGATCTCAACATTTCTTGCTTGGAAGTGGCGATGGGGTGGTCGTAAATGGGATGAAGCCAGGTTGATAGCCCAATTCGTTATGGGTTCCAGGGTGCCAATTTTTACACTCGTAAAAATGTTCGGAATTTAACTTGTAACTCTACAAATTAAAGTGTTCTACTCCTATCACTGAAGGGTAGGTAGTTAACGCTAGGGGCCCAAAGTACTATGCCTTCTGGAGTAGGGGGGGTCTCTGGTCTGTAGCCACAGATGCACACTTCTTGAGTGCACCAGCAAGAACCGGGATTGGCGGTGCGTCCCCAATCGTCGCTGGTTAATTGCACGTTGCTGGTTTCGTCTGTTGCCGGGCTACTCGCGGGGAGGGATAATCGCGCTAGTAGGCTGGGGGGGTTTTGAACACATCCTACTAGGAGCTCTACAAGCTCAGGGTCGTTGGGGTCCGTGGGAGGGTCTTGGAAGACGCGGGGATTGACCAGGTTGTGGTCCGAGTTTGTCAGGGTGGTTTCCCAGGTAGCTCTACTCCAGGAATACGTAAGCTCAGTTCCTTCGGTAATAACCAAGCGCGTGGGGCCTTCTCTGTCTACTATGCGGACTTCGCAGAAGTTGATCTGTATTTCTTCGTATGAAAGGCAGAATCGATCGAGGAACCGGATCGAATTTCCCCACTGGAGTTGTCGAATGAAGTAGTCGCGGCGAGGGGGGATGTAATTGAACCAAAGATAGTCGCTCTTTATCCAAAGAAGGAGTTGATCGGTGACAATGTCAGAGAGGTGCCAGAATAGGAGCTGGTCGTTGCAGGTGTCGACAATGGCTGAGAGGTCGTCTACAAAGTCGTTGTAGGTGTCGTGATCCCAAGTCTCTCCAAACTCGAAGAGATTGACTAGATTCTTGAGCACCAAGGGAGGGTCCGTCCAGCAGTCGATGCGGGACAACTCGGAAAGTTCGTAATAGGAAGTCGAAGGATAATACCGACGGATTTGTCGGTCTCTGTGGGTGTCGAAGTTCGCACGAGCTCGTCGGACTCGTTCTTCATCAGTGGGAACGTGAAGGGGGGTTGGAGGCACTTAAACCACTCGGTTTACAGTCCTATTTCAAGGAAATAAACAAAAGGACTTACTCGTCGCATTGAGTTGAATCACTCGATTCAGGGATCAAGGCAACAAATCTATACCACTAATACTTTATAGTGGTTGAGAGTCGGGAATAGCCGGTACAAAGGAAAAAGGATCGGCCGGGAGTTGTGGAGTAAGACAATGAGATAAGAGAAGGGGGTTGGATCGAACAATATCTTCAAAGAAATAGCCCTGATAGTGGGCAAACACCTGTCCGTTGAAAGCGAAGCGAAGATGTCCGTAAGTAGTAACAACACGTCTGTCCAAAAAGTCCTGAATCTCCAACGTTACCAGGGAGTCAATATAACCAGCTCTGATTATATTGGAGAGGGGCTCAAACGCCGCCTGGAGTCCTTCACGGAAGTCGTATCTCACGCTTCCAAGGGGGAGGTCGACGGAGGGGAGGTCGAAGATCGCCTTCGAACAGACGTAGAGGGCAGGGAAGTCGGGGTGTACGGCGGGGTCGATGAGACGTGGGAGAAGGGTGTAGACGTGTGGGGGCGGAATACGGAACGGGGAGACGGACAGGAAGGTGTGGGAAGCTCTGACAAGAGCGGACGCGAGGGGAATACGACGGAAGTGCTCACGAAGACTTTCCGAAGCAGGGCGCCAAGACTCGCCTTCAGGGGTGTAGACGGCGATGTATTGGTGAGGGTGGTCCTCCTGACTGTTAATGCACGAGGGGGGGCGGAAGAGGGGAATGGCAGGAGCAATGTTCTCCTGGTTGGTGTGGGGGACGAGAGGGGACTGCTCGGCTACACGCTCGTAGTCGATGGGAGAGTCAGGGGTCGGGACGCGAGGGGGAGGGGACAGAGCACAAGGAGGGGCGCTTTCAGGGCGCGATGACGGCGAGGGCTCGGAAGGGGGGTCAGGGTACACCAACTCTGGTGTCTGGGCGCGAAGGGGAACGGAACGGACCGCTACTTGTGTCCGGATATCAAACTCCTCATACTCAAGAGGAGTCGCAGGGCGGGGGGCGACGGGGCGAGGGGTGTCAACACGAGCGGAGGAGGGGCGAGTGATGGGCGATGGGAGCCCAGAGAGGGGTTCACTGAAGATGTCGGTGAGGACGTACTCGTATTGAACGCCTGAGGTGGACGAGCCTTGTTCGAACTCTTGAACAAAGGCGGAGGGGGACGCGAGGGGAAGTGAGGGGCAATGGGAGACGAAGGGGAGGGGTGGTGTCGACGATGGGAGGCGACGGAGGGCAGGGGAGTAACGGTGGAATGAAGGGAAGAGTGACGACGAGGGGGGCGAGGATATTGGTGGTCGTTTTCCTCGAAATACGACCCAGAATCTCCGTCCCACTGACCAAACTGCAAGAAGTCGTAGTCATAGTCAGACACTGGGAACACCCAGGGGTCAGGTCTAATTGGGTTAGACTGTCCAAGTGTGATGACTCACTGTCACTTGACAGGGAATCACGACGGGTTCAGAAGACCGGGGGTGGTGGAGAACGCGGAGCGGGGCACAGGGACTACTGTGATGGAACGCTTTGGCTCAACCGTCAGAACTGGCGCGACGGCTCAGGGAAAGTGGCGCTTAGTGGCAAGTCGTGCTTGGCAGCTGAAGGGGCACTAGTGCTCGAGAGGCGGGAAGAGGCAAAGGGAGGATGTCACAAGTGGACAGTCTGAGGGACTGTCCTGTTCTATTGCGCTGGCTTATATACCCAGAGGGATGGTCTGTGCGTAAGTTTAGGGCAGGCTTAAGGTCTGCCCACGGGTACTGTGGAATACTGTGGAATGGAACATTCCAGTAACATCTAAATATAGTGTCCAATGGGAAAATTGGGATAGTGTCGTACGACTGCTCCGCAGTTGATGACGCCATATGATGTGACTGCTCCGCAGTCCAATCAGAATAATCGTAGGAGTGGTACGACTGCGCCACAGTCGAGTTGGTCATAATGATTTGACTGCTCCGCAGTCCTAATCAGATAAATCCAAGGAATGGTACGACTCTCAGTCGTCAGGTGACTTGATAAACGATGGGAGATCACGTGACTGATCACATGATCGTCGGAGTACGAAATTCAAACTCCGATTTCGGATTTCCCCTTTAGGAAGGTGATTAGGTAAGACCAGGCCGGTGCGGACCGGTCTTAGACGCCTGAGTCACGACCCAAGTTTCTAGGTTCATGACAGTATGACTTTGAGATTCACCACATCAAGGGCATGGCAAACAGAAGAGCAGACACACACTCTCAGCAGACCAGACTACAACCAAGGAGACAATGACAACAAGGATGTAACTGTCCTCCCTGACACACTCTTTGTCTGAGACACTCACATCGAAGCAATCACACCAACGACTCTGATGATAGGACCCAAAGAAATGGAAAGACCAGACACAGCATATTACCAAGACGAAGACTACCTCTGCCCATGGATAGACCCACACTGCCTAAAGAAAATCGAGGGCACCTGGTACAAGGATGGAAGATGAGTGGTGATGGGTGGACTGTACAACAAGAGGAGTATCATCTCCGACCATCATTTTACAATCAAGCGGTGGGCTCACGATTGTGTCAGCTACCACTTTGTCGTCAATAAACTTCCGGGTCACGCTTAGTCAGCACACCAGTGCGTACAGTCAGTCAGTAGGCTCTTCTATCAGCGACAGATGCAGCAGTAAGCAGGCTCTTCTGCAAGTCAATGCAGATGCAGCAGTAAAGCAGTAAACAGACTCTCTACCTCAGCAAGGTAGATGAACAGAGGGTGGCAATAGCTTGGATTGAACAAGACTAGAACGAGGGGATACAAGCTACCCTACAGGTTCCTTTATACTGTACAGAATGAGACATGTAAGCTTTTTAGTTGTAAGAATCACACCATCTATCGTATCGTAATTATCACGCAATCATATCATAAATAGGTCAGGAAGCAGAACATTCCAGTATAGAACAGAAACAAAGGATCAATAATCTTTCCAGAACCGAGAAGCAGAATCCGGGAATCACTGAATCTGTTATTGATGGCACAATCGGATCATGACACATCATGCATTGCCGGTGTATGGACACCCAGGTATCAACAAAACCTCAGAACTAGTAAAGCGCTCCTACTGGTGGCCAAACCCGTCCAAGATGTCCTAGACTACATGAAGGGATGTGCCGAGTGCCAGAGACACAAAGCCAACAATCGCCCAACCAGAGCACCACTGTCCCTGATCTATCCAAACCCCGAGGCACTCCCCTTCAAGACCATTGCCCTTGACTTCATCACCAAATTACCCCAGTCACAAGGATTTGACTCCATTCTCACCATCACAGACCACGACTGCACAAAGGCTGCCATCTTCATCCCCTGCCAAGAAGAGATCACCGCAGAAGGGACCGTGGCCCTATATGCTAAGCACGTCTTCCTATGATTTGGACTTCCCTCTAAGGTGATCAGCAACAGAGATCCCTGCTTCGCATCCAAATTCACCCGCAAGTTGTGCAAAATCCTCAGAATCTTGCAAAACGTCTCCACAGCCTATCACCCCCAAATGGACAGGCAGTCGGAGCAGACTAACCAATGGCTGGAGCAATACCTTTGCTTCTGGGCCAACGAGTGGCAAGACAATTGGGCAGCCTACCTCCCTATAGTGGAATTCACACACAACAACTGGCCTCACGAGACCACAAGGAAGTCCCCCTTCTATCTCCTAATGGGGTACAACCCACACACTGATTGGATTGATAGGCCATCGCCTATACCACAAGTGGCACTACAGATCGATCAGTTTCAAGAAGCTAGGGCCCAGGCCAAATCACTCCTCATCAAGGCACAGAAGTCATGGGTCAAGCACAAAGATACGCCCAAGTACAAGGAAGGCGACCTCATGTGGCTAGAAGGACACCACCGGCAGACCAACCAGCCAACCACCAAGCTTGCGCCCAAAAGACACGGCCCCTTTCAGGTCATAGAGGTGATGTCCCCTGTCAATTACTGCCTCGAACTTCCCACACAGTGGAGTATCCACCTGGTGTTCCACACTGATCTTCTCACCAGATACTATGAGACTGCAACCCATGGGCCCAACTACCAGCGCCCACCTCCAGATTTGGTAGACAGAGAAGAAGAGTATGAAGTTGAGAAGATTCTAGACTCGCGAAGATTCAGGAGAACACAGAAGCTCCAATACCTCATGAAATGGAAGGGGTACCCTGACTTGGAGAATCAGTGGGTCGACCGGAGCAAAGTATTTACCGACCAAGCCATTCGGGACTTCAAGACACTGAACCCCTCGCGAGAAACACATATAAGGGAGGCCCATTGCAAGCTAAGTTCCCCAGCAATTCCTGCTACTCTACCACAAGCTGTCTTCCTTCACAACATGTCTTCCTGCTCGCTCCCCTTGCAAACCACCATCGACACCATCACCCAGGCCCTGGTCACCACCCATGGGCCTGCCACCTGCAAGGACACCATCGCTGTCCTCCGCGCCTTCCCCAACCCTACCATCAGTGGGGTCGCCGATTCCCCCAGGGTGCAACCTCTCACAGGGTACGATGTCTTGGAGGACAAAGAGCACACCCTACTCCAGGGCAAGGCCCCAGATCGCCTCCTTCAACACCCTGACAGACATGGTGACACTGAACCTGTCCAGGTACCACACCAAATTTGGGCCTGTGTGGCCATGGAAGGAGGTGGTGAAGGAATGGAGGGACAAGCAACTGCGGTGGGCCCTGCTGAGGCAGCAGGAGCTGAGGCATCGATGCCTCCTAGCGAGGGCTGGGGACTGGTTGGGGAGGCTGCTGACAACTACCCAGCTACACACCCCCACATTCTCTCCACCACAGACACTGATGACCCCCGGGAGACCCCCTATACTCTCAACACCAATGGCTCCCCCATGTACAAGCAGGACCTCAGTGTACTGGGCAGCACCACTCACCAGCCCCTCACCATCATCAGCACACACGTCCCTGCTGGCTTCAAAGCCAACAAGGGGATCAATTACATCCCATTCCGCATTGTCTCCCCCAACGGGGGTGAGCGCGAGGCCCGCTACCACCAAGTGATCATGGGCCCCAACCCCATGGTCGTTGGTATCATCAACGAGTCAGACAAGGTCTATGCTCGCCCTCTCTACATCACCCCCCACTACAGCTATGGCAGCAAGCCCATGTACCCTGCAGCGGACATGGCCCTCTTCACTGAGGCTTTCAAAGACCAGGCGCATGTCAACCGCTGCCTCGATTCCCTCCATGACCTCTCCCTCATGGCAGAGGTCCATCGCTACCATACTGCCGATCAAGAGCAGGAATGCCTCAACCAGCAAATCGACGACCTCATCGTTGCCTTGGGGGAGGCTCAGGGGAAGGTGACAGGTAGCCAGCATCGCCTAGAGATGGCCAACATGATGGAGCGCATCAAAGATGAGGCGGGTACGATGGTGGATTATGAGCTGACAAAGAAGAGAACCTGCAGGGGTAGGAAGGTCACCCAGCAGCCACAATGTACATGTATTTGCTACGAGGAGGAGGGCATCGGAGCGTTGGGGCGTCGCACCTGAAAAGGGGGCAATGTTGCGATCGGACTCATTACTACAGACTTGTGACTCATGGGGTTCTGACTACCCTGGTATTAGTCAGGGACAGTCGTCTCAGTCAGCCGCTTGGGCTGCATTATCACATGTATTTGGTTTCGGACATGACTCATACCTAGGATAGTTGTAGTAGGGTTTGAGCTACTATCGCCACTGGGTACTGTATGTTCAGGAGGAGCTTCAAAGCTCCTCGACAATTGTATATCTACTGGGCCAGACAAAGACCAAGCTCCCCAGCTTGGTCTTCTTGAATCACCATCGCCTTAACCCATTCCCTCCTTGCCTGCGGCCTGCCTCTTCCTCCTTGTCTGTCTGTTAACACGTCTGACCCTTGTGAGGCAGATTGCTCTGTGACTTGTACACCTGGTGGATCTCGCCCCAGTGCTCAAAGCAACCACATCCTTGTTGAAGGTGTGTGTCTGTATCTGCTAAGTCATCCCTGCCTACCAAGCCACTCTGTCACTGCTCAAGTCGAGCACCATTAGGACAGGCCTAACGCAACATAACACCAGCTGTCTCACCAAGAACTCCAGAGAAGGCACGCATGAATTGTATCACTGGGCTGAGGCAATTAATGGAACTTCCTATTTTGGTCGCAATAGTCGTTTGAATGCTTTCAGGTTGTCTTGAAGGAGTAAGAGGATGGCATTGGGGGATTCAGTGCTGATTCACAGCCCTTGACCTTGTCGGCAAACAGATTTTGGTTTAGATTGATGCCAGTCTGCTCTGCGTATTTATCCAATGCATTGAGAATCAATTGAAAGTTAGACATTGAGTGGAATTAGAGGATTGATGAATTGAATTCGAGGTTATATGGAATGCTTGAAATGGCGACCAATGGTGGCAACCAACTAGGCTGGACACCCAGGCCGGAAGACCATACTATCACGGTGGGCAGGAGCAGGTAAGCGGAATCCAGCTTATAGTCAACTAAGGGGTCAATTAATGTCCAATATATTGACCACTTAGTTGACTTGACTGTTATTGTGAACTGTATCAAGACAATGGAATAATTTGTAGACCTCTCTCTATGTGTCAGACAATTATAAATAAAAATACTCGAACAATTAGATATTTGCCACTTGCTCAAGAGAGCTCTGATTATTTCCAAATGTATTTAAACTTAGTTGTCAGGCACCAGCCAACATAAACAATTAAGTGTAAATATGCTCGGAAATAATTAGAGCTCTCTTAAGCAATAGACTAATATCTAATTGTTTGAGTATTTTTATTTATAATTTTCTGACACATAAAGAGAGGTTTATAAATTATTCCATTATCTTAATATAATTCACAATGACAATCAAGTCAACTTAGTGGTCCATATATTGGACATTAGTCGATCCCTTATTCGCCCTCCACTTATCCGCTCCTGCCCGCCGTGCTTACTCCTATTCGTACATTTTACGCCATACCAGTAGTACGTGGTACAATACCCAACCCAAGATTCTCCGAGCTAATTGTAAGGACAACTTATGGCCCTTATAGGCGACGCAGGCTATGGTGCAATGCGGTAGAAGACCGCTACTTTTGAATAGCGGGGGAATCGGCCAGCGAAAAATTCGGATTCTTCATATGGGTCCGGTGGTGCGCAACGAGGAGTCAGGTAGTAATTTATGATCGAAAAACGTGTTTTTTAGTGTCTCTAATGTCGTCTAACCTGCGCTACACATGACATCGAAGAGTGTGTGCCGCCAACCCCAAACTGACCCTGAAAAGGCCTGAAAGTCTGAGAGCACGCAGAATTTTGGGGGTGTGAAGCGTCGCTAGTGGTCATGCAGGCCTCTGCGGGGCGCAAGATGTCGTGGTAGGGTCCGCGGCGATCGCGGACGCGTCTGTATCGAAGGGCTAAGGCCGCGCGCGAGTGCGGGGAGGTCGCTACACGGAGCCTGAGGGTCGAGTGGTCAGAAGTGATCGGAAATGGTCGCGCACGCTCGCGCGTGGTGCGAAACTTCGCAGAGGTGGCCGCCGTGGTTGGGAACGCGTCAGACTCGAGTCGCTAAGGCCGCACACGAGTGCGCCGCACTGGGGGACACAAGGGATGAGCCTCACTGAGCCCAAAAATCCGAAATCTGAACTTGAAGGACTCCCCATTGAAGCGGGTTGAGGCCTATTTTGACATATAGTTACCTTATTTGGTCACAGGTGACGGAATTGACCCATCAGAAAAATAAAACACCCTCAGTTTTGAGTATTTGGACAAACTGTTTTAGGGATTTGTCCCTCTCATCCTTGCTCTCATCAAAACAAGCACTTTGGCTAAAGGGATAAGCAGTCCGACTTTTTTTCCAGGAGCAATCGTTATACAAAAGTAGCGGCCTTCTGCCGCATTGCACCATACAACAACGTGAGTTACGTGAGTTATTTTTAGGTCGGAAAAATGTGGTAAATGAATGCTACACTCCACCCTTGCAATACTCTGACAACAACTGCGCAATTTCCCGATATCCATACGTCACAGCGTCTTGAATGGGTGTCTTGCCGTATACATTCCGTGTCTGTACATTTGCTCCCCGTTTAAGTAGTGACTTCACAACTTCTAGTTGACCATAGATCGATGCCATGTGCAGCGGAGTAAGACCTCGCCGCTGAGAGGCATTTATATTGGTGTCGTTTTCGAGAAACGTCCGTACAACGTCGATATGCCCATGTCGTATTGCCGCGTGCAACGGGGTCCAGCCATCCCCCTCCTGTGAATTCACATCCGCGCCGTTATCGATCAACAACCGCACAACGTCGATATGCCCAAATCGTGCTGCCAAGTGCAACGGAGTCCAGCCATCGGTGTCCCGTGAATTCACATCCGCGCCGTATTTGATCAACGTCCTCGCAATTTCGAGTTTCCCGTCCCTTGACGCTACGCCCAATGGAGTCAGGAATTGTTCGTCCTGTTCGTTAACGTCTGCACCGCGATCAAGTAGTCTCTGAAGTACGTCAAGACGCCCGCCCTCCAATGCGCTATGCAACGAATCGCTCTGCTCATCATCAGATGAGTCGCCATCATACAGTTGCAACTCCGCAACCTCGGGAAGACTACCTTGTGACCCCGCTTCCAATGGGGTCGAGATCGCTATGTTCGGGGCTCGTAAATCTCCTAAACGTCTGGCTAGGAAGCTCGTAACGTCGCGTCTCCGGCTTTCATGGGCAAGATCTAAGGGCGTCTGTTCGCTGTTATTCTGCATGCCAACGTCCGCGCCAGAATCAACGAGCAGCTCCACGAGACCGAGGTGTCCATTCCGAGCCGCTGAATGTGATGGGGTCCACCCCTTGTTGTCTTGTGAATTGACATTTGAGCCGTACTCGACTAACAGGCGCGCGACCTCGAGTTTCCCATTTCCTGATGCCAGGTCCAATGGGGTCTTCTGGTCCTCATTTCGCACATCGACTTTTGCGCCGTGCTCGATTAGCAGTTCCGCAACTTTGGGATGTCCATTAGATGATGCGAGATGGAGTGGGGCCCAGAGATCCGCTTTTTGGACATTCACATCCGCTCCATGGCCAAGTAAGAATTGTACAGCATCGGCATGACCAGCTCGTGACGCAAAATGCAGCGACGTCCAGCCCTCATCCCCGATTGAATTAACGTCGGCTTGATGTTCGATCAGAAAGCGTGATACCGCTATGTGTCCGCCCTCTGACGCCAGGATCAATGGAGTGTCGTGATTGCCAGTCCGGACGTGGACATCAGTTCCCAGGTCGAGTAAAAGCCGCACGATGTCGAGATGCCCATTTTTTGCGGCCGTGTGCAGAGGAGTCCAGCCGTGCTTGTCACGGCAGTCAATATCTGCTCCACGCTCGACTAGGCAGCGAATAACTTCATGCTTGCCGTTGCCAGATGCGAGGTCCAAGGGAGTCTCCTCGTCTGCGTTTCGCACGTTGACGTCCACTGGCACGTCGCCTTCAAGCAATACCTGCAAGAGGTCGAGATGTCCGTTTCGTGATGCCTTGTGCAAGGGAGTCCAACCGTCGTTATCTTTGGACATTGTATCTGCGCCTTGCTCGATTAAAAAGCGGGCGACATCGAGATTCCCATAACTGGACGCCACGTGTAACGGTGTTTCTTGGGTCAGATTAGTCTTGTCAAGTGTTGCATCATGTCGGACTAGTAATTGAACAATTTCAAGGTGCCCTGCGCCCGATGCCGAGTGCAAAGGAGTCCACCCATTGATATTTGCGGACGCTACATCTGCCCCGTGCTTGAGCAACAGCCGACAAACATCCAGTTCCCCTCCCTGCGCCGCCAGAAACAACGGGGTCTCGAGCCTGTCGCTGTCTGTTTGGACGTTAACATCTGCTTGACGTTTGAGTAATAATTCTACGATGTCACGATGACCACTGATAGCCGCTCTATGCAATGAACTCATGCCCATGGTATCCAGGGCGTTTATATCCGCGCCATTCTGGAGTAATCCCAGAGCAATCTCAATCTCTCCATTGACGAACGCGGCATTCAGCGGCGTGCCGTAGTTCCCGCCCCTAGCGTTAACATCCATCCCATGTGCAATCGTGAGGTGTTCCGTGAGACTGTGGAAACCACACAGTGCCGCATAGTATAATGGCTCTGCCTCTGGTCGCGTTGGGTGTACTGTCGCCATCGATTCCTTCCAAGGACGGTCAACGTCATATATCCAGACCCATGTCGCGAAGTACGGCCTGGTTGGGTCAAAGAGACATTCCATGAGATCCTGGATGCTTGACGACACGCCTTCGCGTTTCCCATGGTCCATCCAGTACCGAGCCGCGTAGATCGCGAATGGTCGTTTTTCTACTGCGCTTTTGTCGACTTTGTCACCAAGATTGAGAAGGGCGCCGAGGGAAGCACGGGCGAGAATGGCGTGGGCGGAATGGGGAAGGATGTGATAGAGAGAAAGATGCTCTTCCGCGTTGGCAAGGCGAGAGGACATGAGGAACTCTTTCACAGAGAAGTGTGAAAACTGTACGACCGGCGAACCATCAACGTTGACAATCATGATCAGACTGGAACAAGCAGATAGCACGGCTTGTTGTGCATCCTCGGGACGCCAATCACTGCGATAGTCCGAATCTTCTCCAGCGTCAAGTCTAACGGCAAGTACCTCGGCGAGCTCCTCGACGCGAAGCGGGCGAATGGAGATCGCGATGCACTGAAAGAGGCGATAGGCATATTTTTGTTTCGCCTTCTCGATGCCCTGCAATGTGCGCTCGTATGTTGCATCCAGGGTTGAGGGCAATTCCTCGAGAGCACGCCGAATTGCTGGGGGAAAACAGCCACGCAACGCTTCTATCTGACAAAACACCCATCGGAACCTGCGACGGGATGACAAAATAGCCGCGATACAGTGATGATGATTACTTACATTCCGTCTGCCCTCTGGGCGAGTGCTTCGATAACCAATTGCCTATCTTCCTCTCTCCACTTCCGCATCTTTCTATCTGACTGGACAGCGGAATTGATGTAGTCCATAATATCCTGCTTTTGTCCGGCTTCGTTGTGGAGAGAAACCGAATGCGATACCAACGGCCCAAGAACTTCTTGTATATCCGCCTCGGGACGACTCGTGACACAGATGCGAAGATTCGGAAGGTGTGACTCGACAAGATCCTCTATTAGTTCAAGGACGAGTTCACGTGGAGATGGTGCACCAGACGAGTTGGGACATTCGTCGAGAGCATCGACAATGATATAGATTGGTGGCTGGTCTGAGAGTTCGAGCATGTCTTTCAGGCAGCGCGTGAGCGCGTCATCATCGGGCAACAGCGATCCGGCGTCGTGTTTGGAATATAGGTCAGAAATGATGTCGCAACAAAGATCGGACTTGGCGGAGAGCTGCGCGATGAGGGATGATAGCAAGCCGCGGACGTCCTGCTTTGCAGTATCTCTAAAGTCAAAGTAGTAATAAGCCACCAAGCCTAGTCCCGCCTCGCGTAGCGCCTTGGCCTCTTCAATAATGCTGGAACTGATCGACAAGTGTTATAGAGATAGACGAAGACATTTATGTGGCGCCTACCATAGGATGCTCTTCCCCGATCCCGCTACAGCCACGAATTGCCATCAGTAGCCGGGAAAAAGGCGGAGCGTGTCCGGGAAACACGCACGTATACCATGTATCCAAAGTAGACCACCCATCAGATCCCAATTCTTGAATGTGGGGCCTCGTGTACACCACACCGCCGATTCGCCATAGTGGGTCCTGCGCGCAATGATGTGATTCCTAGACGGATCTGGAGGCGAGATCCAGCTTCTGGCATCCTTTTGCAACTGGTCACCTATGAGAAAGTTATACACTCCACGGTACCAAGAACATAGGAGATGACCAGGAGACGGCCGCGACGCACGCTTCATTTTATTAACTTCCATTCGCAACCTCTTGCATGATAACTAGTGTCCTCCGTAAAACATGGGAAACACCGAATCGCGCACAACGGCACAACGTACCAAGAGTCTGTCGGATTGCACTCGTTGACACCTCGCCACCTGTGTACACAGAAAACAGTCCGATCAGATGCATTAAATTTGTTAGGCAGCTTGACTCACCGTCCATGACCACCTTCATATTATCCAAAAGACCGTGAACGATAACGAAGGTCTGCGCCACCGTCATGCGAGCCTCTTCCTGCGTGAGTCGGTCCAATCTCTTCAGTATCGTCTCGATCTCGCTATCTCCCAACAACTTCTTTGCAAATTGCTCTGCAATGCGTTCAGAGGTAGTCGATTATAATTAGAGCAAGGGCCCACTCACTGAGTCGCCCTCGATGGATCTGTTTCCTCGCTAAGGCAAGTATGGTGATCAACTCGACCATGATCTTGGCGACCACATCCATCATTGAAGGGTCCAGAGAGATTCCAGAATAAATATGGAGGCGTTTGAGAAAGTTTCCGAGGCATTCGAAGAGTTCAAGGAGTGCATCATAGCTCGCGCTGACACCATCAGCTGCCTGCGATTACCCGGTGTCAGATGTACTCAGTGAGTAATAAGGAAGACACGCACAGTGAAGAGGACATCGATACCGACGAAGATGAGTTTTGCAGGTTGGAACGGCACCTATTGGAGAGTGTATAAAACCAGTAGAGAACGAAACGGTTGTTCGCAGCTTACCAGTCCAGCTGTCTCACCAAGAACTCCAGAGAAGGCGTGCACGAATTGTACTACTGGGCTGAGGCAATCGATGAACTTCCGATTTTGGTCGCGATAGTCTTTGAACGCTTTCAGGTTGTCTTGAAGGAGTAAGAGGACGGCATTGGGGGATTCACAGCCCTTAATCTTGTCGGCGAACGGATTTTGGTTTAGATTGATGCCAGTCTGCTCTGCGTATTTATCCAATGCATTGAGAATCGATTGAAAGTTAGACATTATTGACTAGAATGAGCAAGAGAATGAGAGAATTGGCGAATTTGTGTTTGGTCGCGATGGAACGCTTGAAATTCGGAATTGCAGCCAACTCGTGTCCTGAGACGATAGGCGCCGGGATAGCGCTCTGTGATCGATTCACTGCCCGCCCGATAGATACATTGACAGGTCACTACGCCGAGACTTGCGCAAACATTCAGCTAGTCTCCTACGTGCCAGTGTCTGGCTGCAATGCGTTGGGGGCGGAAACTCCCGCACTTGGCCAGCCATGTTTCCAGCCAGACTCCAGCCAGACTCCTTTCCCCCGCTCTTCATCACGTGTGCTTTCCCACACCTTCCTTTATCTATATCCTACGGTAGCTTCAGCGCCTCGTTACGCTACGCACTGTCCCTTCATTTTGACATCGACTAATTTCCGGTTCAGTAGGTCTCGGGTCTCGGAATGCCGGACTTTGTGAACCTGCAGATCACACTTGATCTCATAACCGCTGGAATAATCCACGGCCCATAACAAGGGAATAAGACCAACATTCTCCGAACTGCTGAAAAACTGCGATACGGCGGTCCACTGGGCTACGCTACCCACATTGTACCCACACTTGCACATTGAATAGATCAATCCTCTCCTTTTAGCCCTTCTGCCTCCCCCAAATCATAATACATATTACGGTTTGCATTGTGACTTGAAGAGTCCCAATGCGGCCATTTGTGTGCGCAGGAAAAAGTTGCCTACGGGCATCGACGCAGGCGGACGCGGAGGACGAGACGGATGGTGGGCCTGCTGAACTCTCCAATCTACGAATGTCAGTGCAACGCTTCTTTCCTTGCCAATAATCAAGTACCGCGGACATCCGGCGCACGTACGCGAACGCAGGACCATCAGCGCCACAAGATTAAACGTCGCCGGCCATAGAAGTTTACTTAGTGGTCATCAAGCATGTTTCCCGTGAATCAAGTGTCGGTTTGCGGGAGAATGCCTCCGAGCGATCATCCATGGAAGATACGCACGCAGAATAGCGCCGACGAGATATTGACAGACAATTAAGAGAGCTCCCATGTATTTCGATATCCTATCCCTGTGCGAGGCGCACCCAAGTTTAGTCACCCCTAAGGTTAGCTTAAGCGCAGTAGGAGAGAGTACACAACGCACTGGAGGTGGAAGTTGAAAGGTAATACAGAGGCAAAAGAAAGTTATGGCATTGTCGTGAGTGGAGGATAGACGTTCCTCAAGGGGTAGTCCCACGACGCTTACCTTCTTATAGGCCAGGGAGAGTTCGTGTCCCGGGCTAGAAAAAAAAGCCGCTGACTCGACACCACGAGCGGGGATGACTCTGTTACAATGCTCACGCCCAGCCCACGATTACGAGGAAGGGGAAAGTAAAAGAAGTGGTTTGCTATGCGTTTCGGTTAGCACGCGGAAGCGCCGAGCGCAGTAAAGAGGATCGTCATACGAGGGTATTGCCGACGCACAAGCCAGCCGTGAATAATATCGTGTGATTCGTGCCCACCGAGGAGGCGATGTGCCCGGACACCTTCGACTGCATGAGCCCGTGCGTGAGGTCAGCTGAGCCGGCGGGAGTAAGAACTACTTACAAGGAATGGAAGAAGCATCAGGCCGATGTATAAACTTAGGGTGCCACCCGTGTTCCCCGTCTCTACTTTCGAAATGATCACTCAAGTAACTTAGGGATGAGTGATCCACGCGCGTCGTGCGGTGCCAACCTTACTCACAAGAGTTCCTAGCGAGAGGTATGAGTACTGTGACGATGCCAAGGCTGAGGTGCCTGGTCAAAGAGGGAAAAAACGTCGACCGTTGGGGTGGAAACTTACGCCAAGCTGGCAGCGGCGGCACTCATTTCTGGAGTGTCTTTGCGATCTTGGAATGGTTCGTCTGGACAAGCCTCGGTGGAGGACCAGCTGGTGGGCCTCGCAATAAAGAGGGTTGTGGGAACCATGAGCTGGAAGACGAGATAGGAGATGTATTGAGCAAGAAAAAACAGTGCGGCGCAATGAGAAACGATCAGACTATGACCGCGTGGATCAGAGTTCAGGAGTTCAGGAGAACAAATAGATTGGGCAGATGAATAGGTAGCGGGAGTCATAAATGCTAGGGGGTTCAAGATCAGAGTGAGATTGTTCTCGTAGTTCGGGTGGACGTACTGATCCACGCCAGAGATAAAACCTGATAGATGTTAGTAGATGACCTAAGTGAAAGGGACAGAAGATTCTCACAGAAGCTTTGCTTTATATGCAAACAGTAAGGTTTGGCATAACTTTTAGGAGGAAAGGCGTGCTTACGTCTGGGTGGTTAACCATGTTTTACACTCGCATCGGTGGGCTTTAAGACCACTGGCAGCTGCATATGGGTGGCACGAGCACGCGCGATTTCTTGGCCATGAAATCACCATACCAACGAAGAAGGCCGTCAAAATAAATGAAAAGTTAGAGAGAACAGAGCCCAACATCTGGGCATTCCAGTCAACAGGTGTTTGGTCGAGAAGCACAACTGTGGTCAACGCACGATGGTCTGCACAATTCGAATTTGTCCATGGAAAAGAGCGACAAGACCAACTATAAGTTCCACTGCATTGGCAAAGGCGGTGCCTAATAGAGCCCTGGGAGTTCGTCGAAGGTACGAGGGCAAATGCTCAGCGGCATCACATTGCAGCCGATAACGAGAGCATTGTCGTAAGCCTCACGGTCAGAGTCATTGCACAAACCTTGGCAAGGGAGACGATAGCAATAAGGCTGAATCCAAAACGTAGCTGCGGATCGCAATCGAGATAATCGGCGATGGCGGCCAGAGGGACGGTCAGCAAAAGCGTGTTGAGCTGTGAGCCAAAAAGGAGCCATTTGAGAGAATCCGACCACGTAGGCTGACCTTGCGCCTTTACGGTCGTAGTTTTGAAGGTTGTACCGAGGGTAAGTGGGTCATTCACTAGGAGAGGTGTTCTTTTGGAGGGGGACATGCTAGGAAAAGATGAAGAAAGTGAACCCCTGCGGTACCCAACGGCCCCCGCGCAAGATTTTGGGCGCCTTTATGCCTCACAACCAACTTGAACCAAGGAGAGGTAGAAGTGTAGTCCCGTGATCGCGTGATCCTCCGCGGTCGTTCAGCGCTACAACCCAGAAGCACGCATTCAATAGAGTTACCGTGTTACTGTATCACGAGGAGCAGCTGTGCTAGATGAACGCCTCCAGTCGGCGAAGACGAAACCGCGTCGGCACATTGCGGCCCGAGGGATCATGCATCGTGCGTCATATGCCGCCTGGAGCACGTCAGCCCGACCCGCGCGGCCGACGATCACTTACCGTGTATATAGCAGATTGATTCGTCCGCGCCATCCAATTTGCATGGCAGACATACGAGTGGCAGTCTCGCATGTCCGCTTCTGTCCAGGATACATGGCGTTCACTCGGCGCGCATATGGCTTCCATTCCATCTCGTTTTCTGCTCGCTCCGACCACCTCCTCGATCCCGAGACGCCACTCCGCAATCCAGAGACTATCAACTACCCAAGCAAGGAGGACCCGTCCGTGATTCCGGTACACGGGTTATCTTGAACGCAAGAAACGATTCACACGCACATATCGCGAGTCTTACTCTTGTCTTCACAATGTCCGGCTTCCTGCACGAGTACAGTTCGTCTGATCTGGCACAGGCGGCCTCGCCCCTCTTCTCCCTTTTCCTCCCCCTCTGCACGCTCGGCCCAGCGGCAGGCCCCAGCGCCAAGTCGCACAAGTTCCACATAGAGGGCCGCAAGGACGGCGCGGGCTCGATCAAGACCGGGTCTCTGCACACCGGGCGCCCCGGGCAGCACGCGTGGACATTCCGCACGCGCTCGCACGAGGACATGATGGAATGGCGGAACGACGTTCGCATGTTCTGTGCACGCTACCTCGTCGCGAGCGACGCGCTCGAGCACTCTGGACCCGTCGCTGCCGCCGTCCGCGCGGCCGGGTACGCCTCGGAAGAAGAAGAGGGCAAGGAGGAGGGTAGCAGCGTCGAGGAGGAGCAGCGCGCCACGGAGGAGGAGGAAGTGCTCCCACCTGGCGCGTATCGCGACAATGCACGGCGGGCCCGGCGACGAGGACACTGAGCCGCCGTCGCACCGCAAGCACCCGCATGACGTTTCGGAGCCCGCCCAGCCAGGGTACCTCGTGCGTTCCTCCAAAATAATAGGAATGAATTGCACTGATACTAGTACTAGTACACGCATCATGCATCATGCATCACGTGGCACACCCTCACTCGAGGCTGGCGCGAACTTGTCGCACCGACCCACTGGCAGCCAGTGCCAGCTAGAAAGTCGCCCAAGAGCAGTGCACCGCATACTGGTTTCGACGCAGTCGCGGACGCGGAGGATGAGACGGACGGTGCGGGGCATGCTGAGGTCGCGGGTGTGAGTGCTGGTGGGAGTGCTGGTGCTGACAACACGGTTCCACGAGGACGTGTGAAAAGTACTTCGGCCCCTCGAGATCGCACGACTTATGAAACCTGCTGTAGTATAGGATTTGTGACTGCCGATGCAAGTGTTTTCTATCGCCCAGCGCTCGTCCGTCCTCCGGCGCTACTCCTGTTACGTTCAGTCGTCCTCAGAAATGCACGCCCCCATCGCCTCCCAGCTGGTGACCTCATCCACGTGTAAGCAACGTTCATCTGGATTCGTGTGAATCATAGTATCGCAACACACTGTCGTCTATCCTATCCCATCCCTGCCTGCCTCAGGCTCTTGGGTATATCACCAGTCGCCATTTAAGCCGATCAACCTTCTAACTTCCACCCTATGTCGACACACGCTCTTGGAACTCCCCCTTCATGTCCAGTCGTATCTCTCGAGAAGTTACTCTTCGAGTATCCTGGAGCGGACGTCATCCTTCGTTCTTGCGACTCCTATGAATTCCGCATACTAAAGATGTACATCTTCCATAGCTCTCCCGTACTTGGCGAGCGAGTCTTGGCCGCAGACAATCCCCAGCCAGGTATCGCCATCCCTTCAGATATAGCGGCCGCCTCGCTTCCAGTTGTCCGGCTCCCCGATAGCGGTGCCGTCCTTTTCAGCATTCTCACCTACATCTTCCCAGTGCAGCCCATTCTTCCTTCGACAGTCGAACAGGTAATGGAGCTCCTATCTGCTATCCAAAAATACAAGATGGACGCCGTATTGACACACGTTCGGAACCACATTTCCCAGCAGCACCCACCATTCATCCGGAAAGAGAATTCTCTCTACGTGTATTCCCTTGCTCAGAAACATGGCCTTCGTCAAGAAGCACTCCAGGCCGCACAATCCACATTAGGCTTGCCATATTTGACTATCGATGGTCTAGATGAGAAGCTCAAAATGATGCCGGGTGTTTTTCTTCATGAACTTTGGAAATATCACAAGAGAGTTCGTGCGAATCTTGCGTCAGACCTCAAGGACTTTATGGCATCACATGCCCACACAACGTTCAACCATCCCTGCCGCGAGCCCACAGCGCCGCCCAATTTGGCTATCCCAGGTTGGGTAGGCCGATACGTCTCGTCCCTAAGCTCATTTCCCTTCCTCTTCGACATCTCTGGACTTCACATGGCCCTGACGGATCATGTTCTGTCGCCGAGTGGTTCACAACTGAGAGCCAGTGGAGGATGCACTTGTACCATGATCCCTAAAGAGAACATCCTGGAGTTTTGGGCTGCTTTGTCAGCAGTTTATCACGGTAGTATTACTAAGGTGAGTCAATAATGTGACCGCATTAGCTCAACAATTTGAACGCTTTGACAGGCTGAATCAGATCTCTTTCTTGTAGAGGAAGGAACAAATTTCGAGGATCACAGTAAATCACCGAGACGATGCTCGTCTCAGCTCAGATGCACGGATATCCCCGACGCAGATGTGATACTTCAGTCATCCGACCTCGTCAATTTCCGCGTCCGAAGATCAATACTTGCCACCTCCTCAGCTTTTTTTGGCGACTTATTTTCTCTTCCTCAGCCATCAGACAATGAAGTCCTCGATGGTCTCCCTGTCGTGCGCCTACCCGAGGACGCTGAAGTCCTGAGCAGTCTCGTCACTATGTTGTACCCAGTCCCATCCGAGTTACCCGACTCCGATGATAAGATCTTGACTCTCCTTGCTGCCTGCCAGAAATATGACATGACGACTGTCCAATCTTCCGTCCGTGCGGAGGTTAGCCGCAGAGGGTTGCTTTTACCAACGGGCACCGAATCATTCCGCCTATTTGCGGTTGCGTACAGAAAAAGGCTTATCCCAGAGATGAAAGCTGTAGCTCGTCTCACGCTGGGCTACCCAATGGTGTTCGAGTATCTTGGAGAGACACTGAGATCGTTCGAGGACTGGGAATTGTTCGACCTTTACCGCTTCCATCGGTGCTACAGGGTTAGCATTAATTCATGCCTTTATGTGCTCCAGGACTGTCGCAGCGGTCCATCGAAAGTTTGGGTTGGCTGCCCCACTAATCTGCGTTCCGTGTGCGGCGCACTCCAGGGCGAAGACAATCATGCCGACCTTCCCGTTTGGCTTGGTCTTCCTTTCGCGTCTGTGATCATGCGATCGCCCTCGTCTCCGTCAGCCGCAGCTTCGATCTTTCGTGAGGAATACACGAAGGCGCTACAGGGCCATATCAGTGGAACAGACTGTACCTTTTGCATGAAGACCCACGCTCTGAAAGGAGAGGAGTTCTGCGCGGAGGTCGGGAACAAAGTGGCGCAGGCATGGGATGCGCAATATTCATTTCGCATCGAAAATCCGGCGTCTGAGTCTACACCACCCTCCGTGAGTGCCCGCTGCTTTACACTCGGATAAACGGCAGGCTTATATTGACCATAATAGGTTTGAGTGAGCTGCAAATGTGGCACCTGATCGCGGAAATGCCGAAGGAAACCGTATGAGTAGGGGGATTAGTCCAGCAGCGATAGGAGGGGCGTGCTAACACGTGCACAAACTTATGGCCCAATGAGATCATGTTTTGATAGTCCGAAGGCGAGTGCTTGTATGTATTCTAGAAAGAAAACGATAAGGATTGTACTGTGACTTATTGCCACCAGAACTAAGAAGCGAGGGTTTCAATTCCAGCCCTGGTGGACATCGCTTTTCGAGTTAGAATCCACCCACTGGATGTTTGATGAGCATCATAGTGTTAACATGTCGACCTCCGTTCCTTGATCGCGTCCCCTTCTGGGGGTCTCTCCGACTGTTCAGTGGCACAGAGAAGAAACATGTGGCCAGTTTGAGGCCAAGCATGGTCGCCCGGGCCACACGGCGGCGTGGGGTTGGGGCTGTCCGGCACTGTACAGTAGGGAAAATAGCTTGTTCTTGGTATTCTGCCTGTACCTGGCTCAGCCAGGAACGAGCTGGCTTCAAACAGAAAATCGCTGTATTTTCGACTTCAAGCTTAGCGTGTCCCTTGCCAGGCTGAGACTGAGGCTCTCAGAAGAAATTCCTATTTGCTGTACTACACTGAGTGAGTTCGCTTCCACACCTCAGGCCTTCTCGCTTCCCTCGCCCCTCGGAGTCCGTCCTCACCTACGCTACGTCACCCTTTCTCCCAAAATCATAAATATATATTACGGTTTGCATTGTGACTTGAAGAATCCCAATGTAGCCATTCGTGTGCGCAGGAAAAAGTTGCCTACTGGCATCGACGCAGGTGGACGTGGAGGACGAGACGGATGGTGTGGGGTCTGTCGAACTCTCCAATCTACGATGTCTGTGCAACGTTTCTTTACCATATATTGCCAATAATCATGTACTGCGGACATAGACCAAGGCCGGCACATGTACGCGAACGCAGGACCATCAGCACCACAATATCAATCGTCGCTGGCCAGAAAAGTTTACTTAGTGGTCATCAAGCCTGTTTCCCGTGAATTATGTGTCAGTTTGCGGCGGAGTGCCTCCGAGCGGTCATCCAGGGAAAATATGCACGATTTACAGCGCTGGCGAGATAGTATTAGCAGATAAGCAAAAGAGCTAAGTAGTTCGATATCCCATCCCTGTGCGAAGCACACCCAAGTATAGTCACCCCCAGGGTTGGCTTGAGCGCAGTAGGAGAGGGAACATAACGCACTGAAGATGGAAGTTGAAAGGTCGCACAGAGGCAAAAGAAGTTATGGTATTGTCGTGAGTAAAGGATAGACATTCTACAGGGATAGTCCCACCGGACAGCATACTAAGCGTGTGAGTCACGTTGAGCTGGGAGCCAGAAAGGAGCCATTTGAAAGAATCCGACCACGAAGGCTGACCTTGCGCCTTTACGGCCATAGTTTTGAAGGTTGTGCCGAGGGTAAGTGGGCCATTCACTAGGAGAGGTGTACCCCTGCGGTACAGTACCCAACGGCCCCCGCGCAAAGTTTCAGGCGCCTTTATGCCTCACGACCCGGAGAGGTAGGAGTTTAATACCGTGATCGCGTCGTTCATTCAGCGCTACCAGAAGCACGCGCTACCCGCATTCAATAGAGTTACCTTGTTATCAACCCAAAGACTCTTGGAAGAGCGGCTGTGCTAGATGGCCTCGGCGAAGACGGAGCCGTGTTGGTACCGCGATTCGGGACAATGCGGCCCGAGGGCATCATATGTCGCCTCAGCCCACCAGCGCGGCCGACGATTACCTACCGCGACTGTGAGAGAGTTGTCCTCTGCTCTCCATGAACGCTCTTCGGAGCGCTGCAGCTTTCCGCCACGTCCGGATACCGCGCGTCCACGTCACATTCTCTCAACGGTCAGCGCACTCGCATGCAACGGCGTCCTGGAATAGAGCCGCGGTCCGCTCAGGCCCGCACCATTTTCACTCAAACTTTTACCTCCCACCACGGCCGGTCCCGCCCAACTCACGCACGTTCCGTCAGCTTACACAGCAAGAGAAGAGCGTGCCCCAGTCTACCACCACCACTGCCCCTAAAGAGGCCACACCGGCAGCACCGAAGGCGGCTATATCGAATGCAGTGCAGCGCCGACGAGATTGGGCGATCGTGCGCAGGCTCGCGGTGCACATATGGCCAAAAAATGATTGGGGGACAAGGGGACGCGTCGTCTTAGGTGTTGGGCTTCTCGTTAGTGGCAAGGTCCGTCCTCTCAGCCGTCTCACGCGCGTTTCGTTAGGCTAACACCATCTGTCACAGCTGCTGAACGTGCAGGTCCCACTCTTTTTCAAGGAAATTATCGATACACTCAACATCCCTCTTGATGCACAATCCACGGTATGGGTCGTGTGTGGCTCGGTCATCCTTGCATGTATGTCTTTTCTTTTACCCTCGGTGGTAGAGCCGGACTCATGGGGACTGGAACGGTAGACGGCGCGGCGCGCATAGGTGCGACGCTATTCGGCGAACTGCTGAATGCAGTGTTCGCGAACGTCGGCCAGCGCGCGGTGCGCACCGTCGCACGCCAGACGTTTGAGCATCTGCTCAATCTCGACTTCAAGTTCCATCTTTCTCGGCAGACCGGCGGACTCACGCGTGCAATAGACCGTGGAACCAAGTACGTTCACCCCCCTCCAACTATCTCATGCTATGAAAGAGCTCAACTCGCTGCCATGGCAGGGGTGTTACGTTTATCCTGCAGGCAATATTGTTCCGAGTCGTGCCCACAGCGCTTGAAATATCGCTCGTATGTGGCATTTTGGTACGTCCGCGAGCTCACTTTCGGAGCATCCTGGTTGACGTGCATAGACGTACAAATTTGGTTGGGACTATGCGGCTATCACGCTCGCAACCATGGCAGCGTATACCTGGTATACCGTTCGTACTACTGCGTGGCGGTGCGCTAGTCTTCCTTTTTTGCCTCCCGACCTTCACCCTGACCACTTCTCCTACACATCATCAGGACACAGTTCCGCCGCCAGGCCAATTCGGCGGACAACAAGGCTGCAACGGTCGCTGTTGACTCGCTACTTAATTACGAAGCTGTAAAGGTCCGCTTGCGCCATTTTCCGCGCGTTGAAAGTCTTGAACTAATCACCATCACGCGTATAGAATTTCAACAATGAGCAGTACGAGGTCAAGCGGTACGATACGCACTTGTGCGCGTACGAGAAGGCATCTGTCAAGATAGCAACCTCTCTCGCGCTCCTCAATTCGGGTCAGAACGTCATCTTCTCAACTGCGCTTACCGGAATCATGTTCCTAGCTGCACAAGGTGTTATTAACGGTCCGTTTTGGACACATCGCACTAGTCCTTGTGCCTCTCATGATCCTGGATAGGGACGATGACCGTTGGCGATCTGGTCATGGTCAACCAACTCGTGTTCCAGCTATCCATGCCACTCAACTTTCTTGGTACTATCTATCGTGAGGTCAGGCAGAGCCTGCTAGACATGGAGGTTCTCTTCAATCTCCAAGCGGAACACACACCCGCTAAGGTTTTTACCAGTCTCATCACGCAACTTCTTAGCTGAAGCGTGCCACAGGACCCACCAGATGCAAAGCCTCTTTCCCTTTCGGGGGGAAAGATCTCCTTCGAGAACGTCGCGTTTGCGTACCACCCAGACCGCCCGATCTTCCGTGACCTTTCATTCACGATCCCGGCCGGAAAGAAGGTCGCGATCGTTGGGCCCTCTGGATGTGGAAAGTCCACCGTCTTCCGTCTCTTGTACCGCTTCTACGAACCATCCGCGGGACGCATCCTCGTCGACGGCCAGGACATATCACGGGTGCAGCTCGCATCGCTACGTGCCGCAGTTGGCGTTGTCCCACAGGATACGCCGCTGTTCCATGCCGACATCATGCATAATGTGCGCTACGGGCGGCTAGACGCCAGCGACGAAGAGGTCGTTGCGGCGATGAAGAAGGCGCACGTACATGATACAGTCACAAGGCTCCCCGACGGGTACGCGACGAATGTCGGCGAGCGCGGGCTTATGGTGTCCGGGGGCGAGAAGCAGCGGCTCGCGGTAGCGCGCGCTCTGCTAAAGGACCCGCCGATTTTGTTCTTTGATGAGGCGGTAAGCGTGCGCTTGGCCTGAGGTCCAGGGTCTCTGTGCTGATGCGAACGTAGACCGCTGCGCTGGACGCTCAGACAGAGTCGGAGCTTATGAAAAACATTAATGCAACGCTTCTCGATAGCGCACGCACGAGCATCTTCATCGCACATCGTCTACGGACTGTCGTCGAAGCAGGTGAGAACCCGCACGGAATGTCCCTCTCCTTGGCAACGCGCTGACCCTTGACAGATGTGATCATAGTGCTCAAAGAGGGCACAGTAGTCGAGCAAGGTACTCACGAAGAGCTTTTGCGGGAAGGTGGTCTCTACTACTCTATGTGGCAGGAGCAGGCCGCGGATACCTTCTCCGAGTAATCTCTGGTTGTTGTAGAATAATGTATCGTTTACCTTAGATCTAACACTGACTTAGATAATTGATTGAGTGTTCGGAAAACTCCGGGCCACAAGAGGATGTCGCGTCGTGTTGCTTGTAGACTACCACGACACCAACTCCCTGCGACCCAGATGAGCGCAAGGCAGCCCTTTCTCCCTTCGCGTCCGGCCTCAAGAGCCCTGAATCGAGGTGACGATGCGGGCGCTACCTCTGTTCACGCTGCTTTGCCTAATAATCCCCCATCCGACGCAAACGATAGCGCAGAACTTGGGGTTAAGTACCTACCTTACCGAACCTCGAAAGAACACTGACACCCAATCAAACAGAAACCCACTCGCGCTCTCAACATCGCCGGTTTCAAAAAGTCGGCGCCGCGCACTACGAGCTTCGGGACGGGGCCAGCGGAGCTCGAGACGGCCCAGGGCCCTCGATCTGCCGCAAAAGGCACCCCAGCACGCATATATGCGCCTCATCCGTCCACTCCGTCCGCCGTGCCATCACCCCTCCCCGGATTTCCGACGCCCGAGTTCAAAACGCCTTCGCTTCCCTTTTCCAGGTCTGCCGAGGAAGGGCCCAACAACGCGCATACGTCGCCCCCCGCCGAAGCCTCTGTCCCGAACCTGTTCCGCCCAAAGTCCAGCGCTCAAACCACGCGCCGTCCTCCTCCTCCGTCGTCATCGTCCGAACAATCGTTCTTTGGGAACGCTAAATTCCTCTCTAATGGCGGCGGTGGCGGCGATCTCGACGACAGCGGCTATTTTTCTGAACATACTGACACGGAGGTCGATCGGTTCGGTCCCGTGAGGCATGCTGGCGACCCCAGGAGTGTCAAAGCGCGCCCGGTCCCAGATATAGATGCTCGTTTCGTGAATTCAACGAAGCGTGCTAGACCCGCTTCGCCGGGCGATGGCGACGACGAAGACATTCCCATGGCCCAACAGTCCAATCGACCGCGCGACTTCCCAAAGCGTCGTCGTGCTAGCCCGTCCTCCCTGTCGTCGCGGACAGCCCCCATGCTCGAAAGCGCGCCGGATGAGGGTACGCCAGCGTTCGCCCTTCCGCCACACATACCCCACCCTATGGCTGCCATGGGAGATTTGCCAGGTCTAGAATTTTCTGAGGCTGATCTGGCGCGATATGCAGAACTCTACGAACAGGGAAGCGAGCGCTGGTCGAAAGCTCCGACGGAGGAATGGGTGGCTGGTGCAGACGACGTGCTAGCGAAGTTTGGTGAGATGATAGACATGGTAAGTTTTTCCTTACTTGCGCATCTGGACTTTAATCTGGCTTCCCTATCCCTTCACTTTCCAGATCAAGGACCACATGAGGTGCGTTTCTCATCTGATGTTCTTCCTTTGTTGTCCTTCCTTTGTTGACTCAATCCGAATATCACGCATGGGCGTTGCCAGCTCAAAGATGAATCTGTACAAGTCCTTGCATACAAGACTCTCGGACGAACAGTCTGCTCTTGATCAACGTGCAAAGGAACTGCGCGGGGCTAGCCAAACGCTCGTACGCGACAGTGGGACGATCGGTGGCGCACTCGATTCGCATGAGGTCGATGCACGCGCCCATTAAAAGCCCCGCCGCTCTGAATACAGTCTCTGGAGTCTTGGAAGATCTCTTTTCTACTCGCCCCGGAGAAACGCTGCAGTACCTGATCTTTCGATTGTCCTGGTCTGTGCCTCTGATGTTGTGTTCTCCTGCTGTGGATGTCCTCCGTACTGAGTGCTATGAGAAGACACTTGTAAGAATAGATGGACCAAATGAATTCTTATATCCCACTTTGTTCATTTGAGATTCGCTAGCGGTTTTACAGTAGACCCGTAACGATCGTCGCGCACGGAGGGAGTTTGCACGCATCGGTCCTGCAATTCCCTGCTACCATCATTCGAAATTTTTATCGGCTACGAATAATGATAGCACCATATCACATTCAACCATTTAACATGAGAATGCAGTTCAACAACCTTGTTTCGAAAAACGTTTGGGTACACATCAGTTACCGCGGCCTCATGCATCGATATCACGACTCAGTTCAAACTAGCCTAGACATGCGTCGTATGCATATGATATGATACTCAAATGATTCGTAGCGAGGGACCACTGTGTCGCCGAGGGGCAGCGTTCTTGATCGCCGCGATGACAGTAATATCAACCCGACCCGACCAAGCGAGACGGCGCTATTAATGACCATTCCTACGAATGTGTACTGTAAGTTCGGGTGCGTTCTTTCTACATTCCATCGTGACATTACGCCTGTACAGACGTTGCATAAACTGCGAAAGCGCCCCCACAGCTGGTCCCAGGGGGAACGGATCGGAGGGCGTGCCGCTGCCACCACCGTTTCGGTCTCAACACTTACGAGGTCGCGGTGGCACGGACGAGGGCTTCGGCTTCCCTTGACCGCGGCTTGATCGTGCACTCAAACTTTTCGGGACTCCTAAAATGATGGGAAGTTCGGTCAGGTACCGAAACCTTCTCAAGGAAATGAAAGTAGCACGCACGCAAGAATGCCGGGGGTGTATGCGCCAGAGGGCTCGATGACGCGGCCGTCGCGCACGGCCCTCTCGATGCGGAAGGTGGAGAGCACGCTCGCAACTACGATGAAGACGAGGGAGTGGGCCATCCAGCGTCCGGGGCACACACGCTGCCCAAAGCCGAATGCATAGTCGACTGCGGCCGGGACGCGTGGGTCAACATTGGGATCTGTGAAGCGCTCTGGCTTGAACGTGAAGGGGTCGGGGAAAAGTCGGTCGTCGTGCAGAATTGCCCTGATGCGCTCTCGTCGTCAACGTGGTCACCGTTGGGCGCAGAGACAAACGGATACGTACCATGCGTTTCCGAGGACGATTGAGTTTTTAGGGAGGAAGTAGCCGTTGTAGACGTCATCTTCCATCAGACGATGCGGGATCGCTGGAGTGCGGAAATGTAAGGGAAGAGACAGCGCGGAGCGATTGCGGACGCGTACCGAACGGCGCAACCTGCTGCCACCGGAAGACCTCCTTGGACATTGCGGACACGAAAGGAAGGTTGGGCTCGTCGTCAAAGGTAGGCAAGCGATCGGTGCCGACCGCGCGGTCGATCTCTTCTTGGGCCCTGTCTTGTGCGACCGGGTTCGTCAACATCGCAAGGAAGAAAGTCAGGAGGAGCGACACAGTCTAGGAGCACGATCCCTGTGAGCTCTGCTCACACCAATATGTGGCGGGACCGTACCATGTCGGTGCCAGCTGCGGACCGCAACATAAGATGAATCATACCAGAGAACAACGGACCCACATACCAGTATACATGGTTCCGCCGAGACACTTGATCAATTCTTCCTGGTATTTGCGATCGTCATTTTCGGTGATATCGCGCAGCGCAAGGGAGGTGAAAGACGATTGTGCGGTTCCGCCTGTCATCGACTGTTTCACAAAGTCGAAGGGGATAGTGTAAGATCGTTCCGCCACATCGCGCCACTCGCGGGCCTTGCGCTTGAACGACGCCCCCGGCACCCATTCGGGTACGTATTTCACTAAGCGAGAGTAGGCTCAACAAATTCGGAAGAGGATAGACGGCGACGCGTACATGCGGGCATGATATCCACAAGGAAAGTCCCAGGGTTAGCGGCCGTATCCAAGATTTGCAAGCACTCTTCTGCCCGCTTGAGGTAAGGATCGTCCGAGGTGCGGATATCGAGCCCATACGCGATGTTAAGGATCGTGCTACCAGCCATCCTACCCATCCAAAGCCGTGAGTAGCCTTGCCCACGCTGGGACCAACGCGGGGACGTACAGCTGCATGTGCTCATGGAAGTGCTCGGGGGAGTCTAAGAGCCTCTGCAAGAATCCATGGGCGGCCTTGAGATTTTTCGGGCGGAAATGGGGAACCGCAGAGGGTTGGAAGTGCTTGTGGAACAGCTGGCGGGAATGCTTCCACCACTCGTTGTATGGTGTAAAACCGAGCGACCAACCGAAGCCCATGCTGATGAGCCCAGGTGAGAATGTTCTCACGACACCGGCAAGCGATTGCGTTCACGCACAGTTCAACTATCATAGGCATACGCGGCCTGGTTCCAAGTAGTGTGAGATACACCAAATGATTCAAGTTGATGGTCTGTTACCTGTCCGAATAGATGGACGACCGTTGATCAAGAAGGTCATCTGCAACGCCTTTACTGTTGCACGCGATGAGATGAAACCCAAACACTTGTAGATGGATGATGTCAGAATCTGTGTGCGGTGATTCGTCAGAGCAGGACGACAAGCCTCGGTGTGAAGTACACTCACTCAGTTCGCGGCTCATCTCCCGGAACCGCTTGTAAATAAAGACACTTGGGATATCGAAGAGGTTGCCGATTATAGGGTAGCCTTTCGGACCCGGCGGATATGGTAGGCCACCAGGGTTGCGCCTCTTGTCCTGAACGTAGGAATAAACGAAGAAGAGAACGACCGTCACTAGAAACCCGATTCCCAGAGAACCGAGTAAAGTGGCCATGATGGGAGCGCAGTGTTGCAAGAGGCCACGACTTAATGACTGGAGTATATATGCAGCTTTCCCCATCAGACCCGCCCAGCTCCTCGGGCCGCATCGGGCGTTCCTCGGGTCGTCAAGCGCCCGCCTAGTTTTGTGCGTCTCTACTTCAAGACCAACATCAGGTAGCGAGGCCACGACAGGTTCAGGCTTTAGCTATTGGCTTTGCAGAGAACTCCTTTACCCAGGTAGTCGAAATTTGGCCGTGCCAGTCGTGCGTCTGCCAAACCACCAAGCGATGAACCACCAGGACTACTGCAGCACAGATACTCGGAACCTTACTCGGAACAGATAAGGACAAAGACGTGGACAAAGGAATCAGCAGTCGGGTCCAATATCTGAAACCTTGGGACGATGCGAATAAGACGGGGGCCTCCGGAATGAAAGACCTGGGCCATTACCTCATCTCGAGTTGAGACAAAGCGCGCGGCCTCTGCCTGCTATCATAAGTGACGCGGTGACGCGCGCCATAGGGCAAAAGGCAATGACTTTGTGCAGAGAGGTGCTCGGGCTGTCAGATCCGACATGGTACATCCGTCTGCCACCCGTCTCCGAGGATAAGGATCAGTACAGTATGCCCAGAGGTGGGCAAGGCCAGGCAGTCAGCGGCGGTTTCGAACCTGCGAAAGTTCTCGTCAGGGGGCTACCGCTACCACGACCGCTGCGCCTTCTGAGACCGTTTAGGGAGCCTACCAGTCTTACGACCTACCGGGGGAGTTGGCTAGCATAGCACGGCGTGGAGCGACCCCTGGTGGACTGGTTGCGATTGGGGTGGGCGTGAGTGGGGAAAAGGGAGGCTTCCTCCTCGGCTTATATAGTCAGCCAGCCAGCACGGCATATCGCTGTGGGACCCCTCTGCCATCCGAAAATCCGATAGCGAGCGGCAAAGTCCTTGGACAAAGCATCCTGCCAGTGGCAGCTGAACGTATTTATAACTGGGAGAACTGAGAACTTTAACCAGAGTCTCGGAGTCTATGAGAGTCACATACAAGTACTTGCGTCATTCTATCTGAATCACGGAAAGCAGGAGTGAGCAACTTCATCTGATGCTTCCAAGGGACATTGGACTAAAATTGCGTGACTCGGCGGCCTTGTTGGCGGCCTAGTCGATTTGAGTCTGATTGGGCTGATCGCCCATAATATAAGTTCGTACAGACACAGCAAGATCTACACTCACTGGATGGAAAATACACTTTTACCATTGACAAAATTTAGGCATATCCAATAACAAAAGGTATTTTTTATCCACAATTTTTCATACATGAAATGTTGATAAGGTAACTAAATATTGTCAATGCAATTTCAAAGCACAATATGTAAACAATATAATTTTCCTTTTCCATAATATTGTCAGAATGTTATAAAGGTTATACTATGTATCTTGTTGAAATATTTCACATGGTAATATCTTGATAAAATGTTTTTGTGGTTGAACCCTGAACCTTGCCTGAACCCTCTAAACTGAGCCACTGTTGCATTTTATAAAGATATTACCATGTGAAATATTTTAACAAGATATATAATATAACCTCAATAATATTCTGACAATATTATGGAAAAGGAAAATTATATTGTCTACATATTGTGCTTTGAAATTGCATTGACAATATTTAGTTACCTTATCAACATTTTATGTATGAAAAATTGTGGATAAAAAATACCTTTTGTTATTGCCTATGCCTAAATTTTGTCAATGGTAAAAGTGTATTTTCCATCCAGTGACTGGCAGTAAAAGTACTGTATCATAATAGCAGGTACTGTAACTTACTGTCGGCCCTTTTCGACAGTGTTTGATATAGTGATGTGCTTGGCTTTTCTGGGATGAGTCGATCTGTAACGCCACCACTGGCGTTAGTCCGACTTGGACTGCGAAAGGGCGTTTACGACTTAGCGAAATATCTTCGTCAAGGTCACGTGACCTGATCTCGGGATACACGGCGCTTGCGGGCACGTGATCTGAGTATACACTAGGGCAAGTCGTGCCACTAGGTAGTCCGGCGATCGATGAAGACGACTTGCTCTGGAGAGAGACAAGTGAAGCACGCGTGAAGAGATGAATGAGAGTGGTGAATTGAAGAAGACCAAGATGGCGTATCTTGGTCTCATCGAGCCACTATTTATACATGTATGAGGTAGCTTTAAAGCTCCTCCTGAACCCGTACGACTAGTAGCGTAAGTAGCTCGAACCCTACTACAGCTGTCCTAGGAATGAGTCATGCCTTACTGGCATGTGATTTTACTGTCCCTGCTGACTGATGCGACTGTCCATGACACATTACTGCTTACTAACGAGGTCATCACCGTAAGTAAGAGTCCTTTTCCTCCGTACCGTGACATCACCCCCTTTTCAGCTGCGACGACCACGGCGCCGAGTGGGGCCTATCCCTCCAACCCATGCCTCCTGCCTCTCCGTGATTCGATCCAGCGTGTTGGCCATCTCCAGCCGGAACTTGCAACGGGCTAGTTCCGACTGGACCCCTCCGAGCGCCTGAGCTAGCGCGTGGAGTCGCTGCTCCATCCTCTCAGCCTCGTGTCGGTAGGCACGGAACCTGGTCAACTCAGCTTTAAGCCCTATGTCCCTCAACTCGTTCACCGCGCGATCCACCCTGTGTTGGTTGCTGTGCCCTCCGACGAGGGCGAATAAGTCTTCTGGAGAGTAATGGGGCTTGCCGGTTCTCCCGAACGTGTGGCTCGGCGTAAAGGGGGCGACTGTAAACTTTGTCGCTGTCTTCTACGAGCCCGAGGACGAGGGGGTCTGGCCCGGCTATGACTTGGATATAGGACGCTTGACGGGTGACCCCTTGAGCGTCGGTGATGGGGTAGTGGACGAAGTCGTCCCCTCGGTTGTGCTTGTATCCGTGGGGGGCGACTCGTGACGAACCCCCGAGGTATCGGAGGCGAACGGCGGGCAGGGTGGAGTCTTGGGTGTCCACCACCACGCCGCCACGGTATATGGGGCGGCCCGTGGTGTCACAGGCGTATGGAGTTTCCCGAGGGTCGTCAGAGTCGGTGGCAGTGATGAGATAAGGTTGCTCAACGGGGTACCATTCCTTCAGCGTCCCTTCTACTGCTTCGTATACGGCCCTCTCAGCATCTCTGTGTGTTGGCGGCGTCGGTGATAGATGATTGCTCGCCTGGCCGCTGCTACTGCCAGCTGCCGTCGTTTCCAATCCTCCGCCGACGGTCTCCAGTTCCGCGTCTTCATCCACTCCTGCCATTTCAGGGTCGCGGGCGTCTTCTTCCGTTTGGGATTTGATGCGTACGGGGAGAGGTCGAGATGGGGGACTCGCAAAGAGTCCGACAGCTGTACGAAGCCGAGTAATTTCGGCTTCGGTGTACGGGGCGGTGTTGAGGTGGTCGCCGTTCGGGCTGGTAAGCCAATACGTGGCAGGCTGGTCTGGATCCTCGACGTCGATGATGGATTGCACGTTGTTGAGGGCCGCCTTGAGTTCTTCGTGGGTGAGGCTGTCGGCGAGGCGGGCAGCGAGAGAGGAGGAAGAGGAGGAAGCGGGAAGAGACATTTCGAGTTTAGTGGGGAGTCCAGTGTGAAGGGATGGGGACGACTTAGCGTCATATGTCCGGTTTATATGTATCCTGGCTGCGGTTGAACTCCGCTCGTACTCCGCTATGGCTTCATCAGCGAATACGTCATCTTTGTTGACCCACTGATTTTCCGAGTCTGGGTACCCCTTCCATTTCACGAGGTATTGTAGTCTCTTGTTCCGGCCGAATCTTCTGGAGTCTAGAATGCGCTCCACTTCATATTCCTCTTCTCCGTCTACTAAATCCGGTGGTGGTCGTTGAAAGTTTTTCCCATGCATGGGCGTCTCGCGATAAGGTGTGAGCAAATCGATGTGGAATACGGGGTGGATGCTCCACTGCGTGGGAAGTTGGAGTTGATAGTTGACCGGTGACAAGACTCGTGTGATTTGGAATGGCCCATGCCGTCGTGCCGCGAGTTTGGCCGTTGGTTGATTGGTTCGGAGGTGTCGTCCTTCCAGCCATACTTGGTCTCCCACTTGGTATTTGGGCGTATCTCGGTGTTTGATCCACAGCGATTGTGCCTTTTTGATAAGGTTTTGGGCCTCTTTCCGTGCATCTCGGAATTGCTGGAGTCGCGTGAGCACCTGTGGGATAGGGGATGGCTTATCGATCCAATCAGCGCGTGGGTCGTATCCCATCATGAGTGAAAACGGGGACTTCCTTGTTGCCTCGTGTGGCCAATTGTTATGCGCGAATTCCGCCATTGGTAGGAATTGCGCCCAATTATCTTGACGCTCGTTGGTCCAGAACCGTAGGTATTGTTCCAGCCATTGATTGGTTCTTTCCGATTGTCCGTCGGTCCGGGGGTGGTATGCCGTGGAGATGTTTTGGTAGATGCCGAGGATTCGGCATAGTTCGCGTGTGAATTTCGATGCGAATCTCGGGTCTCGGTCGCTGATGATTTTCGCCGGTAATCCGAATCTCCGAAATACGTGAGTGACGTACAGTGCCGCTGTTTCTTCCGCCGATATTTCTTCTTTACAGGGGATAAATACCGATGCCTTTGTGCAGTCGTGGTCAGTCACGGTGAGGATCGAATCGTGTCCCTGTGACTCCGGCAGTTTAGTAATGAAGTCGAGCGCGATGGACTTTCGAATGGCTTAGCGTCAGGTGTCGGCGTGATGGGCATTAATGGGGCTCGCGTCGGGCGGTTGTTGACTTTGTGGCGTTGACATTCCGCACAGCCTTGAACGTACTCGGTGATGTGTTTCAACATGTTTGGCCACCAGTGGTCACGCTCGATGATCCTCGCTGTTCGCTTGATTCCCGGGTGACCGTAAACGGGGGGGTTGTGATGGTTTGCGATGACCGTGCGGATTTCTTCTGGGCCTCCGGTGATTACTCGTGCGCCTTGGTGGTACCAGACCCCTTCGATCTTCTTGAGCTTGTGCGGATCTACCCAGGGGCGTAGGGTGTTTTCGTCTTGCTCGAGGGTTTCCGGTGATTGCGTGGTGGTGTTTCGCACGAATACCTTCTCGGGTAGGACGATGACTCCTTCGTTGTCACGTTCCCCTTTGTCGTAGTCGGGCCTTCGTGACAGTGCATCTGCGCGGCCGTTGTTGGTCCCTTTGATGTGGTGGATCTCGAAGTCGTATTCCATAAGTTCCAGGACTTCTCGAGCTACGCGGCGACTTATCTTTTGTGGTGTCTTCCAGTGTGTAAGGTTGAGGTGGTCGGAGAAGATTTTGATTTTGTGCGGTGAGCCTGCCAGGAATGGTCTCCAGTGTCGTAGTGCCTTGACAATCGCCAGGAGTTCCAAGTCGTATATGTCGTAGTTGCGTTCCGCTTCGTTTAGGGTGGCCGAGAAGTAGCCGAGTGGGTGTCTTTTCCCGTCTTGCTTCTTCTGTAGGAGTACTGCACCTACTGCGTATCCCGATGCGTCTACTTCGAGTTCGAATTGGTCTGTCAGCGTGGGATGTGCGAGTACCGGTTCGCTTGTGACTAGGCGTTTGAGAGTTTGGAAAGCCGTTTCTTCGTCTTTGCCCCATGTCCACTCTGCGTCTTTACGTGTGAGTTTGTTGAGGGCTCGTGCGTATGTGGCGAAACCGCGAATGAAGAGGCGGTAAAAATTGCAGAAGCCCAAAAAGGAGCGCACGTCTCGTACCTTCATGGGTGTGGGCCAGTCGCGTATACCAGCAATTTTTACGGGGTCCATGCGAGTCACCCCCTTTTCAAGAATTACCCCCAGGTAATCCATTCACGGTTGGTGGAATGTACATTTGGATGGTTTGAAGTATAGGTCGTGGTCCATCGCGATTTGAAGTACGGCGCATACTGCGTCTATGTGTGCCTGGAGTCCTACGTGTTCAAGGGTTGCGATACCGATGTCGTCCATGTAGACACGGATGATTGTACCCATTGCTGCGAAAATGCGAATTGTATCGCCTAAGATGTCGTTCATCATGTTCTGGAACGTTGCCGGTGAGTTTGTAAGTCCGAAGTACATGACGAGGGGTTCGAATAATCCGTATTTCGTTTTGAACGCGGCCTTGTGTTCATCGCCCTCTTTGATCCGTATGTTGTTGTACCCCCAGCGGACGTCGAGTTTGGTGAATATGTGTCCATTTCCGAGGTCGTTGATGAGTTCCGACATGAGAGGTAGTGGGTATTGATTGCGCACCGTACAGGCGTTGATTCGCCGGTAGTCTTGTACCGGTCTCAGTTTTCCGTCCTTTTTCTTGATGAAGAAGAATGACGAGGCGTAGGGTGACTTTGAAGGTCGGATGTATCCTAGCTTGAGTTGTTCGTCCAGCCATTCGCGCAGTTGTCCGTCTTCATCTTGTGACATTGGGTAGACTTTGCAGTCGATACTAGGGGGTGTGCCCGGTTTGAAGTCAATTGTGTGGTCCCAAGGTCGTGATGGTGGGAATCGGTGGGATGCTTCTTCGCTGAAGATTTTCGCAAAGCGTTGATATGGCTCTGGGAGAGCTTCCACGACGGTGTTTTGATTAGCTGCAATGGCTAGTTCAGTGGCTGTGGTACGTATCTGGCATTCCTCTTCGAGTTCTCGGACGATATCTTCGGCTTCGTCTTGAGTCATTGTATAGGCAATGGTCGTCTGCATTTCTGCCGGGTTGATTGATCGTAGTACCACCGGGAGGGTGTCTTCGTGTATGGTGGCATGCGCCCAGCTGATGGTTGGTTCGTAGGTGGCTAGCCACGGGTATCCGAGGACTAAGTCCTCGTTTCCTATGTCGGTGACCAGGAACCTCATGACCTTCGAAACGCCGTTGGTCTGGACATCTAGGTCGATGAAGTGCGTAATGGACCCAGCTTTATTCTCTGTGTTGTCAATGTTCCAAATTTTCTTTGGTTTTTCGAGGGTTTGTAGTCCGAGGCCCATGCGTTTGGCGAACGCGGGTCTTATAAAATTGTCGGTGGCTCCTGAGTCAACGAGCCCTTTGATATCGGCCATGGAGTAACTTGTGCGAATCGAGACTGGAATTCGAAGCGAACGATAGCGAGTCATGATTACAGAGTTACAATTAACCGCCCTCACCCAGGCCGATGGGTTCAGGCGTCCTGAAAACCCTCTTGGGTCCAGAGGTCCTTGAATACGAGGTCTTTAACCTCATCACTAGCTCCTCTCAGCGTCTCCATCCATTCCTTCGCTTGTTCTTGTGGTGTGGTTTCTGCGCGGCGTACTGTTACTGGTTCTTGGTAGTGGTCGGTTTCTGCGCCGCGGCTTGTGCTCGTGCGTGGTTGGAATGGTTGTCTTGGTTTTCTAGGGCGTGTGCAGTCGCGTGAGAAGTGGCCTGGGTTGTTATAGTTGTAACATATTACTTCCCTCATATCGCGGCGTGGTCCGCTCCCTCGATTTTGTCCCGGTCCTCCCCTTGGTGGGAAGGGTGGTCGTTGGTTTCCGCGATTTGGGTCGCCTACTTCCGCGAGGCGTGCGCGGGTTCGGTCTGCCGACGTGTCCATGGCGTTCGGGTCGTGACGCGATGGTGGGAACCTGGGTGGCGCCCACTGCGGGGTATACCCCCGGTTTTGCTGTGGTCGCGGTAGTGGTGCGCTACGGGGTGTCGTGTTGAGTCCTAGGCGAGCGCGTAAATGGATGTATTGTTTTTGTCTCCTTAGCGCCGCCTCCTTCCATTCGTTGAAGGTTTGGGGGTCATCCAACTCGTATATTTTTGTGAAGAGGGCTCTCGGAAGGCCCGCTGTGAATCGGTCCAGTGTTTGGCGGTCGTTGAGGCGATAATCAGCCTTCCGTGCTAGTTGTTCGAAGTTGGTGACGTACGAATCAATGTCGTCCCCAATCATTTTGAATCCTTTTGCTAGGGTGGCTTGCGCTTGCTCTTGTTCTAGGACGTTCGAGAAGCGGTCGGAGAATCCCGCCGTTAGTGTATCCCATAGAAATGGGTCGTATCTGTTGCGTCCGTGGTGCAGTTCGTTGTTGAGCCACTGGAGGAATCCGAGTGTCCAGTTGGATACTCGTGGTCCTTTGACGAATCCCAGGAACAGCAGGCATCGCCGATAGACGTTGGTCATGATCGGCGCTTCTGAGTTTTGCCCCCAATAAATGTGCCACTGTGTGAGGAATGACTCGTACTCATCTCGGTTCCCGTCGAATATGCTTGGGGGTTCTCCTACGAGTTTGTCTGCCCCGTGTGGTGCCCCCGGAGCGGGTCCTGCGGCTGGTGGTGGCGGTGGTGGTGGTCCTCCTCCGAAGGGATCTCCTCCTCCTCCGCCTCCGAATTGGGGTTGTCTTCCCCCGTGTGGTGGTCCTCTTGGCGGTCCTTGGCCGAAGTTTCCTCCGGGTCTTCTTGGTGGTGCTGGTCCGCCTGCTCCTGGTGGCGGGTCGGGTACGTCCGGTCCTACTGCTCTGAATATGGCGGCGTCATCGGCCGTCATGCGGTGTCCGGTGGTGGGGTTAATGGGGCGTAGGTATGCCTCGGCTTCTTCAGTGATTCTTCGGGCTTCTTCAATGGCTGTGTCGACTTCGGTAATTGTTGCGGTGGCCATTTCTGCAGGGGGGTGTACTTCGATATTTTCTGGTTCGTTTATGCGTAGGGACTCAGCTGTTTGTATTATGTCCCCGACTTCTGATTCTTCGTCGTTTGTCTCCTCGTCGTCTCCGCTGGTTTCTGATGGTGCGGGGGTTCTGGGTTCAGACGTGCTTGGTTCCTCTTCTGGTTGTCCGTCTATGCGTCCCCACTCTGCGCGCGTGGGCAGGTTCCGTGAATCGATGTCACAGTTGTAGTTTCGTCCTGCGGGGCGTACTGCGTCGTAGTGATTGTCTATGGGGTTCCAAGTGATTTCGACCCAGCACAAGTGGTCGAAATTGAACTCAACGGGACGGTATCGGGTTGGGCCCGATGCGAAGTCAACGAAGTACCCGGTCTCTCCTCTGTATTCTCTCCAGCGAGCCGCTCCTAGGAACTGTGTTGGTACGTTGCGATCTCCCCTTCGTTCAAGGGAGTAGGTTTGGAAATTTCTCCACTGGTCTCGAGTTGTAAACGCCACGGTGGATGGATCTTGGTCTTAATGTAACGCCACCACTGGCGTTAGTCCGACTTGGACTGTGAAAGGGCGTTTACGACTTAGCGAAATATCTTCGTCAAGGTCACGTGACCTGATCTCGGGATACACGGCGCTTGCGGGCACGTGATCTGAGTATACACTAGGGCAAGTTGTGCCACTAGGTAGTCCGGCGATCGATGAAGACGACTTGCTCTGGAGAGAGACAAGTGAAGCACGCGTGAAGAGATGAATGAGAGTGGTGAATTGAAGAAGACCAAGATGGCGTATCTTGGTCTCATCGAGCCACTATTTATACATGTATGAGGTAGCTTTAAAGCTCCTCCTGAACCCGTACGACTAGTAGCGTAAGTAGCTTGAACCCTACTACAGCTGTCCTAGGAATGAGTCATGCCTTACTGGCATGTGATTTTACTGTCCCTGCTGACTGATGCGACTGTCCATGACACATTACTGCTTACTAACGAGGTCATCACCGTAAGTAAGAGTCCTTTTCCTCCGTACCGTGACACGATCTCACTGGATGGAAAATATACTTTTACCATTGACAAAATTTAGGCGTAGCCAATAACAAAAGGTATTTTTTATCCACAATTTTTCATACATAAAATGTTGATAAGGTAACTGCATATTGTCAATGCAATTTCAAAGCACAATATGTAGACAATATAATTTTCCTTTTCCATAATATTGTCAGAATATTATTGAGGTTATATTATGTATCTTGTTAAAATATTTTACATTGTAATATCTTTATTAAATGCAACAGTGGCTCAGTTCAGAGGGTTCAGCCAAGGTTCAGGGTTCAACCACAAAAACATTTTATCAAGATATTACCATGTGAAATATTTCAACAAGATACATAGTATAACCTCTATAATATTCTGACAATATTATGGAAAAGGAGAATTATATTGTCTACATATTGTGCTTTGAAATTGAATTGACAATATTTAGTTACCTTATCAACATTTTATGTATGAAAATTTGTGGATAAAAAATACCTTTTGTTATTGGATATGCCTAAATTTTGTCAATGGTAAAAGTGTATTTTCCATCCAGTGTCTTTCGTGGTTTCAGCTTATATAAGCACGACACTATGACCACCCACTGGATGGAAAATACACTTTTATCATTGACAAAATTTAGGCATATCCATTAACAAAAGGTGTTTTTTATCCACAATTTTTCAGATATAAAATGTTGATATGATAACTAAATATTGTCAATGCAATTTTAAACCACAATATGTAGACAATATGATTTTCCTTTTCCATAATATTGTCAGAATATTATAGAGGTTATACTATGTATCTTGTTGAAATATTTCACATGGTAATATCTTGATAAAATGTTTTTGCAGTTGAACCCTCAACCTTGCCTGAACCCTCTAAACTGAGCCACAGTCATATTTTATAAAGATATTACCATGTGAAATATTTTAATGAAATACATAATATAACCTCTATAATATTCTGATAATATTATGGAAAAGTAAAATTTATTGTCTACATATTGTGCTTTGAAATTGCATTGACAATATTTAGTTACCTTGTCAACATTTTATGTATGAAAAATTGTGGATAAAAAATACCTTTTGTTATTGGATATGCCTAAATTTTGTCAGTGGTAAAAGTGTATTTTCCATCCAGTGACCGCTTGACGGGCTTTCTACGTCCCGCACCATTATCCCGCTCGCGTCTTCAACACTACCCTCGGCCTCTCTCACACCTGCGTCTACATCCAAATACGCATTTCCACGTCACCCTCCGACGTGCCGGCGTCTTCCTAGGGGGAAACGTATTCAAGATACGCTTGCCAAGACTGGCTTGAGGTGGCGCAACGCAGACGTTGTACTAGTCGCACACAACCAAGGTCGCCGGCATGAGACTCGCCGTGAAGGGTATCATGGCAATTTAACGTGATGCAACGTGTGCTATGGCCTAAAAATAGTACTGTACGATACGATACTACTAAAGGGGACAGAAACGCGGTACCAAAAGCCAATACTGTACCTATCCTTATAATTCGTGATGGAGACACGCCGGACCTGGTTCATGTCAACTTCATGATGTCAATCAGAGTTGGCAAAGAGCCTGGCAGTGCGAGAGTTTCCGAATCTCCGCGGCCCTCCTGCCATCCTTTACAGTAAGAGGATCGTCACGTCTACAAGAGACGAGACACGTCAGTGCTGATCTGAGTTCTCTTTCTGGGAGCCTAACTCACTGCGGGTCGCGTCTTTTTGGTATGCCACAGAGGCACCCGCGGTATTTCTCCGACGGTTCTGATCCAAAAATGCACAATAAAAACTCTTCTTCCCAGCCTCTCGGCCCCGTCCTCAGCGCTTCAGTGCTCCAGCTCCCTAGACTCTTGGTATCCCCCGGTAACCCATGTGCTACCGCTGGCCCTCTGTGCTCTTCGTCCTCACCGTTGCGTCCCTCACCGGTCTCGCGACGCCTCTCGCACAACCATGGCACGATATGAGTGTCAAGCACGCCTGGAAGGCCGTCCCAGACAACTGGGAATGCCTTAGTCCCCCTCCCCCCCACATCACGATTGACCTCTATGTTGCGCTCCAGCCCCAGAAAGAGAACGTCTTAATGGAAGCACTCTACGAGGTCAGCACCCCCGGGCATCCAAAGTACTTTTTCTTTAACATCCCTCGCGCACGATGTCCTTATGTGCGGCGCTGCTCCGTTACAGATATGGCAAACACCTGTCAAAGGAGGAGGTCGCTAAGCTCGTCGAGCCGCACCCAGATACGCTTGAGCTCGTTCACTCATGGCTTGCACACCACGACGTGCATTCATCCTCCATCTCGACGTCACACGGCGGCGGCTGGTTGACAGTCACGGACGTGCCCGTGTCCCAAGCCAACGAGCTCCTCGGTGCATCATACCAGCTATACCGGCTCGCTGGGACAAACGACGCCGCGATTCTCCGCACCGTCGGGTATGCGCTCCCGAAGGTACTACACCCACATGTGAAAACCGTCGCGCCGACCACATTCTTTGCCTCTGCACGCGCCCTCCACCTGACACCATACAGGCACTCCGCCAGAGCAGCGGGGACGCTAGGGAAGGCAACATCAAGAGGGCCCGTATCGCAGCTGTCGAGCCGCGATGAGGAAACGACTCCGGAGGTATTGCGCCGGCTGTACAACACTTACACCTATAAGCCCACCGCACTTACCAAGAATTCGATCGGAATTTTGGGATACAACAATCAGTTCCCGAGCCCGACAGATCTGGATATGTTCATGTCCGTGTTTCGCCCCGACTCGAACCCGGATGATGTGACCTTCACCGTCGAGACGATCAACGGCGGTCAATATGACCCCGGCTGGCCTGGCATCGAGGCTAGCCTCGATATGCAGTACGCGCAGGCCATAGCTTACCCAACCCCGCACATCTTCTACAGCATCGGTGGCAAGGCCACGTGGTCGCCCAACGATAAGAAGCCAATCATGGGCGACTTCTTTCTCATGTGGATGGCCGACATGGTCGTCCAGAGGAAAATCCCGCAGACGATGAGCGCTTCGTATGGTCTCATCGAGAACAAGGTCCCGGCAGAATATGCAGAGAGCGTGTGCACTATGTTCATGCAATTCGGTGCGCGTGGTATCAGCATCCTCTACGCGAGCGGTGACGATGGCGTCGGCGCTGGAAACTGCCAAGACGCCTCCGGAAAAGTCCAGTTTGTCCCCATGTTCCCTGCAACCTGTATGTGTGATATTTTATTTCTCAATGCAAGCAGCATGCAAACGCAGGCACAAGTCGCTTACCCCATCACCACGGTTTCGCAGGTCCCTACATCACTAGCGTCGGCGGAACGACGGGATCAATCCCTGAGGTCGCCGCGGGAATCTCCGGGGGCGGCTTCTCGAACTATTTTCAGCGTCCCCCTTACCAGAGCGTTGTTGTGCCCGCCTTCCTCCAGAGTCTCGGCAGCCAATATGACGGCATGTACAAGTACGTTTCTGCCGTGATCTAACCCAACCTATTATTACTTTGTAATTTCGTGATTTGTGCAGCCCTGGCGGCCGCGGGGTCCCCGACGTTTCAGCACAGGCGCTCAACTTCATGATCGTCGTCCACACCAATCCCGTTCGCGTGAGCGGCACAAGCTGTGCGACACCGGTGAGTCTTAAGCCCGTCGCCCCACTCTGTTATGTCCATCCCCGAGCATCCAGTTGATTTCTAGTGTGCAGACCGTGGCGGGCATAATCTCAATGCTCAATGACTATTTAATTTCGGAAGGGCAGAGCCCGCTGGGGTTCCTCAATCCTTGGTTGTACACCAAGGAAGAGGGGATGTCCGGTTTCAACGACATCAAATCTGGCTCTAACCCGGGCTGCGGCACTGATGGATTCACCGCCATCGCTGGATGGGACCCTGTTCGTCCTTGTTTGACTCTTTATTTTATTTTGACTTAGGCTGACTTGTGGGTTGCGTAGATCACGGGTCTCGGGACGCCGGACTTTTCAGAACTGCTGCGCGTACTTTTACAAACAAGAACAGGCCCGGGAAACCAGAGACGAACATTCTCGGAGTTATTTAACAAGAGCGATATAACAGCCACTCGAGACGCCAAGGGAATAGACGAGTATTTTCTCATCAATTCCTCGACCCGCGCCGCACCCGCCTACAAGCGCGACTAGGAAATATTCATTTCCCACCCCTCAACTTCTTTTCAGGATAAACAACGCATGAGGGAAACTGGATGACACTGGTGCATGTGAACATCCCTTCCGAGTGACAACGAAATTCGGTCCTCTGGTGCATGAGCGAGTGCGCGTTGACTTCAAGTTCCACATCCCCATTTCCTTCATCATGGCCACACAACACCCCCAGGAATTTGGTATGGTTATGGGATGCGGAGAGGATTTTAGGCGATGGAAAGAGTGGTTTCGAGCGAGCGTTTGACGACGAGAGATAGCCCAAGTGATGGAGGGGCACACAACGATTTCAAGCGATGATATTTAGGGGCTCATTTCGGAGCTCCCTTTATACTACTCGTACAAGTAAACTACTCTGTAAAGTAAACCGAAAAATTTGTGACGCAAAGACAGCGTCATTTTGCTACAGAAAGGAAACCCGAAGGCGGACGAGCTTGACTCGGTAAGTAATACACATACTGATACACAGGAACACAACGCGATACACGCGCATATGATGACAAATGGAACACGACGTACTCAATTCACCACACCCCCGCAAGCTCGATGCAGTCCGAGGGTGTTGATGTGTGCCGCTACCTTCCACTTAGGTAGAGCTTTTGTTAGAATGTCTGCAACCATGTCTTCAGTAGGACAGTAAAGAAGCTTGATAACGCCGCTAGCGACGGTTTGCCGGATGAAGTGATAGCGAACATCAGGAAAACAAAATGTTACTAGTGGGCACTAGCCGAGGCTAGTGACACCCAAATATATTGTCACTAGTTTCCCCTAGTAACCACTAGTCAAGCTAGTTAAATCTGGTTTTGCTGATGAAGATCGATGTGTTTGGTTCACACATGATAATTGTCGTCAGTAGCGAGCTTCAAGGCGGCTTGATTATCGCAATAGAGAGGTGTAGGGATAATGAGAGTCGGAAAGAGCTCGCCTAGAAATTTGCGCAACCAAATAGCTTCCTTCGCTGCATGCATCGCTGCGACGTATTCCGCTTCTGCTGTAGAGAGAGTCACCAGCTCTTGCTTCCTCGAACTCCAAGTGACTGCGCCGCTGTCGATAAGGAAAGCATACCCCGACATAGCGTGACGATGCTCCTGCGTCGCACCATCCGCGTCCGTAAAACCCTCCAAACCGTGTCACTCGCCGCCGTAAGTCAGCTCAAACGTCTTCGTACCTACAAGGTAACGGAAGACCCGCTTCACTGCTTCCCAGTGAGCGGCGCCCGGATTGCTAAGGAATTGCGAAAGGGCTGATACCGCGAACGCAATATCCGGGCGGGTGGCGACAGCGGTGTACATGAGACTGCCTATGGCCTCTCGGTACGGAGTCTTCTTCATCTGTGCGGTTTCTTCGGGGCTGCTAGGTGATTGGTCCTTGGAGTAGACAAGTCCAGGGACCATAGGACTTCCATGCGGCTTAGCGTCAGTCATAGAAAAATGAGCAAGAATGGAGTCGATATAAGTTGTCTGAGAGAGGGAGATGGTGCGAGCGGCTCGGTCACACGTAACTTTGATGCCCAAGAGCCAGTGAAGAGGCCCTAAGTCTGTGAGAGCATAACAAGCGTTGATTTTGGTCTTGTATTGCGCGACTAGCTCGCCCGAACTGCCCGTGAAGATGCAGTCGTCGACATGAACAGCCAGGATAAGGATGTCCTTCCCGACATGGGCAAAGAACACCCCCGGGTCTGCCTGGCTAACAGAGAAACCGAGATTAGCGAGTGCACGCGAAAGTGTGTCGTACCACTTTCGCCCCACCTGCTTCAGCCCGTAAAGTGACTTGCGAAGTCGCTTCACCATGCTCCCGTCGCTGTCGTAACCAGGTGGCGAATGCATATAAATTTCTTCATTCTCGTCCAGCTCGCCGTTGAGATACGCACCATTGAAATCGAAGCTCTCGATGTCCCAATTAAAGCGCGCGGCGACGGAGAGAATAGTGCGGAAACTGGTCAGCTTAGCGACGGGGGAGAAGGTGACGAAATAATTGACGCCGTATACCTGCGTAAAGCCGCGAGCGACGAGGCGAGCTTTATACTTATCGACGCTCCCGTCGGCCTTGCGCTTGATGCAGAATACCCACTTCGAGCCGACAATATTCTTGCCCGATGGACGCGGCACAGTGATCCAAGTGCCCGCTCTCTTGAGGGTAGCCAGCTCGCGGTCCATCACCTCCTTCCAGCGAGGCCAGTCGGAGCGAGACTGTGCTTCTGCTAGTGTCCTCGGGTCGGCTTCCGCGTCCAGAATGGCGGCGCCGATGATGTCGTCGAACCCTGCGCTGAAGACATACTCAGAAAACTCTTCACCCGTCGTACCTTCTCCAGCCTCCAACCGCCTCATGTAATCGGAGAAAGCGGGCAAGCGCGAAGACCTGCGCGGTATCACGAGCTCGGGAGGCTCAACCCATGGCCTCCTCGGTGCTCGCAACAGTCCTCCTTCGTCTTGCTGTTGTGCTTCTCCTTGAGGGGTGGCTGTAAGAGGTGTCAGTGGTGACATGGGAGTAGGCACAGTCACAGGCGGAAGAGTGGGACGTTGCGGTGCTGCCAAAGTAGATGGTGCAGGTTGCTGCGTAGCGGGTGGATGCGACGCTGGTGGTCGTACGGGCGGCGGTGGAGGAGCCTGTGGAGCCTGTGGAGCTGCTGGAGGAGCTGGAGGAGCTGCCACAGGCTGCGTAGTACCAGAGGCAGTCGCGGTCGCATAGCTCGGTGGTGGTGAACGAAGGGTGATAGTCAATGGCACGAACTTCACGTTGCGCTCGATGGAAATGCGCTTCGTGTTCGGCCAGTAGATGCAATGAGCATGAGTACTGTCCGCGTCGTAACCTACCCATCGCGCCTGAGTAGAACGCGCGTCCAGCTTCGAGCCCTTCGAAGTATGCACCCAAACGGTTTGCCCCCACTCAGGCAAGCTTCCTAGATCAGGCTTTTGTCCGTACAACCGCTCATAAGGGGTAACGTTGACGAGAGCCCGAGTGATAGTGCGATTCTTCAGCCAGACTGCGAAGTTAATCGCCTCACCCCAGAGGTTCTTCGGCAATTCGACCTGGTGCAGCATGGCGCGGACACGCTTGAGAAGCCGGCGGTTGAGCGACTCAGCCACGCCGTTATGCTGCGGCATGTCGTGAGTAGTGAGCATACGCTCGGTGCCTTGCTCTCGAAGGAAGTTAGTGAAGTCGCGGCCGGTATACTCACCGCCACGATCAGACCTAAGTCATTTGATCTGCGTGCCGTGCTGTGTCTTCACCCAGGCCGCATACGCCTTATAAGCATCCAGGGTCTCGTCCTTAGTACGCAGAACCTGAAGCCGAGTGTACCGAGAGTAATCGTCCGTGAAAGTCACATAGTATTTGCGACCTCCGAGACTGAAAACGGGCGACGGCCCCCAGACGTCGGAATGCACCTCAGCACCTCAGGTATCGGCTAGTGGAGCCTCGCGCTCTTTATGGATGGTCTTGCGGGTCGCCTTAGCATGTTCACACGAGTCACAGGTGAATGGCGGGAAGTCATCCACCAGATGTAGGCCAGACACAGCATTAGTACGAATAAGGGTGCGGATAGCATCCGCGGAGATGTGTCTGAGCCTGCGATGAAGCGTGAGAATATCTACATATTCGGGCGATGCCGCAGCCAGAAGCGAGTGTTCCACTTTGTACAACCCGTTGGCGCTAGCGGGTATGCTGCCGATAACAGCATCTCCTCTCTTGATCTTGCACGATCCGCTCTTGAACTGCACTGCACAACCGGCCTTGATGATACGGCCGATCGACACAACCGTGAGGCCCATCTGCGGCACATGCAAGACGTCACGCAACAATACTTTGGTCGACGTCGCGCCGTTCGGCACCTCTACCTGGATGTCTCCCACGCCGACTGCGTAGAAGACGCGGTTGTTCGCTGCAGTGATAGGACGAGCAGGGATCTCACGGTACGTGACAAAATGCTCACGGTACGGGGTCATATGACGAGATGCCCCAGAATCGTACAGCTCTGTCTCCGTGCGCGCTACTTCATCGGCCGCCATCGCTGGGATCAGAGGAGGTGAGTCATCATCTTCATCCTCCCCAGCCTCCGTGATTGCGGCCCATGCCTCAATGTCCGCGCTACCACTACCACTTCCCGCTTGCTCGGCGCCGGTGGCAGCGTCACCACTTGCGCCGCTCTGCCTCGTGCCTCGACCTCGTCCTCTGCCACCATGCTTCTTCGGCCCTTGGCCTTCTTTACCGCCGCCCTTCGCCCAGCAATCGGCTATAACGTGGCCGTGCTTCTTGCAATTGAAGCATTCGACATCACGCTTCTTCCAGGCGTCCGCGGCAAAGGCTTCATCATGGGCCTTGCCACCTCCTAAGGTGCGTCGGTCATATTCATCTGTGGCGAGCTTAGTGACTATAGCGGGAGTAGGGGTGGTGCCGCTCATCTCGGCGGCAGCGGCTATCGAGGTCAAAGTCGACTGATACGACGACGGCAGCGATCCCATCAAGATCGTCGCATACTCATCGTCGGGCACGGACTTGCCCATCGCCGCAAGCTGCTGGCACAAATTAGCTAACTTCTCGAAGTGCTCGCGCACGCTGTCCTCCTCAGCGCAGCGCGTGGTCTGAAGTCGCGTCCTCAAGTCCACCAGGATAAGAGTGGTGCGTCCTTCATACAGCTTCTTCAACTCATCCCATACATCCTTCGCAGTTGTACTGCCCTTTACATTATTGAAGACGGTGTCAGGGATGGATACCGCGATCAGCTGCTTAACAGCGGCTTGATCCATACGCCACCGCACGGCTGGAGTCAACCCATTGACATCGCCAGGGCCAGTGTACGTAGCGGTAATGGTTGCTTCGGTGAGATGCTCGCGTAGACCGCGCGAGTCGACAGCCCACAGCATCCTGTCACGGTACGTCACCCAGTTGGAGCCGTCCGCGATCAGTTTTGTAACTGTGGTTCTCAGGTCGTCAGACATGTTGAGCACAAGTAATATGATGGCTTCTAGACAATGTAATAGGGGCGTACGCTCTGATTTACGAAATAGGGGCTACTGATGTTTTAATTAACAGCAGCAGGGCCCATAACCTGGTATGGTTATGGGATGCGGAGAGGATTTTAGGCGATGGAAAGAGTGGTTTCGAGCGAGCACAAACGACGAGAGATAGCCCAAGTGATGGAGGGGCACACAACGATTTCAAGCGATGATATTTAGGGGCTCATTTCGGAGCTCCCTTTATACTACTCGTACAAGTAAACTACTCTGTAAAGTAAACCGAAAAATTTGTGATGCAAAGACAGCGTCATTTTGCTACAGAAAGGAAACCCGAAGGCGGACGAGCTTGACTCGGTAAGTAATACACATACTGATACACAGGAACACAACGCGATACACGCGCATACGATGACAAACGGAACACAATGTACTCAATTCACCAGAATTCGCCCCTCCCAGAGAAGTATCAGAATAGAAGGGTAGAGGGCGGATCAATATTAATGGAATTATGAGATGTATTCAATAGATTCTGAAGAAACCCCTCTTGTGTGAATCCGAGATCCGACGTGCCTCTGACAATCCGGGGCGTATCAGTGTTTGATCGGCCGAATCTGACGGATATCTGATCTCTCGCATTGCCAGCTCTCCTCCAAGGCGATATCCATGTTCTCGCAGAAATGCCAATAGCTGTTGTATGGTCGGTAGACGGTAGTCCAAGTGAAGCAACTTGAATGATGGATCTCCAGGAAAGCAAGGCGGTGTCGAAACTGTTGAGCGAGAGCGAGCGAGTGTGTGCACTGTGAGCCGAGTAATCAGCGAGCGCCACAACACTGAGCCACAGGCTCAGCCACAGCAGTGAGCTGTGGCCTTGCTAGTACGAATCAGAGCACGGACAGCGCCTGCACTCAGTTGAGTGGTCTTAGGCCTTTAGATATGATAGATAGCTATTTATATAGTGTTCTGAAGTGTATATAAGACACCAAGGACACATCCAATAAAGACAGTTCATTCAGAACAACTAAGTAGTCGTAAAGTACAGGCCTCACAGGTAAGCTAAAGTAGTACACAATATACCGTTGCTCCCCATGCCTGCTTCTCAGGTTATGGGCCCTGGGGCACCATCTGCGCCTTCAATGGCAGCGACAGCGCACCCCTAATTGAGTTGTGCACTGTGTGCTCTCTGGCTTGCCAGGCAATGCGCCTTAATGGCTGCAGCGCCATGTGCAGTGCGCCTACATGGCTGCACGATGCCCAAGTGTGCGCCCTAGTGGCTGCCACTAATCTAAGAGTTTCCTGAGCGTTCTAAACACATCTGTAAAAGTGGAGGGTGTCAAAAGCTGTCTGGACCGGTCTGGACCGGTCCCTGACAGCTTTGACAGGTACCAGTTTCGCAGATGCACTTTCTGCATGTGCCCAGTCGTCGCATGGTTGCTGACACTCGGTTTGCCCTCACAGAAATTGAATATGTCAAACGCCCTCACTTCTCTGGTCCCGGTGCTCAATGGCACCAATTACCAAGAGTGGGCACAGGCGATGGAAGCTTATCTCATGTCCATGGACTTGTGGGAGTATGCCAATGGAGATGAATCTGAACCTGCAGTCTCTAACCCTCCTACCGATGCCGAGCGTGCTGTGCACAAGACTTGGAAGAGTGGCAATCAAAAAGCCCTTGCCAACCTTATCCTGCGCATCAATCCCACCATTAGGGAAGAAGTAGCCTCCCTGAACAAAGCAGACACGATCTGGAACCGCCTCAAGACTCACTTTGATGTCATCCAGCCCACCACTCTGTTCAAGGACTTCAAGGAAGCTATTTCTATCAGGATCGACGCTAATAAGCACCCCTTGCCGCAGATTAACAAATTGCAGGCTGCAGTGCACTGTCTGTCTACTAATGGTGTGGCCATCCCAGAAATCATCCAGGCAATGATCTTGCTGTCTGCACTCCCACCCAAGTGGGAGATGCTCGTCTCCATCCTCTGCACCAGTTATGACCTTGCCAATCTTAACCTCAAGCATGTGCGCGAAGCCGTCATGGGACAGTGGGAGACTGAGAGGAACAAAGGGAAGCCACAGCAGAGTGCACAGAAGCTCTCCGCCGTCACATCTGTAACTGCAGTAGGTGTTTGGAGCTGTTTGGAGCTGTTTGAGGACACTCCAAACAGCTCTGAACAGCTCCGAACACCTAATTGCATTTACAGATGCAAACGCAAGCGTGGCGACCCCAACTACAGACAGCAGCGCAACACTGGCTATGGCGGCGGCTCTGGGAGTGGTGGCGGCAACACCCAGCAGTCTGGGCAAGGCCAAGGCAACGCCCAAGGCAAGAAGAAGCGTGGCAAGCGTGGTGGGAAGAAGTCCCAGTCGCAGCAGCAAGGTCAAGAGACCCACGACCACTCTCATCTTGCCAGTAAGGCTGCCCTGCCTTCCCCTACCTCAGCTTCGGTTGCACACTTCGCCCCGAGTGGCAAGACTGTGCGCACTGTCCCTGGACACACCAGGCACCCTTCTGCCACCATAGGACCATATGCCACACTCAACAAAGCACGCAAAGTTGTGCGTGACATTGGAGTGGCTGGCACCTCCAACACCCTCAAGACTCTCGAGCAGCGCATCACTGCGCCCAATCCAGAGGACTCTGATGATGACCAGCGCGTTTCCAAACGCAGAAAGTCTTCCCCCGAGCCCTCTGACCATGAGGACGAAGGAGACGGTCTCCTCACCCACTCACCCTCTCCTGACACTCAGTGCCAGTCTGCTGAAGACTGTGTCAGTCTCGGAAACGATGACTGGGACCTAAACGCTATGGTCTGCGACGCCGCTGGCCTGAATGACCTCAGGTCTGTCCCGTCCCTCTTCCTGATGCCTCACAGCACTCATGAACGCCTTGTCTCACAACTAGCTATGAAGCTTAAGTACAGTACTGTACATGGTTGTGTAGAATCATTAAATAAATGCGCACAAAGTGGCGCACATGGCGTGGACACTGCTGAGTGTGCTAAGTGCAAGGGAACGAAAAAAGGCGACGGCAGCGCAAAGTGGCTTCTAGACTCTGGTGCATCTTCGCACTTCACCTATTCAATGAAAGACTTCATAGATTATGAGGACATTGGGATGCCTATCCCTGTGAAGACGGCCTCAAAGCCAATCCACATTAAAGGAAAGGGCGCCGTTCTCATTAAGCACAAAGTTACACACAATGGGCACACTAGGCAGCATACTACGCGCCTTTACCCCGTTTTCTATATCCCTGAAATCACAGGAAGATTGCTCTCTGTGGGCAAGTTCTTGCAGCAAGGCCTGCGCGTTTATGGGGACGCGCAGACTATGGTATTGCGCAGAGAACACACCACAATACCACTAATGCAGTGTGTGTCGACGTACCCTGGCCACACTATCTACTGGCTGGAGTCTGTAATCGCAGATGCGAGTGCAAACGCCACTGTGTATGCAGTGGATTACACTCTTATGCACAAGCGCTTCGGCCATCCCTCCAAGGATGTGCTTCGCCACGCTAGAAACCACACCAAGGGCTTCCCAAAGGACCTGGACTTCCCTGCGGAAGTGCCAGTGTGTCCAGGATGTGCGCAAGGCAAGATGCCTTCACAGGCACACTTGCCATCTGAAACGCGTGCCTCTGCACCCTTTGCAAAAGTCCACTCTGACTTGAAGAGTTTCCCAGTGGAATCTTACCACAAGTACAAGTACTTTGTCAGTTTCATTGATGACTTCACATCGTATGCTTGGGTGGTGTGCCTGCGCACCAAAGGTGCTGCCATAGGCGCACTCAAACACTTCATCGCACTCGTTAAGAATCAGTTTGGCACCACTGTTAAAGAGTGGATGTCGGATGCAGGTGGCGAATACAAGTCAGACAACTTTATTACCACTCTCAAGGACAATGGGATACGCATACTGCAGAGCGCACCATACACTCCTAAGCAGAATGGTCGCACAGAGCGCTTCATGCGCACCTGCATGGACAAGGCACAGGCTATGCGCCTCGATGCCTGCCTCCCTGAATCCTGGTGGGAATTCGTGGTACTACACGCCATACATGTGTACAATAGGACTCCTGTGCGCCGCCTGCAGTGGCACACGCCCTACGAGACACTACATGGCACAGTGCCAGAAATTTCGCACCTTCGAGTGTTTGGCTGTGCGGCATATGCCCACATCCCTGAGGAACATCGAGTGAACAAGCTTGCACCTAAGTCTGAGTTGATGGTCTATATTGGCCACACTGAAGGCATCAAGGCGTACACATTCATGCGCCTCACTAAGAACACTGTGTACACAGGAGCGACTGCTCTCTTTGATGAGAACATGTTCCCTAAGTGCGAAACCACTCAAAAGCGTGGCTTTACTCGCTTGGAAGAGCCAGTCGAACAACATGGTACACCACCACAGTTTACTCCTTTCAACGGCGATGATGGGGACACCCCACATCGCCCCCCTCCTTCCAGACCAATGGAAGTGTCTCAAGATCCTGACGAGGGTCTGGCGCCACCACGGCAGTGTTGCGATCGGACTCATCGGTACGGACTACAGGCTCATGGGGTTCTGACTACCCTAGTATTAGTCAGGGACAGTCGTCTCAGTCAGCCTTATCGGCTGTGTTATCACATGTACTCGCTATCGGACTTGACTCACACCTAGGACAGTCGTAGTAGGGTTCGAGCTACTATCGCTACTGGGTACCTTACGTTCAGGAGGAGCTTCAAAGCTCCTCGTCAACTGTATATCTAGCTGGCTGTACGAAGACCGAGCTCCTTAGCTTGGTCTTCTTGAATCACCATCGCACTTCTCCAATCTCTCCTCCTTTGCCTTGTCCTCCTCATCTGTCTGCTAGTACGCCTGTCCTTTGTGAGGCAGATCGACCGACGACTTGTACGCCTGGTGGACGCCGCCCCAGTGCCTGAGACGATCGCGTTCCCACTAAAGACGTGTATCTATATTCGCTAAGTCGCCCCCGTTACAAGGCCACTCTGTCATCGCTCAAGTCGAGCATCGTTAGGGCGAACCTAACGCAACAGGCAGCCTGAGCACACTTCGCCTTCCCCTGCACCAGTGCCAGAGCGCGAGGATGTGCCTGCGGATGCACCACAGCCGCCACCACTCCCCAGACGCTCTGGGCAGGAAAGGAGAATACCATCACGACCTGGTAATGTCTATGGGGAAGATAGGCACCCCATTCAACAACACAGAGACGTTCAGCAGATGCGACAGTGGAGAGATATTGTGGGGGATGCGCCGGGTCGCTCCCAGCCACCCTCCAACACTCGCCAGAGGCAGGTTCCTGGACCTAGCACTGGCCATCCACAGCGCGATGACTCACCGCTGACACCCCTACCAAGTGATGTAGAGGTCGAAGACCTACTCCTGGCACAGCTAGCCCAGGAAGGGGGAGTAGAATTCGTCAATTACCTGCTTGCCAAAGCGGTACCAAACGATTCACACTTAATGCACACCACTTCCATTCGGGAGTGGACTTATAAAGACATTCTGCGACTGCCTGAGGCGCAGAGAAAAGAGTGGAAGACTGCGTGTCACGAAGAGCTAGAGGCACTTCGCAAACGCAATGTCTTCGAGCTTGTGGATCTCCCCAAGGGGAGAAAGGTCATTAAGAACCGATGGGTCTTTGACCAGAAAACAGACGGCCGTAAGAAGGCTCGTCTTGTGGCCAAGGGCTTCTCTCAGATAGAAGGCACCGACTTCAATGAGATATTCTCTCCTGTTGTGCGCTTTGAGTCAGTACGCCTCATGCTCGCCCTAGCGGCACTTGAGCAGTGGTATATCACTGGCTTAGACGTTAAAAGCGCCTTCCTCTATGGGGAATTGGATGAGGAGCTCTATATGGAGCAGCCCGAAGGTTTCAAGCTTAAAGGACAGGAAAGTAAAGTACTGCGCCTTAAGCGTGCACTCTATGGACTTAAGCAAGCAGCTCTCGCGTGGTGGCGAGCGCTGGACAAATCCATGGGTGACATTGGCTGTAAACGCCTCCTCTCAGACTCTGGACTGTTTGTGCACACATCCAAAGGCTCTACAGTAGTGGTCATAGTGTATGTAGACGACGCGCTCTTCATGGGCAGCGACAAGACACTTGTGAACACACTGAAAGATGCCTTTATGCGCAAATGGGAGTGTCATGACCTCGGCGAAGCGAAGGAGTTCTTGCGCATGCGCATACTTAAGAAGGATGGCAACATCTGCATCGATCAGACTGTCTACCTCAATAAAGTGCTGCAGCACTTTGGAATGACAAACGCTAAGCACGCAGCAACACCGCTGCCCAAGGGATATCACCCCCTACCAAACACAGACACTGTGGACACTACACTGCGCACCCAATACCAGCAGATCATCGGTTTGCTCATGTATATCATGCTGGGCACACGCCCAGACATTGCATTTGCTGTAACTAAGATGGCGCAGCACGCTGCGAGCCCCACACAAGACCACTTGAATCATGCACTGCACATATGCCGCTATCTTGCAGGCACTGCAGACTACGCACTGGTGTACAGTGGCCACTCAAATAAGGGTTTATTCGCGTGCGCAGATTCTGACTGGGCATCAAACCCTGTGGATCGCAGGTCCACTACCAGATATATGGTCAAACTAGCGGATGGAATATTCAGCTGGAATTCCAGAGCCCAGCGCACAGTCGCTCTGTCCTCGACAGAAGCGGAATACATGTCCCTGTCAGACACAAGCCGTCAGCTTGTGTGGATTAAAGTGCTCCTTAGTGAGCTTGACATTAACATGGGACCGATTCCACTGTGTGGCGACAATCAGGGCTCTATATTCATGGCATCAAACCCTGTACAAGAGTGCAGGATCAAACACATAGACATACGCTACCATTACATTCAGGAAGTGGTTCAGCAATGCCGAGTGGAGTTATTCTTCATAAACGGCGCTGATAATCCTGCAGACATGTTCACTAAGAATTTGGGTCGCATCAAGTTCACACAGTTTCGGGGCACTCTTGGACTCGAAATATATTTGTCTAAAAACGCTCTGAACACCTCTACCGGTGTGCAAAGCGAGGGGGAGTGTTGAGCAAGAGCGAGCGAGTGTGTGCACTGTGAGCCGAGTAATCGGCGAGCGCCACAATGCTGAGCCACAGGCTCGGCCACAGCAGTGAGCTGTGGCCTCGCTAGTACGAATCAGAGCGTGGACAGCGTCTGCACTCAGTTGAGTGGTCTTAGGCCTTTAGATATGATAGATAGCTATTTATATAGTGTTCTGAAGTGTATATAAGACACCAAGGACACATCCAATAAAGACAGTTCATTCAGAACAACTAAGTAGTCGTAAAGTACAGGCCTCACAGGTAAGCTAAAGTAGTACACAATATACCGTTGCTCCCCATGCCTGCTTCTCAGAAACCTCATCTTGGGCCAATACTCAAGGAGTCAGATGCCTCAAAGTGTGCAAGAACAAAAACCAAACTAAAGATGACTGATTCTACAGGGGAGAATCAATGCCCTATATAAATATGAGACAACTGACAGGTAGATAATGCATGTCATGGGTAACTGCGGTGGTGACCCATGGGTCACTACGACTCACCAGACCCTTACCCCAAGAGGGCATCTCACCAATGGAAAAACTGCTGTCACATCAGGGTGCTGTCATGGACGCGTATATTATTTTCCCTATTTTTCTGTACTTTTACGGAATTATCTGGGGAAGATATAAAGGGCCGAAGTACGAGATATTGTTAGTCACATGCGGCCATCATGTGCACCTTTGAGCACGTGACCCTGGGATAGTTGCACCCTTAAAGGGACAACCTAATCCGGTCACATTCTATTTACGTACGGACTTACATGATTGGTAGATAAGGAAGGAACCTTCTAGATAGCTCTAGACTTCGCTTAGTAGTTTACGCTTACTCGCTGTATTAGGTTTTACTCAGCAAGATAAGGCATCGCGTCAGCGCCATGACTAGTGCATCAGTCAGCACAATAGATAAGCGCTATTATTAGACACGACGCGTCAGCTCCTGAGTCATGGAGTCTTACTATACACTTAGTAATAGTGTTTAGACTCAGTTCAAGCTCAGCCACAGTAGCGTATATAAACCCTCCTGTAGCGTCCTGAGTGGAACCAACTTGTCCTCTTGGTTCTCCACTCAGGTGCGCATCCCCTGTATTCCTTACTCCTTACCAATCTAACTTGTCCTCTTGGTTCTCCACTCAGCGTACCACAGCGTGATCACTGACGTCTTGAGTTCTTGCATAAAGACTCTGAGCTATTCGTCCACTCCGCTGTGACTGTGCGTTAGCGCGTGATTTATCTCCGCGCCGAGCTTGGGTGTGCTCACCAGACGGTTCACTTACAGTTTACACTTGAGCTTGACGTAGCGAGGTTGTCATACCGCTACATTAGGACAAGTTCCCTTACACTCTCTTGAGCTCCACGCTCACCAGTTTTATCACTTTCCCTTTAGGTGGTTGACGACCATCAGTCCCTTGTATTATCCACCTCACTCTTTGCCTGGGGACCTCCGCACGCAGAATCTGTGCATTCGTGGTACAACTCTAGTGTCCGTAAAGTCGGCATAGATTGTGCTTGCCTTTATTGGGTCTATCTGGTCATCAGTAGACGCCTCTGGGTACTGGCTGCAGAACTGGTCATCACGCCAGATAAGCTGCAGTTAGACGTCGAGCCAGCCAGGCCTAGCCTGCGACAGCTGTACGCGTAGTAACCAGAAAAGTTTGAGAGCGCTTCGGCGTGAGAGGCAGCCAACAGGTCGAGAAGACTGAGGCAGACAGCCTTGTGGCTCTATACATATCCTTACATCATTCCTGAGTTTTCTGTTATCGCCGCAGCCTCGCGCAGTGTGAAACATCACTGTGTATTGGTCTCGCTTGATCAGATCTCTCCTATCACCCTCGAGTTAGCATTGCGCGCTCGTTGTATCCTGTCGTCTAAACCCACCAACACATATCTCCAAACTGCCTCGCATACTTGCGAACGTCCGCACCCGCCTTCGTCGTCTCTTCAGGAGGAGACAAGCTTCCATCACACCACCCCAGACTACAGCCTCTGCTTCGGCATCGCTGCACGTGCACCAGGACACCCAGTCTGAACAAGACCGGATCCCCTCCCCAGTGTACGCTTCACCATCACCTACAGCCTCAGTAAACTCCTTCCACTCCGCCCACTCCTCCTCCCAAGCCACACTCGCCCAGTCAGGCGAAAGTTTCATTGACGAAGACGGCGTCAACATTCGTTACCAGGGGTTCCAATTAGAACTACCCCCTCGTAACCTCGCCGAGCAATACGTGCAGGCAATCTACCACGACCAAGAAATCCGATACGGACTACTAGACCTCTACAGCCTAGAAATCCCCGTCCTCGGAACAAACTTTACAGTACCGCAGCTGATAGCGTTCGCTGCAGACCTCATTCCTCGCCTTGAATCGCCTCCCAATCCCCTCATCTCCCACGTAAGGGAAGACGAAGAACGTGGCTCCCAAGAAAGGGAAACAGACAGCTCGTCTAGCACAAGCTCAGTATCCCAGCGGAGCTCGCTCGAAATTCGCCCTCCCTCCTCCAACTAAGAAAGAAAAGGAGTTCATATCTCGTATCCAAGACTGGGACGAGATCTCACCAGACGAACAACTCCTTCTCTTAGAAGAATTCCGTCGGGCACAGGAGGACGCAGAACGAAAGGAGAGACAGAAGAAACTAGACGAGATGTCACAACCAAGCGGAAGCACCCTCCCCGCCGCCGTACCACCTTCACCACTCCCCCCTCCCACAGTCCAGGATTGCCTGGACCTCATCAACCACCTCGGCATCGCCGTCGGTAACCTCGCGCAACAAGTCACAGCCTTGACAGCGCAGGTGGCCTCGGCAACCGCCACCCGCCCCGGAAACGGAAAAAACAAGGAAATAGTGGCCCGCCCCAAAGCTTGGGATGGGAAAGGCTCCTCATCAGACGCCCGTCATTTCCTTGCCGCATTCCACAACTGGGCAGGATCACTAGGGGACGCCATGAACACATGGCATACAGTGGATAGTAAGTGGTACGCAGACGAACACAGATGGATCGCTGCCGCCCTCAACCTGATGGAAGGGGACGCCAAAACCTGGGCACTCCCATACCTGGAGTCCGCCAACCAAGGGACTATCCCCTTTGGAGGAAACTGGTCGGACTTCGTCAAGGAGTTCAACCGCAGGTTTAGCCCCCTAGACGTCCAAGATATAGCTCGAGAAGAGCTAAAGAAAACAAGACAGGGTAAAAAGACGGTTGCCGAATATGCATCCATATTCGAGCAGTACTCTGGACAAACCGGGTGGTCCATCATCGACCTCCGCACCCGCTTCTACGATGGTCTCACAGACGAGATCAAGGACCTCCTCGCCATCACAGACAAGCCCCATAACACATACGACGAGCTCAAGCAAAGCGCGCAAGTCATCGATCAACAACTGCGCCAACGCCAGAGCGAGAAGAAAGGAAAACCTTCATCGTCATCACAACACACCACCTCCAACCCTGACGCCATGCAAGTCGACGCTACGCGTCAGCAAGGCAACAGAGCGAAGGAGGAGATCTTCAAAACTCGGGGCGAGTTCCAAGCATGGATGAGAGGAAAATGCTACGGGTGCGGTTCGAAAGAACACACAAAGAAGGATGGAAACCATGAACGCGACGTCTGCAACTGGTGCCAAAGAGCAGGGCACCGAGCAAACGTCTGCCAGAACAAGAGAATGGGGAAACCGGCTAAAGCGAAAGCTGCAGCAACAACGGAGTCCCCTAGCCCACCATCGTCGTCCAATACTGCGGCAGCAGCCGCCACGAGCACTTCCCCCGCCCAGACGTCCCAGGCAGACGTGGCGAAGTTATTGGGAATGTTGGAAAAGCAGCAAGAACAGCTGGATGCGTTCAAAGCGGCTTTTTAGATCAGGGGTCGCGTATAGCTGCGACCGGCCCCTCTACAGTAGATGACTCGGCTTCATGTAGTTGTAATATATGCTTACGCTCTCGCCTCGTTTCGGACTCACCTTCTGTAATTCATACGATTCATGCCTGTAAGTTAGATAGTAGTGTTAGTTCGGCTTCTTGTTTTCCTGATTCTATTACATCTACATCTGCCTCGGAGATGAACAATAGTAGTGTTCCCGTTGCTCCACTTTCTTCAGAAGCAATGCCGCACGTGATGATTTCTGATGCAGCACTGTCTTCTACTATTATTCCCGAAACAAAAGATAAAAAATCACATTTTCATATTTCCGTGTATTTAAAAGGACGTCATCGTACTGTAAAAGTAGCAGCAATGGTAGACTCTGGGGCAACCTCGTTGTTCCTGGACAAAAAGTACGCTGACCGCCACAAGATGTTGCAGGTTCCTCTTGCGAGTCCCATCACCCTATACAACATAGATGGAACTCTCAACGAAGCCGGTAGTATCACCCATAAAGTCAGACTCTCTCTGAAAGTCGGCCCTAGTGAAGAAAGTTACGACTTCTTAGTCACTTCACTCGGCCCAGAGAACGTCATCTTGGGACTACCATGGCTTAGGCAAAGGAACCCGCAAATAGACTGGCAGGAAGGCACTATGCGCCTCAACTCAACCGCTGAAACAGCGCAACCAGAGTTGGAGGTAGAGGTGACGCGCATTATGGCGAACCGAATGGAACGCCGCCGTCTCCTTGCGGAGAAAGTGCTAGACACGGTCCAAGACGAAGTTTTCTGTTTGGCAGGCTTCACCTACTCTCAGCAGATCGCCGAGAAAGCCACCGCCTCCAAACCTAAGAAAACCTTCGAAGAAATGGTACCAAAGCACTACAGAGACTTCGCGAAAGTTTTCTCTGAGGAGGAATCCCAGAGGCTCCCTGAGCACCAACCGTGGGATCACGCTATAGACCTCGAGCCAGATGCCGTTAAACACTGGAGGGTCAAAACGTATCCCATGTCCCCAAGCGAGCAAGTGGAACTCGACAAATTCCTGCAAGAGCACATCTCAAAAGGATATTTGGTCCCATCTAAGTCACCGATGGCATCACCAGTATTCTTCATTAAGAAAAAGGATGGCAAACTCCGTCTAGTGCAGGATTACCGTCGTCTTAATAAAATCACTATTAAGAATCGTTATCCACTGCCGCTCGCCGCAGACATTATAAACCGGTTGAAGGGAGCTAAGGTCTTCACCAAGTTCGACGTCAGATGGGGCTATCACAACATCCGGATCAAACCCGGAGATGAATGGAAAGGTGCTATTATCACTAATAGAGGACTGTATGAACCAAAGGTCATGTACTTCGGTATGACCAACAGTCCAGCCACCTTCCAAGCCCTCATGAACGCCGTCTTTGCCGATCTGATCGCAGCAGGAGAGGTCGCCGTATACATGGATGACATCCTCATCTATAGCAACTCTCTAGAACACCACCGCAAAATCGTACGCGAGGTGCTAAAGAGATTGCAAGAACACGACCTCTATCTCAAACCAGAGAAGTGCGACTTTGAAAGGCAAGAAATGGAGTACCTGGGAATGATAATCCGTCCCGGAGAAGTGCAGATGGACCCTGGCAAGGTCGCTGCAGTAAGGGAGTGGCCTACACCCACAACGCTCAAAGAGGTTAGAGCGTTTATCGGGTTCGCCAACTTCTATCGTCGATTCATCAAGGACTTCGCGGCTATCGCCCGACCCTTGCATGACCTCACGAAGAAGGACACTCCATGGCATTGGCATTCTGAACAGCAGAAAGCCTTCGACCACTTGAAGGAAAGCTTCGTACGAGAACCCATTCTCAAAGTGTACGACCCACAGCTTCCAACAAGAGTCGAAACCGACGCTTCAGGATTCGCTACTGGCGGTATACTTACTCAAAAGTATCCTGATGGTCTCTGGCACCCCGTTGCGTATCGCTCGCAGTCTATGAGCAAGGAAGAACGCAACTACGAAATCTACGACAGAGAGATGCTCGGCTTAATCCGCGCCTTAGAGGACTGGAGACACTTCCTCGAAGGCATCTCCTTTGAAGTGATCACCGACCATAAGAATATGGAATGGTGGGCAAGCATGAAAGACTTAAACCGCCGACAGGCCCGATGGGCCCTGTATTTAAGTCGCTTCGCTTTCAAAATCACTTATAAGAAGGGAGACTCTATGCAAGCCGACGCATTAAGTAGATTTTCGAAAGACCACATCAGAGACAACGAGGATAACCGCCAGGTTCAGGTTTTACAACCTAAGCATTTCCTCAATGCCGCCCAAGCACACTTCCGCCCAGAAGTGGACTCCCTAGGGAATCGCATAAGACTCGCCTCCATTCGAGAAGCAGAAGTTATAGAGGGTCTCAAAAGTTTACAAAAGACCGCTCCAAAAGCTCTCATGGACGGAGTCGCGATGTGGGAGGAAGATGACGGCCTAGTTTACCATCGGGGGAAATTATACGTTCCCAACGACCGGACACTGAGACGAGATGTGGTTAAGTCATGCCACGACTCTATCACTACCGGTCACCCTGGTAAAAATGGTACCATCGAGCTAGTTAGTCGCTACTATTGGTGGCCACGCATGGCAGGCTTCATAAGCTCATACGTAGAAGGATGCGATCGATGCCAACGCTATCGCAAAGATCTGCACCCCAAAGCCATAATTCAGCCGCAGGAAGTACCTGAGGGACCATGGCAGATAGTCAGAGTCGATCTAATCGGCCCACTACCCATATCACGTGGAAAGGACATGATCCTTAACATAGTGGATCATTATACAAAACAGATCCATCTATTTCCAGTGACGTCCCAAATCACGGCTGACGGGGTAGCATCCATCTACTTCGAGCAAGTCTTCCCCTTGCACGGGATCCCCAAGAAAATCATCAGTGATAGGGGACCCCAGTTTGCAGCAAGGAGCATGCGGGCACTATATAAGCGACTAGGGATTGACGCAGGTCTCACTACCGCCTATCACCCTCAAGCTAATGGACAGGTAGAGCGCAAAAATCAAGAAGTAGAAGTCTACTTGCGCCTGTTCATTAGTAAGAGGCAGGATGACTGGGCAGACCTGCTCCCTACAGCGGAATTTGTAGTCAATAGTAGACTCAACTCAGCCACGGGGCACACCCCCTTTGAGCTACTATACGGTTACACACCGGACTTCACCATTCCCGCTGGTAGGCCCACTGGTATCCCAACGCTCAATAAGCGTCTACAACACTTAGTTTCCACAAGAAAGGATGCAGAGGCAGCTCTACGCCTAAGTAAAAGGCGAATGCAAACAGACGTTGAACAAAGACACAAGCCACACGTCTTCAACGTCGGGGATAAAGTCTGGCTACAAGCCAAACAAATAAAGATACACCAGCAGTCGTCCAAACTGGGCCCTAAACAATTAGGCCCATTTGAAGTCACAGAAGTTAGAAGTGACGTCGACTACAAGCTTGCACTCCCCCCTGCATTACGGATCCATGATGTATTTCATGTAGACCGCCTCTCCCCTTACAAGGGAAACGAAGTTAATGGGCTTATGCCACCTCCACCTGAACCCGTCACAGTCGAAGGGGAAGAAGAGTACGAAGTCGACCATATAAGAGATTCCAAACTCTTTGGTCGTACTCTTAAGTACCTAGTTCGCTGGAAGGGCTACGGTGAAGGCGAGGACACTTGGGAGCCAGCTAAGAATCTAGCGCATGCCCCGGACAAAGTCAAGGAGTTCCACTCCTTAAATCCGGGTGCACCTAGAAAAATAGCAGCACTCATCTACGCATCCTTGCCTTGGCAAGCATCTCATATGTACACAGAGGCCAACGCGGACGTCGACCCTTAAGAAGGGGGGTGATGTCATGGACGCGTATATTATTTTCCCTATTTTTCTGTACTTTTACGGAATTATCTGGGGAAGATATAAAGGGCCGAAGTACGAGATATTGTTAGTCACATGCGGCCATCATGTGCACCTTTGAGCACGTGACCCTGGGATAGTTGCACCCTTAAAGGGACAACCTAATCCGGTCACATTCTATTTACGTACGGACTTACATGATTGGTAGATAAGGAAGGAACCTTCTAGATAGCTCTAGACTTCGCTTAGTAGTTTACGCTTACTCGCTGTATTAGGTTTTACTCAGCAAGATAAGGCATCGCGTCAGCGCCATGACTAGTGCATCAGTCAGCACAATAGATAAGCGCTATTATTAGACACGACGCGTCAGCTCCTGAGTCATGGAGTCTTACTATACACTTAGTAATAGTGTTTAGACTCAGTTCAAGCTCAGCCACAGTAGCGTATATAAACCCTCCTGTAGCGTCCTGAGTGGAACCAACTTGTCCTCTTGGTTCTCCACTCAGGTGCGCATCCCCTGTATTCCTTACTCCTTACCAATCTAACTTGTCCTCTTGGTTCTCCACTCAGCGTACCACAGCGTGATCACTGACGTCTTGAGTTCTTGCATAAAGACTCTGAGCTATTCGTCCACTCCGCTGTGACTGTGCGTTAGCGCGTGATTTATCTCCGCGCCGAGCTTGGGTGTGCTCACCAGACGGTTCACTTACAGTTTACACTTGAGCTTGACGTAGCGAGGTTGTCATACCGCTACAGGTGCTTGCCAAATGTGAGCAGGTTCTGGGAGGTACATGCACATATAGCTACATACCATGCAAAATTTGTGTGCAGAGAGGGAAAGTGGTGCTATCCTGGATTTCACAATCCTAGCAGTGGGCTCTCGACCGCATCGATACCACTTAGTCATGAGTGTACTTCCGGGTCACGCTTAGTCAGCACACCGGTGCGCCCTGGTTAATCCACAATGCAGGGGCTCTCCTGCTATGCCAACCGTCTTGAGCCACCAAGAGGAGTGCCGTCAATATAGCTTGACAGAGCCTAGAGCTTGAGCGACCAAGCAAAGTCCCACCTATATAGCTAGGCAGAGCACTGAATATAAGACCACTTGTCCTTCAGCAAAGGGCAATGGAATGGAACTAGAATTCACAGCAGAGAACAAGACTAGAACGGAGAATACAGGCAGTACTACAGGCTTCTTAAATATCTTACAGAAGACCCATTTCTTTGTGCTTTTCTACTATTTTCCTGGGGACACGTAAGCAAGAAACTAAATATAATCCGAGCACATCAGTCTGTCGTAACGATTGCGCGATCGGAGCACAGTTGGGAATCTTCGAACAGAATGAGAAGTCGAGTCTGAAACATGAGATGAGAATCTAGAAACCAAGAATATTCCAAAGTTGTTCCTTATCAATGGCACGATTGGTGGATTGTGACACTGGTGTTGTCTTCAACGTTGTTTCCACTAGGGGTCAGCAGGGTGGCATTGAGGAAAAGGGCTGGAAACAAAATTTCCATGGACAGCATGGCATTGGTAGAGAGGCAAGAGAGGCATGCAATGAGTGGCAGTTTCTATGCAGCCCACTAGCTTAGACATTTCCCCACCACCACCTATTACTATACACAAGAGCTCATAAATCCATGTGTCGGTCCCCCCAGGCGCCAGACGTTCAGCTGACATAAGCACAACACTATCTTCACACAGTGGGCAGGAGCAGGTAAGCGGAATCCGCTTATAGTCAACTAAGGGGTCAATTAATGTCCAATATATTGACCACTTAGTTGACTTGACTGTTATCGTGAACTGTATCAAGACAATGGAATAATTTGTAGACCTCTCTCTATGTGTCAGACAATTATAAATAAAAATACTCGAACAATTAGATATTTGCCACTTGCTCAAGGGAGCTCTGATTATTTCCAAATGTATTTAAACTTAGTTGTCAGGCACTGGCCAGCATAAACAATTAAGTGTAAATATGCTCGGAAATAATTAGAGCTCTCTTAGCAATAGACTAATATCTATTTGTTTGAGTATTTTTATTTATAATTTTCTGACACATAAAGAGAGGTTTATAAATTATTCCATTATCTTAATATAATTCGCAATGACAATCAAGTCAACTTAGTGGTCCATATATTGGACATTAGTCAATCCCTTATTCGCCCTTCACTTATCCGCTCCTGCCCGCCGTGTCAGTTTCAGCTGCTTACTTACAGCAGTACCACAGCCACCCCTTTTTAACGGCCTTCCAAATTACGTCCCACACCATCACCCCGCTCGCATCTTCGACACCACCATCGACCCCTCACACCTACGTCTACGTCCAAGTGAGCATTTCCACGGACTACGCCACCCTCTGACACTCCAGCGTCATCCTAGGAAAGCGCATTCAAGATACGCTCACCAGTCTCGGCTTGGTGGCGCATGCAGATGGTGTATTAATCGCACACGACAGAGTCGCTGGCATAAGACTCGCCGCGAAGAAGTCGTAGTGGTGGAGAACGCGCCCGCAAGCGTAGTAGTGCAGGATGACGCGACAACAGAGAGCGGAGCGCAAGTCTCCTCCGCGCGGGTTTTTCGTTGTTCAGTCGAAGGTTGGGTCACCGCAGCCGCATACATTGCAGGTCTGTACCCATTTATCCGACGCCAATGACATCGGGTATAGGAAACATTCATGCCACCAAGCCTCATGCCGCCGTCCTAAAGGAACTCTTGTTTACCCGGCTACGGTAGCTCCTCTTCGCTACTGCAGCAGGCGGGACGGACAGCGCGGCGAACCATCCTCACCCCAAGGACCAAGGTTGCGCTGCCAGAGTGCGATAAATGTGATGATGAGGACAGTAGTCGTGCCAAGCTGCTGCGGCCACCGAGAGGTCGTTCAGTTACGAGCGATATCACGCGCGCCAACCGACTAACAAGCTGTCGTTTGCCTGTGCAGCGTGTTGTGTTAATAATGTTCTCGGGAAGGTCCGGCCTATCCACGGATGCCCATGGTGGAAGAAACGTCATGGCTCGAACCCAAGGAAGCCTATGGCGATGTGACGTGATGCAATATGTGCGTATGCCCCGAAAAAATAGTACTGTACGATACTGTACCAAGGGGTACAGAAACGCGATTCTCGATGCATTGGATAAATACGCCGAGCAGACCGGAATTAATTTAAACGAAAGTCCGTTCGCCGACAAAATCAAGGGGTGTGAATCTCCCAATGCCATCCTCTTACTCCTTCAAGACAACTTGGAAGCGTTCAACAACTATCGAGACCAAAATCGGAAGTTCGTCGATTGTCTTAGCCCAGTAATACAATTCGTGCACGCCTTCTCTGGAATTCTTGGTGAGACGGCTGGACTGGTGAGCCGCGAACAACCGTTCGTTTCCTAGTGGTTTTACTCTTTCTCCAATAGGTGACGTTCCAACCTGCAAAACTAATCTTCGTCAGCATCAATGTTCTCGTCAGTGTGCGTATCTTCCTTACGACTCACCGACTCCATCTGATGTCCGAGTAATCTCAGGCGGCTGATGGCGTCAGCGCAAGCTACGACGCACTCCTTGAACTCTTCGAATGCCTCGGAAACTTCCTGAAACGCCTCCATATTTATGCTGGAATCTCTCTGGACCCTTCAATAATGGATATAATCGCGAAGATAATGGTCGAGTTGATCTCCATACTTGCCTTAGCGAAGAAAATTATCAACCGAGGACGACTCAGTAAGCGGGCCCTTGCTACAATCATAGTCAACTATCTCTGAACGCGCTGCAGAGCAATTCTGTTGGGAGATAGCGAGATCGAGACGATACTGAAAAGATTGGACAGACTCACGCAGGAAGAGGCCCGCATGACCACGGCGCAGACCTTGGCTGTAGTCCACGGCCTTTTGAACAACATGAAGGTGGTCATGGACGGTGAGTGAAGCTGCCCCACGAATTCTGATTATCTGGATCAGACTTTGTGTAGGTGGCGAGGCGTCAACGAGTACAATCCGACAGACTCTTGGTACGTTCTGCCATTTTGCGCGGATCGGTGTTCCCGGGCCTTATGAAAAATCTCAGTTGCCTTGCAAGAGGTTGCGAATGAGATCAACAAAATGAAGCGTGCGTCGTCTCGTATGTTCTTGGTACCGCGGAGGGTATACCTTTTTCACAGGCGACCGACTACAAAGGGATGCCAGAAAATGGATCTCACCTCCGGATCCGTCTAAAAATCACATCATTGCGCGCAGAATCCACTATGGCAAATCGGCTGTGTGGTGTACCCGCGGCCCTACCTTCAAGAATTGGGATCTGACGGGCGGCCTACTTTGGATACATGGTATACGTGCGTGGTTCCCAAACCTTTCTTCCGTACTTTTTTCAGCCGCTGATACTAGAAATTCGTGACTGTAGCGGGGTCGGGGAAGAGCATCCTATGGTAGGCACCGCAAAAATGTCTTCGTCTTCGTCTGTCTCCATTCATATTGACGCTCATCGATCAGTTCCAGTATCATTGAAGAGGCCAAGGCGCTACGCAAGGCGGGACTAGGCCTGGTCGCATATTACTACTTTGACTTTATAGATACCGCCAAGCAGGACGTCCGTGGCTTACTATCCTCCCTCATCGCGCAGCTCTCCGCCAAGTCTGATCTTTGCTACGACATCCTTTCTGACCTATATTCCGAGCACGACGCCGGATCGCAATTGCCGGATGACGATGCGCTCACGCAATGCCTGAAAGATATGCTCGAACTCCCAGACCACTGGCAGCCGTCAATCTATATCATCGTTGATGCCCTCGACGAATGTCCCAACTCGTCTGGCGCACCATCTCCACGTGAACTCGTCCTGGACCTGATAGAGGACCTTGTCGAGTCACGTAATCGAGCGTGGAGCGGATATTGACTGCCGCGACAAGCACGGCTGGACTCCTCTGCACGCAGCTGCACGAAGTGGGCATCTTGACATTGTGCGACTTTTACTCGACCATGGGACTGATATCCACGTCCGGACTGGCAATCACGACACTCCCTTGATGCTGGCGTCAGAGGGAGAACACATAGCAGAATCACGCCTTCTGATCGAGCATCAAGCCGACGTTAATTCAATCGGCGATGAGGGCTGGACGTCGCTGCATTTAGCATCACGAGCTGGTCATGCCGATGCCGTACAACTCTTACTTGGCCATGGGGCGGATGCGAATGTCCAAAAAGCGGATCTCTGGGCCCCACTCCATCTCGCATCGTCTAACGGACATCCCAAAGTCGCAGAACTACTAATCGAGCGCGGTGCAGAAGTCAACATGCGGAACGAGGATCAGAAGACTCCATTGGCCCCGGCATCGGGAAAAGGGAAACTGGAGGTTGCGCGTCTGTTGATCAAGTGCGGCATAGATGTCAACTCACATGACAACGAGGGCTGGACCCCATCACACTCGGCGGTATGGAATGGACATCTCGGTCTCGTGGAGCTGCTCGTTGATTCCGGAGCGAACATTATCATGCAGAATAACAACCAAAAGACACCGTTAGATCTTGCCCTTGAAAACAAGAAGCGCGACGTTGCGAGCTTCCTAACGAGGCGTTTAGGGGATTTACGAACCCTGAACATGGGGAGCTCGACCCCATTGGAAGCAGGATCATCACAAGACATTCTTCCCGAGATTGCGGAGCTGCAACTGCACGGCGGTGAATCATCTGATTCGTTACATAGTGCATTGACGAGCGGGCGCCTTGACGTACTTCAGAGACTTTTCAATCGCGGTGCAGATGTTAACGAACAGGACGAACAACTCCAGACTCCATTGGGCGTAGCGTCGAGAGACGGGGAACTCGAAATTGCGAGGACGTTAATCAAATACAGCGCGGATGTGAATTCACGGGAAACCGATGGCTGGACTCTATTGCACTTTGCAGCACGATTTGGGCATATCGACGTTGTGCGGTTGTTGATTGATAACGGTGCGGATGTGGACTCTCAGGACTGGACTCTGTTGCACTCGGCATCACGAAATGGGCATACCGACGTTGTGCGGTCGTTGCTCGACAACAACGCCAATATGAATGTCTCTCAGAGACGAGGTTTTACCCCGGTACACCTGGCGTCGATCCATGGTCAATTCGAAGTTGTACACTCGCCACTTGAACGGGGAGCAGATGTACGAATACAAAATGTGTACGGCAAGACACCATATCAAGACGCATTGAAGAATGGATATCGGGAGATTGCGCGGTTGTTATCAGAGTACGTCACAGGTGGAGTGTAAAGGTTCATCGAAGGTGGGGCCCGGGATCTATGCCACTGTATAAGTTTACTGTAACTCGAAATGTCACGTTGTGGTGTGGTGTAAGATATGACAATGTTCCAAACAACGGTGCGCGAGTCAGCACTTCCCCTACCCCCCACTCTCCCTCAAGCTCTTCTTACTCATCCACATCGTCCCACGGCCGGCCAGAGAGTCAGTCAGTCGTTCGTCTCGCTTGAAAATGGGTCCAAAGGAATGTTCGCTGGGCTCGGCGTGGGCGCGTATGCGGACGGTATACCAGCCGCATATACGTCGGTTAATTAAATGTACCCCTTTGTTGACATTCCAACTCGGAGACCATTTTAAGGTTGTCCGTGATGTCACTTTTTGAAGTCTTTATTCGTTATGTTACTTACCAACACAACCCGAACATAACCGGATCGCGCCGCCGCGGTCCTACCAGTAAAGACCGAGTTGTACTAGATATGAAGTTATTCCGATCCACATGCTGGAGTTAGATACAACTTTCGACAGCACCAGCTCCGAGCGAAGACGGAATATGCTCTTTTGTTCGACTGGAGACCGAACACGCAGCCTGACGGATCACGTGGCTAGCCATGCGATTCTTTCTGCCAAGTTATTTTAAAATAGCGAGGCACATACGGCACGCCGCTGGCGCCACCAACCTCCCTCACCACCCTATGTCTTGTCCGTGATTTGGTAGCAGTGTAATATACTACAAAAGTGAAGGGCGTGTCCTGGATGACGTCCGTGTCCTTGGCAAGACCTAGCTGAATGTAGATTCCGGTTCATTCGTGGCGCACCTGCATCTGTTTTCTGGAAGGGTAAGGTATCCCGTTTCCATTTGCGAATTGCACTCAGTACACCGTAATGGGACCAAGGACGACTACAAAAAGTCCCAAATGGACAACCGGACCGTGCGTTAGCGCCTCGCTCGGAAAGCAAATTAGACACCGGAGAGCCAAGCGAATTTCGACCACCAGTGGCCGACGCTTCAACCCCGCCGCCCTCACCGACCCCGAATTAAGCCAGTGCTGCCGCCGGACAGCAGATGCTGAGGGCTAGTCTATTAGTCGAAGCGGCCATGGTGCGCCGAAGGGCTATCTCCAAAGGAAGAGTAGCGCTTCCCGTCACTGGAACACACATCATCTAAGCTTGCAAATCGGAGGTGTCGGGCAGGGTCGTTTGGGCGATCTACAAACCCGTGTCTGTCAGAATGTCGCCCAGTGCGCTCGTGAATGGGGATAGCACAGCCTTACAGTGCGTCCTGGAGTCCGAGGATACAGCCTTCACATTAGGCCTGCCACCGCCCTTATAGGGTGTTTGCGGGTGTACGGTAGTACTGCCCCGATCCAGGTCATGTGGTTCGTGCCTTCTGGAAGCTTGACATTTCCGTTGGTCCGGTACTATACTGCATCGTTCCCTCGCTGCAATCGCCGTTGACGTGTCTATGGTGTCGGAAGCACAGCTGGCACCAGGCACCCAGACGTACCTAGAACATCATAGGTGAAGGCCAAGACCCTCATCCGCCACGTTCTTCTCTATTGGGAACTACCGACCAGCTGGCATATCGGCATCATTTTTTCTTTTTGTTTAGAATATCATGGCGTGCTGTCATCCCATCGTGGAACATGATGATGTCGATAATGGAGATAATGTTCTGTACGTACCTTGATATTAGCGCGAGGAATACTGTAAGCGTCCTGAAGAGTTCGTGATCCCCGTCTGGGTTCTCCAAGTTGGGTTTGCACTACGACATCCACGTTGTAAGTTGTAAACAGTTGTGGGATAACTTACGCCAGCAATGATGCCTTTAACCAAACGGAAATAAGAACGCCGTACAGGTTGGCAAAGGAAGTTACGGGATATTCCTCTGATTGGAAGAAAACTGCTGTGCATGTACTAACTCAGGTTCGGCGCCGTAGAAGCCGGGGAGGATGCCTGCACTCACCGGTTCGTGTTGGAACGTTCTTCGTGCGTGTCACGGCGGTTGGTCACCGGTCACCGATTACCGGAGGAAAGAAGAAACCACATTCGCGACTATACTGTAGAGGGTAAACCATGTGGCAAATTTTTAGTGGGTGAGGCTTAAGATCCAGGATCCGAGGATGAGTAGTATTTGCGGGCGTCATCCAGAAGAGCGACTCGCTGATCCGTCACGAGGTACTCCGTGCGCTATTCTGGGGTGCTTGGCAGGTGCGATGTGGCGGGGGAGAGACGATGCCTAGTGGTGGCTATGGGAAGATATTGAATTTATTTGGTGATAGGCCAGGCGACTTGGAGCATAATTCCAGAAGTGGGAATCGAAGCCAGGGGTGTGAACGCGTGGACAGGTTCCGTAATCGAGACAAACTCCTGGAACGCCCGAGACAGATCTCAAAAACTTCGGAAGAGAACCCACTTGCGATGTGAAAGCTGCCGATGACGACCGATCATTGATTGTATACTACAGACATGGCGGTCGGAAACAAATGCAAAATAAGAATAAAATAAATACAAGGGCAAGAAAAGGTTGAGATCGGATTGACCCCGTTCTGGGGACCCGATTGCATAAAGATAAGTGTGTTACCCAACCCTTTTTTTCGACGGAGCGCCAGATTACTGGATAGGTTCAGTATATGTGTGAGACTCCTTTAGTGCTACGTACAGTATCCGCGCAGTGACTCTCCCTCATCTCGTACTGTTCCCGCCATCCCTGAGCCAGTCTCACTCACTTGTTCCATGGCCAAAGTTCAAATACCCCATCCCGTATATACTCTTTCCCTGTTCTGTCCTCCACCATGGTGCTTATCTCAGGCCCTATCGTCCCCAGACGCGTAGTCATGCAGCTGCAAAGAAAGCAACCCTCCGAATCCGATTTGTCATTGTTGGAGGTGGTGCGGCCGGTCTTGCTTGTGCTGTCGCGCTACGACGCGTTGGGCACCAAGTCATTGTTCTCGAAAAAGATCTTAATTTCGTCGGAGTGAGTACATCTCTCCGCTCCGCTCCTACCTGCTATCCCCATCCCCGCCTTGCTCGCTTAGTCGAGCAAACGCCGCGGAATCCGCATGCCACCAAACATGACCAAAATCTTCAATTACTGGGGCATGAGTGGCGATGTGGACGACATTGGAACCCCCGTAGATCGCTTAATCATCTCTAGGCGTACGCGTGGTCCCTTTTCCCTCTTGTCCATCGCTCTCATCATCCACCCTCTACTTCCCTGAATTAGTCGAGAATGCGTACCTGTTAGGCATCCACCAGTGGGAATATGAGCTGGTTCAGGAGGCAGGTGGGGAATTCACGGCTGTATCTGTGAGTGTCCCTTATTCCCACCTTTGCTCCAACCCTCCTGACGTCCGTTTCTTGTTCAATCTAGCACTATCGTCTCCGCAAGCTCCTGCTAGAGGCGGCTGTCGAGCTTGGTGCAGTCATACGAACAAATGCAGAGGTAGTAGAGATCGCTGCAGATTGCCGTTCATTGCGTCTAGCCTCAGGCGAAGTCATACAAGCAGATGTCATCATTGGTGCAGACGGTAATCGCGGCTTGTGTCGTAAACTTCTTTGTCCAAATGACCCCCCCAATGGTACTGGTGTTATGTTATTTGAGTGAGTGTCGATGTTTCGCTTCGATTGACCCCACCTTATTTGTTTATCAGTTCGGTTATACCGGGTGATTCCATCCGCGCCGACCCCGAGCTCTCATCGCTGTTGCAACGAGAGCAGGTAAGTTAAGCGTTCTCCCCTTGACGCCGAATGATGACCCAGACTCGATCCACAAGGTCTCGCAATGGGCGTGGTTTGGCCATGAGCGAGCGTCGCTTTGCTGCCCTATCGTAAGTGATGGTGACCCGATGGTGATGCTCCATTCGTTACATCTAATCTGCTACCAGGGGCCATCTCAAGATCTAGACCTTGCATTTCACTTTTACGCCATAGATGACGGTGCGACGGAAGGATGGGACGATATCTTATCACCCGAGCAGTTCGCTCCTTACTTATCTGGGACCGAGCCACGGTCAGTCTAAGGCCCTACCAACTAGCAAACCTTCGCGTCCACTCAGCTGTTCCTCCCCAGAATCCAAAAATTGGGGCGGCTAGCTCGTCCAACTCGAGTCCGGATGATGGAGCGCACCTTCCCGGAAGAGTGGGTACACGAAACAGGGCGTTTGGTCATCGTTGGCTCCGCCGCACATCCATTCCCGGTACGATTTGCGCTGCACCCTAGCGGCTATCACTGACCAGTATGTGCTCGCAGCCCGCCGTTATGTACGGTCCTAGTATGAGCTTAGAGGACGCGTCGGTGCTCGCCAAGCTGTTCTCGCACCTAGGCAGGGAAGAACAGATACGGTCGTTCCTATATGCATTCCAAAACTTGCGCGAAGGGCGGTGCCAGTCGAACCGCGCGCTCGACATCGGTAACATCAAATTCATGATGGTACCCACGGGAGAGATGACCGAGATGCGGGACAAAATGATGCGCGCAAGGTACGACCAGGGCCGGAACGTGCTCGAAGACGGCACCGTCGCGCAGTGGGACCGCAACCGCGAGCTGTTCGGATACGACGCAGAGGACGAAGCGGACAATTGGTGGGTCCAATGGGGCCTCCTCCAGGAACGAGCCAGGGCGGCGCACCTGGAAAACGGCGTACGGCTGGATTTGTTTGCGCTCGACGTGAATATGCGAATAGCGTGAGACGGCGTCCGCCTCTCCCTCGTGCACGTCCGTACGTGCGTTACAGGACCCAATCTCGCTCCCAACTCCCCGACACCGCTACTCTATCCACAGCGTGTAACTTACATACCCATACCCCCCCTTGGGAACCCACGACGACACGAGGTCTATCTAAAAAATCCACGGACATAGATGGTGACGAACGCATACCCACCACACGACACGTCCTTTGTACTTAGTACAGTTTGTACACTGTTGTAATCACTCCTGCACTACGATCTTCACGCCTCATTAACGCCCACTCCCTTTTACGCATATTCGCATAATTGGCGACTACGCCGCTAACGTCTTTTGTTGCAATTAGCTCAAGGTTTAGGTGTTTTTTTATCCCTATTTAGGATACAGTGGGCAGTGGGCAGCAGGGTCGGCAGCCGTTCCTGTCGCCTCGTTCCACGAAGCCGTACAGTACGTATGTACACATGTATGTCTAGATGGGTCAAATTCAAAGCTGCATACACCCTCCCTTGTCGCAGTTCGAATTCCCGCTCGTGGCTGGATTAGTACACGGCCACTGGTATCATTCATGTGTGTCCTGGCCTAACCCCGCGGTCACGCCGCAAGTGTCATAAGAAAGAAAAGCTGCGTCAACGGGCCTTCAACCGCTCCGAATCTTAGGTAGTTTGTGGAGGGGAACGATACCGCATGATCTGGCACAATGCACTATGTAGGCGCTGGCAGGGACAAGGTCGTCCTCATGGGGGACCCATGTGGGCCAGGGTCGGCGGGTGGCGAAAGCGGGTTGTACCGTGCCGCGGTCTCGGAGTTTTCTCCTATCTGGACACAGGTCACACAACGCGCGATGACGATCATTTAGTCAAAGCGCTTGCGGCGCACCCTCTGAATCGCTCTCCTACAGGTGTCCGTGATCCTCCACAGACTACAGCAGAGCCTCAGGCCATAGGCCCCTGGACAAGCTCTGGTTGACTTGAAACATGTTTTCGAAAAAAAAAAAAAAAAGCAGGCAGGCTATTTTTGGTTTCATAACTATACAGGAAAGGAAGAAACAAAAGGCACCGTAGCGCGCAGTAGCGCGCAGGGAGTTAAGTTTCCACCATGGAAATGCACCTTCTATTAATAATTAAACAGTTAATTTAAAATAATTAATTGTAGGTGGTTTCTGCTGAAGTGTCTCGAAGCCTTTTCGGTCGTGTGTATATCACTGGCACCGTACTACTGTACGACAGAAATAGACGCAATGAAGCCATCCATGGGTGTGCACGCCGCACGGGGATATTATGTTGCTGACAACTTGCTGTGAGATGGTCGTTGGAGGTGACGGCCGTCTGACCCGCTTGCTGTTTGTTATTATAGTAAGACGTCGTTCGCATCTGAATCAGGCTAGTGTCAACCTTGCTTGCGCCCCTCGCGACGTCAGTAGTCTCCAGGACCGGGGAGGGCATCAAGATTCCGTTTCGAAGAGCTGGGATAATTCTCGTGGGAAAGCGAGAAACTCCGAAATGATTTCATGTGTCGGGCATGTTCCAAAGCGATCAATTTTGCCGCTGGTAGAGATGTGTTCACTGTGTAGCACACCTCGCTCGGATTGCGCTGCCCCAGTGGCGACGAGCACAGTTTTCCCAGGCATGTGGCGGTTCCATCAGCGGACAAAACTCGGACTTACCGTAGGCATGTGGGTCTCGTGACCACGAGATGGCTTGTCCAATCAGATATCACTGGTGCTGCTAACCAACCTTTTCACAATGAAGGAGATGGAGATAAGGGTGTACGCAACACAGAACGAGAACAAGAGTATACACAAAGACGTAAGATCTGGAACACAAGGGGAGTTGACTGGTAAGTACAAGTACAAAGTCCGTCTACGGGCCCTCGAGCGCTTCAAGGCGCGCGACTTGTCTTCATATGGAATCCAAGGACCGGGTCAGAGACGGCTGTGTTGGGAAAAAAGTGCGTACGCACCTGTCTCGCACGGCCTCCTGCCAGCGCTGCAGCTTCGCGACCTCGTTCACCTGGAACCCAAAGATACGCGGGCGGTACCGCTCCGCCCGCAGCGCGACCGCAGCAGTATTGATCGTGTCTCCGAGGCCATCCGAGCCCTCTACCAATTCCTCGCGCGCACGCCCGCGCCGGCGCGGGTCGTCCACCGTCGCACCGGCGCCGGGCACGAGGCCGACCGCGCCCGCGCCGCGCGTGGGGTCCGTCGGGCCGCTCTTGAGCGGCAGGAGGGATGGGTAGACGAGGTAGAGGAGATGCGGGAAGGACGTGCCAAAGTACGCGCCGTCGATCGAGCCGTGGCGTGACGATTTGGGCGAGTAGATGTCCTCGCATCGCCCGCAGTACAGCTTGACTGACTTTTCGTACGGCACGTCCGTCAGCCCGATCGGGAGCAGCGGCTGGCCCTGGCAGAGCACGCGCGGGCATCGCCCGAAATCGGCTTTCTTGTACTTATCTAGCTGTTGTGAGGGAGGTTGTGAGGGGTGGGGGTTGGATAAGAGGGACAAGACGAACCATCTTGGCCAGTCCACGCGCAGGTTACTATCCAGCGAGCGTGGATGAGCCCGTAAAGTAACCGTGCCTGGATGTCTAATGATCCTCGAAGCTCCTCCTGAAAGTCGTCATCTGTGCTCGATTTTAGGTAGGTGGAAGGCGTAGGGGGATGATGTGGACACGCACCGAGATTATCGGTGATCAGGTCTAAGGCTTGGGTGTAGTTTTGGACTTCGGTATTGAGGCCAGTGAGGTTGAAGCGATCGAGGATGTAATCCTCCTCAACTTCGCAAAAATACTCGTTCCCCTTGGATGAGAGGAACCAGGATATCCAGGAGCTGCGGTCGAGGGGGTCTGAGCTCGGCTAGCGCTGAGACAGGTAGATGGGCTTACTTGGAGTAATCCGAGTCTGATCCTGTCGATGCGTCCTCCACTGTTCGTCGAAGCATGAGACAAGAGCGGGAGGCGGGTGCGTTCTGGTGCGCTCACTCACTCACTGGCCTTATCGCTGGCAGAGGCTTTGAAGTGTTCTGTGACAAGTCCAATGTCACATCGTTTACAACAATCCCGTAATCCGAGTGCACAGCGTACTGCAACGTCGACCATCAACCATATGTCGCATCAATACGGATGTTAGCACCGGGAGACTTTACTCTTCAAATGCCTGCAGGTCCCCGCTCCCAACTCGAGGTCATCACCGGCGAGAACGACCCCGACAAGTCACAGCGCCGCGGTGGTATCGTCTGCCTTACCGTTGACGCTCCCTCAGCACACGCAGCGGGCGAACCACAGCCTCCACGATGGCGGACGTACGAGTACTTCCTCTATTATTTCGTATTTATCATCGCCTTTTCGTGGATGGTCTACATACCCATCGAGGTCAGCTCTAGTGCGTGTATCTCTCTTGCACATTGCCTCCAACTTAGGCGGCATTTCTCTCAGAAACACTCCCCAACTATGACTTGTATCGCCATAGGTTAGCCAAAGGCTGGTTACCTGGCAGTGAAGTTGTGAGTCTTACGTCGCGAGCTGTTATCGTCAATCCTCCTCCCTTGCGTTTCTGCACCATATCCACGGTGCCGCCTCTCCAAACATGCTGACGCGCTATCATAGGACAACAGCGATGCGCAGTACCGCTCCTTTCGCACAAACCTCCCAGCCCTCGCCGCGCTCATGGCCGCCTTCTTCGCCCTCAAATATGCTTACACACGCCCCATTCTTCGCGACTCATCCCCGACTAATAACCTGCACCGGATCCCGTTCTACCTTATCTTCTCGTTACTCATGCTTACCGTCCTACACGGTGCCAGTATTATCAAAGTCCTCGTCATATTATCAGCGAATTATGGTCTTGCCAAAGCGACGGGTGGGACACGGCTTGCCGTTCCGGTCACCTGGCTCTTCAATGGCGGGGTCCTGGTCGCGAACGAGTGGTACGGAGGCTATGCCTTCGCAAGTCTGCACTCGGGATTTACCTTCCTGGTATGCCGTGCGCGCTACTGCGCATTCCCCTTGGGATTGATTGTACTTTTTACAGGACAGCTGGCGTGGAGTATACCCTCGTTGGCACGTTAGCTTCAACATCACCATGTTGCGCCTCGTGTCGTTCAGCATCGACTACCATTGGGCTTGCAACCATATCGGAATCGCGGATGTATGCCATCCTCCCATTCGTTCACCTTCTCACTAGTTCATGGGGCTGACGCAGAGTGATCGCAGCCTGGAGGCGCGTTAACAGACAAGAAGCGCGCGGCTGTGTACCACCCGCGCGCCACGTACACGTTCGGGAATTATCTCGCGTACGCGCTCTACGCGCCGCTCTACATCGCGGGGCCGATACTCACCTTTAATGATTTCATGTGGCAGGTGCGCACAGCCATCTCTGCGCCTTAGCCCTACTACAACCGTCTGCGATCTAGCTCTCGCGCCCAATAGAGATTGCGCAGCGGGCGACGGCTCGATACGCAGTCCGGTTTCTCATCGGACTGCTCACGATGGAAACGCTCATACACGTGATGTACGTCGTCGCGATCAAGGACGCGCACGCGTGGAGCGGCATGACTCCCGCCCAGCTTTCCATGGTCGGCTTTTGGAATCTCATCTTCGTCTGGCTCAAGGTGTGTATGTCACGTGACGCGTGACGACCAACAGGCGCTGATGGCTCCGGACGTATAGTTGCTGCTACCATGGCGTTTCTTCCGCCTGTGGGCACTAGTAGACGGGCTTGACCCTCCCGAGAACATGGTACGCTGCATGGCGAATAACTACTCGGCGCTCGGTTTTTGGCGCGCATGGCACCGCTCGTACAACCTCTGGATCGTGCGTTACCTCTACATCCCGCTCGGCGGTACCAAGCGGCTTGCGGCCACCAGTATCGTCGTCTTTACATTCGTCGCGCTCTGGCACGACCTGAGCACGAGGCTGTTGGCATGGGGCTGGCTCGCTGCGCTGTTCATCCTGCCGGAGGTCGCGGCGAGGAAGGCGTTCCCGCCGTCCCTGGTACGTGCGGGGATTTGCGGCGTGAAGCTCACTCTGATTCACATTATGTTTTGTTTTGCACGTAGTTCGGAGATAAGTGGTGGTACCGTCACGCGTGCGCGGCCGGCGGGGTGGGCAACGTCTTGCTGATGATGGGCGCCAATCTGGTCGGGTTCGTTCTTGGCGTCGACGGCGCGCAGTACTTTGCACACGAATTGATTGGCAGTTGGGCTGGTACGTCTTGTTCTTGAGAACTATCATCACATTTAACTAATCGAGACGCAACGTGTAGGCATTCGCTTCCTGTTCGGTGCCTGTGCGTGCCTGTTCGTCGGCGTGCAACTCATGTTCGAGTACAGGTACGTATATTATTAGGTGCAGCCCGATTTATTGCTGACTGGGCTTTGATTGACCAGGGAGGAAGAACTACGGCGGGGGATACAGCGTCGATGTTAAGTGCATGCTTGTGGCGTCTGTTTACGTCGTGTATGTACCCTCTTCAACGTCTCTAAGTACACAGCTCTACGATGAGTGTGTCGGACAGGTAGATGGGTTCCTTCCGAAAGGAAGGGATAGACGAGGTCGATTTGTTCGCAAGAGCGTGAGAAAGAGTTAGCGCCGACTGTCCCAATGCATTTATTTTTTTTGGATCCAGTTACAGTATATTACCGGGATCCGTGACAAGCCCGTTACAGTTAAGAATCGTCCGTTTACCCAACGCATTTCCCTTACATCTGGGCTTTGGCCCGGGTACACGCGCGCTAGTTAGAGCTGATGGTAAATCTTGTTTGGGGATTGCGCTGTATTTCCGGTAAACTACTTGTCCCCAATTACCGAAAATAAGTGCTAGTTGGCAGGAGATCCTCTCTCATCAGTCCCCCAAACTTATTTCGCATCTGACGTGACTATAGACTCTGCCCTAATGGGTCATTTGAACCAGATTTTGCCCTTTCCAGCGGGTTTCCTATGTATCTGCCTCCCCTTCCTCGAGCTTCAGTTATTTCGAACGCCTCGGGGCACTGTAACCTCACAGAGCACTATGCGTATTCCATGAATGTAATGGGTTCGCGTTACGACCAGTCTTGTTCTTAGATATCCGGAAATATAAATGGATTCAAAAAAGAAAAAGACTTCAAGGAGCCGGTCTTTCAGAGGGCAACAATAAATTATAATATTGGTGCTCTAAGTCTTGCGTCGTGGTGCAAATACACGCGTGGCCGGACTAATAGGAGAGGCCGCGGTGACATGACGGACTAGATGATGAACTCAGGCTGTGGGCCAAGTTATGGACTAGGGTGTATAGAGTCCCTGGAGGAATACCGAGGTGAAAGTGCGTCGAGACACGAACACGGAAAGCCATGACCGAATATTACATCATTGTCTTACTAGGGCTGAAGATGGCGCGAAACGATCTCGGAGGACGAAACCAATCCTGTCTCAAATTGAAATTTGCTCCCACTGGCACTGGCAGTCAGAGCTCTCGGAAGTTGTAATTTCGACTGCAATCGCTGACCTTTGCTGCGCCAAGAGTCGGAATGACAACCGTGACGTATCCGGTACCACCTGAGTCCACCTGTCTCTCAGGCTCGGACCACGGTCCTACTAGTATCTGCAAGTCCTGTTGTGCTGGTAAAATAGTACTGACGACAAGACTAACGACTCTGAGTAGAGACAGTAGCGACATCATATTTCGAGTCATATTTTATAAATAGCGTTCGAGTCCAAAGGCCATACACTGTCATCCAAATTTATCCGGTGGCATGGTCCCTAGTCCCTCGTCAAATCCTCATTTGTTGGACCCAACGTTGAATCCCTAGACTCCACTGGTGTCATACGTTGATAGGACCTGCGCAATCTTCTGATTTCCGTACGTTAACGCGTCTTGTGAAGGTGTCCTACCATATACATTCCGTGTTTGTACATTTGCTCCTTGTTCAAGCAGCAACTGTACAATCTCAAAATGACCTTCGGCCGACGCGATGTGCAATGCAGTAGCATCCTCCCGCTGCGTGGCGTTAATATCAGCGCCGTTGTTCAGCAACAACCGCACAATGTCGATGTGCCCTTTCCGTGCTGCCGTGTGTAACGGTGCCCAGCCAAAGGTGTCTCGAGAGTTCACATCTGCGCCATATTTGATTAATGTCGTCGCAATGTCGAGTTTCCCTTCCCTCGATGCTACTTTCAACGGAGTCTCGAGTCCTCCGTCCCTTTCATTGACATCTGCACCGTGATCGAGTAGTCTCTGGACCCTGTCAAGACACCCGCTCTTCAATGCGCTATGCAAAGAATTGTTCTCATCGCCAGATGGATCTTCGATGGACAGTTGCGGTTCCACGATCTCGGGAAGACTGTTCTGCGACCTTGCTTCCGATGAGGTCGAGCTCACGGTGTTTAGGGCACGGGCATCCCCAGAACGCCTTGCTAGGAAACTTGTAACGTCGTGTCTCTTGCTTTCGGAGGCAAGGTCTAACGGTGTTTTTCCACTGCCGTTCCGCATGTCAATGTCCCCCCCAGAATCAACAAGCAGCTCTACAAGACTGAGATGTCCATCCTGTGCCGCTGAGTGTAATGGGGTCGAGCCCTCGTTGTCCTGTGAATTAACATCTGAGCCGCACGTGACTAAAAGGCGCGCAATCTCCAGTTCCCCTTTTACAGATGCAAAGTCCAGTGGCGTCTTCTGGACCCCACTCCGCAGGTCGACTCCTGCACCGTGTTTGATTAACAACTCGGCAACTTTGAGGTGTCCAAGAGCTGAGGCGATATGGAGTGGGGTCCAGAGATCCACGTCCTGGACATTCACATCTGCCCCATGGTCAAGTAAGAGTTGTACAACATCAACATGACCTTTTTGTGATGCCAAATGTAGCGATGTCATGCCCCCATCACAGACAGAATTCACATCGGCTTGATGCTTGATCAGAATGCGCAATACCCCTACATGTCCGCCATATGATGCCAGGGTCAATGGAGTACTGTGATTGTCAATCCACATGTGGACGCTAGCACCATGGTCGACTAAAAGTTCCACAATGTCAAGGTAGCCATTAGATGCCGCTGTGTGAAGAGGAGTCCAGCCTTTCATGTCACAGGAATTTACATCTGCTCCATGCTTGACTAGGAAGCGAGCAACCTCGAGGTTCCCATGGGCCGAAGCGAAGAGCAAGGGGGTCCCCCTGATTACGTTTTTCGCGTTGAGATCCGTGGTAGTTTCAAGCAATATTTCCACGATGTCGAGATACCCATGTCGTGATGCGTTGTGCAACGGTATGTCTCCAGCCCTATCTTCGGACATCGCATTGGCGCCTTGCTCGATCAAGAAGTGGACAATTTTGACGTTCCCAGCTCGAGACGCCAAGTGTAGCGGCGTTTCTTGGTCCACATTCGTCTTGTCGAGTGCTGCACCGTGTCGAACGAGCAATTGGACAATGTCAAGAGATCCTGATTCTGACACACAATGCAATGGGGTCCAAAGGTCGTTATCCTGCACATTCGGATCGGAGCCATGGACAAGTAAATCTTGCACGATACCGAGATGTCCTACGCTGGATGCCCTGTGTAACGACGTACGTCCTGATGTTTCTCGGGACGCTACATCTGCCCCATGCTCCAGTAGTAGCCGACAAACACCCCGTTCCCCAGCACGCGCCGACAAATGTAACGGGGTCAAGCGTTCGACGCTTGTCTGGATGTTCACGGCTGCTTGATGTTCGAGCAAAAATTTCACTACAGCGTAACGACCGAATGCTGCCGCTCTGTGCAACAAACTGAAACCTGCACCATCTTCGGAGTTGATATTTGCGCCACTCTGAAGCAAAGCTGGAACAACCCCAATCTCTCCTTTGGCGATCGCGGCTTGCAATGGTGTCCCATGACTCCCGCCCCAGGTGTTGACATCTGTCAAGTGGGTAAGTGTGAGGTGTTCCACGACGCTGTGGAAACCACACAGTGCCGCGTAGTATAATGGCCCAGCTTCTGGTCGCGTCGGGTGCACCGTCGCCATGGATCCTTTCCAAGGGCGATCAATGTCATATATCCAGACCCAGGTGGCAAAGTGGGGCCGATCTGGGTCAAGTAGGCGTTCCATAAGATCCTGGATACTCGACGACACGCCTTCGAATTTGCCATGGTCAACCCAGTACCGAGCCGCGTAGATTGCGAATGGTCGTTGCTTTTCTACTGCACTTTTGTCGACTTGGTCACCAAGATTGAGAAGGACGCTGAGGGAAGCCCGAGCCAGAACTGCGTGGGCGGAATGCGGGAGGATGTGATAGAGAGAAAGATGCTCCGCCGCATTGGCAAGGCGAGAGGACATCAGGAATTCTTTCACAGAAAAGTGTGAAAATTGAACGACCGGCGAACCATCGACGTCGATGATGGTGACCAGACTAGAACAAGTAGACAACACAGCTTGGTGTGCATCTGCGGGTCGCCAGCCAGCGCGATATCGCGAATCCTCTCCGGCGTCAAGTCGAACGGCGAGTACCTCAGCGAGCTCGTCAACGCGAAGCGGGCGAATGGAGACTGCGAGGCACTGGAAAAGGCGGCGGGCGTATTCTCGTTTCGCCTTTCCGATGCCTAGCAAGATGCGCTCGTATGTTGCATCCAAAGTTTCAGGCAATTCCTCGAGAGCACGCTGAATGTCTGGGGGGAAACAGTCACGCAACCATTCAATTTGGCAAAAAACCCATTTGAACCTGTGGTTAGGTGAGTATAAAAGCATGCAGATTCAGTAATGATAATTACATACATCCCGTCGGCCCTCCGTGAGAGCGTGTCAATCACCAAATTCCTATCTTCCGCTTCCCACTGTTTCATCTCTGTATCCGACCGGACAGTAAAACTGATATAGTCCACGATATCCTGCTTTTGGCCAACTTCGTCGTGAAGAGAAACAGAATGGGATGTCAACGGCCCAAGCGCCGCTTGGATATCGGCCTCGTGACGACTCGTGACGCAGATACGAACATTCGGAAGATGTAACCCGACAAGGTCCTCTATAAGGTCAAGCGCGAGTCTTCGCGGAGATGGCACCCCAGATGAGTTGGGGCACTCGTCGAGAGCATCGATGACAATATAGATTGGGGGCAGTTGCGCATGTTTGAGCATGTCTTTCAGGCATCGGGTGAGCGAGTCATCATCTGGCAAGCGCATTCCAGAATCGTGCTTGGAATATAGCTCATAAAGGATGTTGTAGCAAAGATCCGACTTGGCGGAGAGCTGGACTACGAGGGAAGATAGCAAGCCACGGGCGTCCTGCTTTGCGGTTTCTCCGAAGTCGAAGTAATAATAAGCCACCAAACCCAGTCCCTCGTTACGTAGCACAGCAGCCTCTTCAATGACGCTGGAACTGATCGACAGGCGTCAAGATGAATACGACCACGAAGATGTATTTGTGACACCTACCATAGGATGCTCTTGCCCGACCCCGCTACAGTCACGATCAGTGGGTGAAAAAAGGTGGGGATGGTTCGCGAAATACGCACGTTTGCCATGTATCCAAAGAAGGCCGCCCTGCAGGTTCCAGGTCTCGAAGGTGCGGCCTCGGGTAAACCACACTGCAGATCTACCAGAGTAGATTCTGCGTGCAACGATATGGTTTTTAGACGGGTCCGGAGGTGAGATCCAGTTCCTGGCATCTTTTTGTAGCTGGTCGCCTGTGGGAAAGGTACACCCTCTGCAATACCAAGAGCGGACGAGACGACCTACGCCTCATTTTGTGAATCGCATCCGTAACCTCTTGCATGGTAACTAGACGCATCCTCCATAAGACCCGGGAACACACATGATGATATGAAGGCCGAACACACCAAGAATTCGTCGGATTGCACCTGTTGACGCCTCGCCGCCTACACGAAAACAGTGAGTAGATGTTTAGGAATCGCTAGGCAGCTTGACTCACCGTCCATAACCACTTTCATATTATCCAAAAGACCGTGAACGACAGCTAAAGTCTGCGCCACGGTCATGCGGGCCTCCTCCTGCGTGAGTCTGTCCAATCTCTTCAGTATGTTCTCGATCTCGGTATTTTTCAACAACTTCATTGCGAATTGCTCTACAACGCGTTCAGAGGTAGTCGCATAGTTATAGGTAGAACCCACTCACTGAGTCGTCCTCGGGTAATTTGTTTCTTCGCTAGGGCAAGTATGGAGATCAACTCGACCATTATCTTCGCGATTATATCCATCATTAGTGGGTCCAAAGAGACCCCAGAATAAATATGGAGACGCTTGAGAAAGTTTCCCAGGCATTCAAAGAGTTCGAGGAGGGCATCATAGCTTGCGCTGACTTCATCGGCCGCCTTCGATTACTCAGAGATGAGATGGACCCAGTTAGTGAACAGGGAAGACACGCACGACGAAGAGAACATTGATGCCGACAAATATTAATTTTGCAGGTTGGAAAGGCGCCTGAAAGAGGTTTTTTAAAAAAGATTGCGAAGCCTGAAGTGATGGATCGCGGCTCACCAGACCAGCTGCTTCCGCAAGAATTCCAGAGAAAAAGTGAAGGAATTGTACTACTGGGCCAAGGCAATCGATGAACTTCCGATTTTTGTCCCGATAGTCTTTGAACGCTTTCAAGTTTTCTTGAAGTAGGAGGAGGACTGCATCAGGAGAGTCACAGGCGTTGATCTTGGCGGCGAACGGATTTTCTTTTAGATTTATCCCGGTCTGGTCAGCGTATTTGTCTACTGCATCGAGAATCAATTGAAAGTTAGACATTGTTGACTGGAACGAGGTTAGGGTGTTTGAGTTCGGATTCAGAGGGAACGCATTAGCGTAGAGCTGCGGATTGTGGCGGACACAGGTAAGTCACGTGATCGAAGGACAGAACGGAAAAAAATCCCGAAGTCAGCCCGTAAAGTAGACCGGTGACCTAGTCAGCCCGTTTGTGCGTATGGTGTGCACCATCTTCGCACTGGCAGGTATGTTGCGTTATATCCCCCCCTAGCACTGCCTCACATTTACCTGGCTCAACGTATCCGTCCATCCTCATACCAACTATTCATCCACTGGAGCTGACGATATCCGACGTAGCCATTGGAGCTGCGGCATTTCGTCCACTTATTCATCCGCGGATGGCTCAGAACCCCTCAGAACATGGTGTACACCGTACGCTGTATGGAGAACGGCATTGGTACTTAATTGCTGCCACCCGCAGCATCGCTCACAAGTAAATTCGCCGCTCTGCGACCCGCTGCAGCTCGCTTGCGGGTGTCCTTATCCTCACATTTATTGCACTGGGCAGTGCGACCTTAGGCCAAGGCTCTGAGCGTGAGGTTTTCTCATCACGCTGTTCGTCCCGTCCCGCCCGGGGTCATGGTGAGGAGGGCATTGCCACCACCACTGGTACGCGTGTGTGCCCATATCTAGAGATTGGTCTAATTCCTTTTCGGTCTCACACAGTTTGAAGAGATGTGGTGATATGTCGCCTGTGCGCGCGGTCCACGGGTCGATCAGCAGCTGACCCGATGCTTCTCGTTCCCAAGTGTTGTTGTCCATTTTTAGCCGTTGCATACGGGCGTTGACTTCTTACTTCTGCTCGAGTATGCTATTTCTCTGCAGCATTCGAATACCACCGTGTGTGTCACACCCAGCTCCGCCTCTTTCGAAGAGAGAGGAAGACCTGGAGCGACATAACGATGATGTTGACGGCACGCAGATCGCGTCTTATCCATTGTATGCTTATTGTATTGCTGTCCTCGACGCGTTTTTGCAAAGCTTTCGACGAGAGCGAGGCAGGGTAAAGACAAGGAATATAGAGGATGATTGCTCTACGCGGACCTAAATAACTGTTCCTTCGGGACGGCGGTATGAAGTTCGATGGTGTGCACGTTCGCTATTGACTGAGGTGAGCATACCCCTGTCGTTATGCTCGACGTCGTTGGCATCGGGATTATACGAAGACAGGCACAGACCTGGTACTGTAACGGTGGCCCGACCTTCGATCCGGCAGTGGCAAACCATGCGGAGCTTTCCGCTCCGCACTCTGTTGTCCCCCCGTCCATACTAAGCTTATATGCACGTTTTTCACCTCGACGAGTTGCTTCGCAGCAAGTACCATGCTAGCGGCCTCGGATGTGTGTGCGTTGTACACTGCATGCGCCGCCTCGGGCTGGGAGTGGTGGGGGTGCATTGAATGCGTTTGCTGGGGGGTGACGGGGCGTCAGAGGGTGATGTAGAAGTGTGTGGTTGGCTCTGTTATGAACTGAGCGTAAGCACGGAGAATTCATGAGGCAGTTGAGGGTAAATATCCGTTAAGAAATGGCGAGGGTGTAGAGTTATTGCCAAGGTTATTGCGTTTGCGTTTGGCGCGCTGAGCTTACGTAAGCACCCGAACCCGAACCGGCCGAAGCTTCGCGGCACTAGTAGTACCTTGCGTCACAACTGCCACAGTGTCATTGACCATACTGATACTGTATGCGGCAGTGGCCTGGTGATACTGGAGGCCCGCTTCCAGCTCAGAAATAACCCAGACCAGTCTCAGCGGCAGCGTGATATCATTGTTGACGCGTCAGCACCCGCAGCGAGTGAACAACACCTCCACATACGGGTTCGTTCTTCATTCTATTATTCCTCACCTACATACCCACCGATTACTGTACTACTCCACTGCGTTTCTTTCTTAGGCGGCAAATCATTGCAGAGACACGCCCTAATTACCAGTTTTATCGCCCCAGGTTAGCCGAAGGCTAGTTAGCTGGTAACAAAGTTGTGAGTCTTACTTCTTGGGGCGCGAGATGTACTATTATTAAGTTGTCAATCGGACCCGATGGTCTTCCCCCTCCGCGCGCCTGCACCATTTCCATGATGCTGCCTCTCTACTCTTCGTACCCTTCCTTGATTCCGTAGCTCCGAAACAAGTGTCTAATCCTACCACTTTCCCTGACCGTTTATCCGGATATTCAAACACTCTGACACGCACGACAGCGATGCACAGTACCGCTCCTTTCGCCTAAACCTCCCAGTCCTCCCAGTGTTCATGGCCACATTCTTTGCCCTCATATATGCCTACATGTGTTCATCTCCAACCAACAGTCTGTTTTGTCTTATCGTCTCGCCACTTCGGCGCCAGCATTCTCAAGGTTTTTCAAGTCATCGTATTATCAGCGACTCAGAACCACGCACTTACCAAAGTGGCGGTGAGGTATAGCTTGCCGTTCCGGTCACGTGATTCTTAGTCGTGTGCTATTCGCGACGAGCGGTACGAAGGCTACGAGTTTTGCAAGTTTCGTTCCTGGTATTCCGGGTGCACTATCGCCCGTTCCAGGTTGACATACTTTTACGGGGTATCCTCGTCGGCACTTGCGCATCGTGTCGCTCAGTGTCGACTTCTATTGAGCTTGCAGCCATATCGGCATCGCGGATGTACGACACCCTCCCACTTGTTTGCCTTCTCGCGAGTTCATGGGGCCGACGCAGAGTGATCACGGCCTAGGGACGCGTTAAGTGACAAGGAGCGTCCAGCTGCGCCACGTACTTACACCTTCCAGAATTATCCTGCATACGCTCTCTGCGCGCCACTCTACATCGCAGGGCCGATACTCACCTTTAACGATTCAATGTGACAGGTGCGCGCGGCCATATCTTTTTATTGCTTCTGCTACAAGCATTGCGATGTAGCTCTCAAGCCCAAAAGATATCGCGCTGCGGGCGGCGGCTCGATACGCAATCCTGTTTCTCATCGCATTGCTCACTATGGAAACGCCCATTTACGTCATACACGTCATCGCAATTGAGGACGCGCATGCGTACGGCTCCCGCCCAGCTTTCCATGACTTTTGGATTTATTATCTTCAAGGTGTGTATGTCACGCTCCTCCTAATCCACGTGACCTCCAATAGGCGCTAATGACATGGCTTTTCTTCCGCCTGTGGTGGACTTGTAGAAAGCTGGACCCTCCCGAAGATATGATGGGTTGCGTGGCAACACTGGCAAGTAACTACTCGGCGCCTGGTTTTTGGCACGCATGGCACCGCTCGTAAAACTTCTGGGTCGTGCGCTCCCGCTGTCGTTGGTACTATGCGATTGAATCGCATAGTACGTATGATCTGACCTTGGCACCACGAGTCTGAATGGTGTCGTATTCTGTACTGCCTCGTCTCTTGGAACACGGCACGATCTTACTGCGTTGGTGACATCGCAACGAGCAGACGCTCCGATTACAGAACCGTAACGACATTGTTGTAGTGCGAGCTCAAGACCGTACTGTACACCTACGCCCAAATCGAATCACTCCTTCGTTGAAACCCTATACTCCACCGACGCCATACTCCGACAACAACTGCGCGATCTTCCGGTGTCCCCGCTTTAGTGCGTCTTGATAAGGTGTCCTGCCATACACATTCCGTATTTGTACATTTGCTCCCTGTTCGAGTAGCAACTGTACCACCTCGAAATAGCCATAGGTCGATGCGAAGTGCAACGCAGTAGCATTCTCCCTCTGCGTGGCGTTTATATCAGCGCCGTTGTTGAGCAACAACCGCGCGATGTCTGCGTGCTCATATCGCGTTGCTCTATGCAACGGGGTCCAACCAGCGGCATCTCGAGGGTTCATGTCTGCACCATATTTGATCAAGGTCCTTGCAATTTCGAGTTTTCCATCCGTCGATGCGACTTCCAACGGAGTCAGGAGATGCTCGTTCCGTTCGTTGACATCTGCGCCGTGATCAAGTAGTCTCTGGACCACGTCAACGCGATCGTTGAACAATGCGCCATGCAACGATTTGCTATCGTCATCGTTAGATGAGTCGCCACTGAGTAGTTGTGGCTCCACGACCTCGAGGAGGGACTCTGCTTCTGGTGGGGTCGAGCTCGCGGCGTTCAGGTCACATATATTCCCGGAATGTGTCGCTAGGAAACTTGTAACGTCGCGCTTCGTGTTGTCCTGGGCAAGGTCTAAAGGTGTTCTTTTGCTGCTATTCTGCATGTAAACGTCCGCGCCAGAATCAACGAGCAGCTCCACGAGACCGAGATGTCCATTCCATGCCGCCGAGTGTAATGGGGTCCAGCCCTCGTTGTCCTGTGAATTAACGTTTGCGCCGCACTTGACCAATAGGCGCGCAACTTCGAGTTCCCCATTTCCTGATGCCAGATCCAATGGGGTCTTCTGATCTTCACTGCGCACGTCGATTTCTGCGCCGCGTTCGATGAGCCATTCCGCGACTTCGAGATGTCCATTAGCTGATGCGAGATGGAGTGGAGCCCAGAGATCTGCTTTCTGGGCATTCACATCCGCCCCATGGTCAAGTAAGAGTTGCACGACACCGGCATGGCCATATCGGGAAGCTGAGTGTAGCGATGTCCAGCCTCCATTGTTGGCGGAATTGACGTCGGCTTGATGCTCGATCAGGAGGCGTGATAGCTCTACGTGTCCGCTCCATGACGCCAGCATTAGCGGAGTCTCGTGATTCCAATTTCGGACCTGGATACCAACACCAAGGCCGAGCAAAGACCGCGCGGTGTCAGAGTGGCCATTTCGTGCGGCTGCGTGTAGCGGCATTTCTTCGTCCACATTCGCCTTGTCAAGTGCTGCACCATGTCGGACTAGCGATTGAACAATCTCGAGGTGTCCTGCAAGTGATGCCAGAAGCAATGGAGTCCAATGGTTCTTGTTCTGCGCATTTGCATCGGCGCCGTGGACAAGTAACTCCTGCACGATATCGAAATGTCCATATCGGGACGCCATGTGCAACGGCGCCCATCCATCATTATCTCTGATTGTTGCATCTGCCCCATGCATCAGTAGTAGCCGACAAACATCCAGTTCCCCATCCCGTGCCGCCTGATGCAACGGGGACTCGTGCCGGCCACCTGTCTGGATGTTGACATCCGCTTGATGTTCGAGTAATAATTTTACTACGTCAAGACGACCGCCTCTAGCCGCTGCATGCAATGGACTTTCGCCGGTGTCATCCAAAGCGTTTATGTTTGCGCCATTCTGAAGTAATGTCAGAGTAGTCTCAACCTCTCCCTTGACGGACGCAACATTCAGTGGCGTCCCGTGACTTCCGCCCCTAGCGTTGACATCCGTCGGGTGGGTGGTCATGAGGCGTTCCATAAGGCTCGGGAAACCGCAAAGGACCGCATAGTAAAATGGCTTTGCCTCTGGTTGCGTCGGTCGCACTGTTGCCGTGGGTCCTTTCCAAGGAGCGTCAACATCGTATATCCAGACCCAAGTCGCAAAGTAGGGTCTGTCCGCGTCAAACAGACGCTCCATGAGATCTTGAATGCTCGATGACACGCCTTCGAATTTGCCATGGTCAACCCAGTACCGAGACGCATAGATCGTGAATGGGCGTTGTTCTACTGCACTTTTGTCGACTTGGTCACCAAGATTCAGCAGGACGCTGAGGCAAACGCGGGCGAGAACGGAGTGGGCGGAATGAGGGAGGATATGATAGAGAGAGAGATGCTCCGCCGCGTTGGCAAGGCGGGAGGACACGAGGAATTCTTTCACGGAGAAGTGTGAAAACTGTACGACAGACGAACCATCGACATTGACGACCATGATCAAGCTGGAACACGCAGACAACACGGCTTGCTGTGCATCTTCGGGGCGCCAGTCGGAATGATATTCCGAGTCCTCTCCGGCATCAAGCTGAACAGCAAGTACTTCTGCGAGCTCTTCAACGCGAAGCGGGCGAATGGAGACGGCGAGGCACTGTAAAAGGCGGCGGGCATATTCTCGTTTTTCCTTCTCTATTCCCAGCAGGATTCGCTCGTACGTTGTGTCCAGGGTCTCAGGTAATTCCTTCAGAGTACGCCGTAATGCTGGGGGGAAACAGTCACGCAACGCTTCTATTTGACAGAAAACCCATCGGAACCTGTCATGAGATGAAAAAATAGTTTGCGATACAGCGATAATGATTACTTACATCCCGTCAGCCCTCTGAGTGAGTGCACCGATAACTAATTGCCTGTCTTCCGCTCTCCATTTTCGCATCTTTTTATCTGACTGGACAGTAACACTGATGTAGTCCATGATATCCTGCTTTTGACCGGCCTCGTCGTGAAGAGAAACAGGATGAGATACCAACGGTCCAAGAACTTCCTGGATATCGGCCTCAGGACGACTCGTGACGCAGATGCGAAGATTCGGAAGATGTAAATCGACAAGGTCCTCTAAAATGTCGAGCACGAGTTCGCGTGGAGATGGTGCCCCAGACGAGTCGGGGCACTCGTCGAGAGCATCCAGGATGATATAGATTGGAGGCTGTCCTGGGAGTTCGAGCATGTCTTTTAGGCATCGCGTGAGCGCGTCATCATCGGGCAAACGTAATCCGGCATCATGCTCGGAATATAGGTGAGAAAGGATGTCATAGCAAAGATCTGACTTGGCGCAGAGTTGAACGATGAGGGAGGACAGCAAGCCACGGACGTCCTGTTTTGCGGTATCTCTAAAGTCGAAGTAATAATAAGCCACCAAGCCTAGTCCCTCATCGCGTAGCGTAGTGGCCTGTTCAATGATGCTGGAACTTGTCGACGAGCATCGAGATGAATAAAATTACATGAAAATGTGTATGTGGCGGCACCTACCATAGGATGCTCTTCCCCGACCCCGCTACAGTCACGAATTTCCATCAGCGGCTGGAAGAAAGATTATGGGAGGCATGGCAATTACACACGTTTGCCATGTATCCACAGAAGGCCGCCCATCAGATTCCACTTATCGAAGATGGGGCCGCGGGTAAACCACACTGCGGATTCACCGGAGTGGATCCTGCGTGCAATGATGTGGTTTTTAGACGGGTCTGGAGGCGATATCCAGCTTCTGGCATCCTTTTGTAACTGGTTGCCTGAGGGAGCGGTTCACTCCACAGTTCCAAGAGCAGACGAGACGGCGCACGCTTCATTTTGTTAATCTCATTCGCCACCTCCTGCATGGTAACTAGCATTTCCCATGAGGCCAGAGAATACCGACTCGCGCATAATGATAGAACGTACCAATAGTCTGGCGTATTGCACTCGTTGACGCCTCGCCACCTTTACAGATAACAGGTCTGGTCTGATGTTTGGAAGCGCAAGGCAGCTTGACTCACCGTCCATGACCACCTTCATATTATTCAAAAGACCATGAACGACGGCCAAGGTCTGCGCCACGGTCATGCGGGCCTCTTCCTGTGTGAGTCTGTCTAATCTCTCCAGTATGCTCTCGATCTCGCTATCCCCCAACAGCTTCTTTGCGAATTGCTCTGAAACGCGTTCAGCGGCAGTCGCCCATAGTTATAGCAAGAGCCCACCTACTGAGTCGTCCCCGATTGACCTGCTTCTTTGCGAGTGCGAGTATGGAAATCAACTCGACCATTATCTTCGCGACTATGTCCGTCATCAAAGGGTCCAAAGGGATCTCGGTATAAACATGGAGACGTTTGAGGAAGTTTCCAATGCACTCGAAGAGTTCAAGGAGGGCATCATAGCTCGCGCTTACTCCATCAGCCGCCTGAGATTACTCGAATATGAGATGGTCTCGGTCAGTGAACGGGAATTTAAACTTGGAGATACGCACAGCGAAGAGAACATCGATGCCGACGAAGACTAGTTTTGCAGGTTGAAACGGAATCTTGTTGAGAAAGAGTAAAAAAACAAAAATAAATAGCGAGATGACTGTTCGCGGCGCACCAGACCAACTGCCTCACCAAGAACTCCAGAGAAGGCATGAACGAATTGTACTACCGGGCTAAGGCAATCGATGAACTTCCGATTTTGGTCCCGATATTCTTTGAACGCTTTCATGTTCTCTTGAAGGAGGAGGACTGCACCGGGAGAATCACAGGCGTTGACCTTGTCGGCGATCGGATTGGACTTTAGAATTATCCCGGTCTGGTTAGCGTATTTGTCTACCGCATCAAGAATCAATTGAAAGTTAGACATTGAGAGGGGTTGGAGTATTCGAGTTCAATGATGCCTGGAAGTTGCAAGTAGTCACGGTCTAGCAGTACAGTATGAATACACGTCGGCGCCTATGCAGGATGGTCACAAGATCGAAAGTTTGTACCAAGTCACGACGATAGATGCCCGTAGAGCGCTTGATTATGACGCGATAATTGGTTTACAGTACTCGCGGCGGTTCGCTATCACCTCAGGTTATCAGGGACTATCTGAGCCCCGGAGAGGATGGCTTGGGGGTAGTCTTGGCAGCTTTTCACTATCCCTTTCGTTCCCCAAGGTACCACAGGTTGCGTCAACCTCAAGGTATGTCCCGAATTCGTCATCATCCCAACGGAAGCTCATGGCATCCGACGTAGTTGCTGTCGCCATGGCGGCGTCCGCAGATGGCTCGAACCCCTGAGAACATGGTGCGCACCGTGCGCTATATGGCGAACGACCTTGATATTTAATTCAAGTTGCTGGGACGCGTGTACATATCCTCGTCCTCACATCTATCGTACCTGGGTAGCACGACCTTTTGCGAAGACCCTTAACGTGAGGTTGTCTCACTGCGCTGTTCGTCCCGTCGAGTCTTGCCAGGGGTCACGCTGAGGGCGTTTCCACCCTGGTAACTCGGCTGCGCCTCTTTTGACTAAAGGGTCGGGGGACTTAGCAATGATAAAATGGAAATGTAATTATATGCGTGCTGTACGTCCTCGGCACTTTTTTTGGTAAATCCATCGATGGGAGTGAGGTAGGGCAAGGCCGATGAATATAGACGAGGGCGATTGGTCTACATGAACATATATAAGAGCTCCTTCGGGGCGACGGTACAAGTCTCGACGGGATGAGCCTTCCCATATCACTACACTCCTCGTCATTGGCATAGGAATGATGCAAACACGGGCACAGACTTACGAACGTAATCGGTCACCGTAACCCAAGCCTCGATCCAACCACGACAAACCCGCGCGGGGCCTTGCGCTCCGCTCTCTGCTGTCCCGCCGTCCGCACAGCGCTCGCGGGCACGTTTTCCACCTCGACAAGTTCCTTCACGGCAAGTATCATGCCAGCGGCCTCCGGCGTGTGCAAGTGGTACACCGTCTGCATGCGCCGCCTCAAGCCGAGAGCGGCGAGGGTGCCTTGAACGCGTTTTCCAAGGGAGATGGCGGAGCGTCGGAGGGTGACGCGGAAGTGGGTGATGGGCTCTGGGGACGTGAGAGTGGCTGGGGGTGTTGGTGATGATGCGAGAGCGGCGACTGTGCGGGAGGCCGTGGTGCCATTGTGAGCCGCACGTAAATGCGGTATGTATGGAAGTTTTAAAAGGCAGTTGAGGGTGAAAACCCGTCGAGAGGTGGTGAGGACGGCGGACATCGTCGACGTGGAGGAGTGAAGGCGTCAAGCGAAACGGAAACCCTGGATTATGTAATCCGAGACATGCCCGACTCGGCCACAACAAATTTTAGAAATAAAGACTCTCGCCGGAGAAACCATCCGAGCTCGGGATCCCTTGCATCCTCGACCTGCTTAGAACTAATCCTAAAGTCATGCAGATCACAGCAATTCCCCAAGGGGGTATGGTCCCTGAGAGAGCACGTTTGTTCACATTATGAATGCCTCGCCTTTGCATCTTCATCGACATACGAAGTGCGAGCCAACCCCTTTAACCCTGACACAACCGAGGTCACTCCTGCATGGTAGCGACTCGGTTGAAGACAAGAGAGCTGATATCGGAAAGGGAGACTGGAGCGTAACACCGCAAAGGCGCAAAAAAAAAGAGGAGTCGTCTTTCATCGGGAACCATCCGAGGGACTGTTGTTAGAGTAGGGCGCATATGTTCAATGTAATAATTTAATAATTACACCTCGCTCGTATGGGCACTCAGTCGTCGAGAACGGAGGGGATGTAGAACGTGAGGACCCCGCCAACATCAGTCGAGTCCCCGATGTACACGAAAAGGATGAGACAGTGTCCCTGACATATGCCTAAGGGTTCAAAATTAGTCACCGAGAGACCCGAGGAGACTCTGCTTACATGCAATAGTCGTTTTGGACACAGCATGGGCATTTAGGAACTTCAAGAGACTACGTGCGTGAACTAGCACGCTGAACAGGTGCGTCGGATCAGGGCGTTCGGGTTCGGGTTCTCGGTCCTCTTCCCCTCTCCCGTCTTCCGCGCCCGCGCGAGCCTGCGACGGGTTGTCTCCAGCTATAAAATATATGAGAAGACCTCGTCAGTGAAAGAGGCAATCCCGATAGATGAAATACTCACTCATCCTGGGATGTGAACAATTGTTCCAAGTGATGTCCGCCTTGACGACCTCGGTGCTGGCGGAGAGCCGGAGGCAGCCAGACGAGTTGGCGCGCACTGCTATCACGTCTGAGAGGTTCCGCATCCGCTCGATGACGCCGCGCATCTTCGTGAGCGGCGGGAGCATGATCTGGACCTACAATCGGGAAGCTTGCTTCGGTGTGCACTTTTTCCCTCTTGGGTAAAAACGAAAAGCACGTACGTCGGGTTCCGGGCACCGCGGCTCCGTGAGCAGGGCCACGTCCGCCGGCTTCATCACTTCTATGCGCACGTCGTGCGCCACCTTTACCCGGCGTCCCATTTGCGTCGTGCCGAATATCTCGAAGGACAGAACGGGGACGTTTTTCTTCTTCGCGAGCTTCATGACGACTTCGTTCGCACCGGTGTGCTCTGCTGACGCGGAGCGCAGTGCGGTGGACAACGCATCGGTGGGCAGATTGAGCGTGATCTCGTTATTGGAGTGGGAGAGGATGCGGTAGTCGGTGAATAGCGCATCTATGCGGATCTTTCTGGTGTGGCTCTCGTTCAGAGAAGAAGAATGGCAAGGAGGGAACGACGACGTGCGACCAGACATGAACGCCTCCCTCCTCTTGGTTGCAGATGATACGCATGGATGTCTCGCTGAAGTTGATGATGCATTTCTTTTGAAGCTTCTCCACGGTTTGGATTAGACCTATGAACGCGTCGGGTGTATTTATACGGGTCGTCAAACTGGACTTGCTCACGATAAAAGGTGGGCACGTTCTGAATTGTGGCACGAAAGCGCATGACGGGGCCGAGTCGTGATTACACGAGCAAGATTCGCTTCGGTCATCGTCACATCTCTCTTGCTGCTATGGCCGCGCCGGAAAATACAAATTCCCACCAAGTCGAATCCCCAGAACAATTCCAGAGTCTCCTCTCTGCTGACCTCAATCGCGTGTCTCTCCTATACTTTTGGGCGCCTTGGGCACAGCCATGCAAGCAGATGACCGAGGTCGTTGATGAGCTCGCACGGAAGTACCCAAAGCTGCTCTCGCTCCACATAGAAGCCGAGACGCACTCAGAGATCTCAGAGTCGTTCGACATCGAGAGCGTTCCTACATTTATCGTGCTCCGGGTACGTCTATCTCTGCTGCCTATTCGGCTCCCCTCCGGGTCCCGCCTCGACGCCTCAGGCTGAGTCTCCCTCCTCCCTCCTCCCTTCCCCCGGACGCAGGGCCACACACTTCTCGACCGCATCGCGGGTGCAGACGCCAGCGCCCTTACCAAGGCCATCGCGAAGCATATAGACCCAGCCAGCAGCAATGGCGTTGCCACGCCGCCGCTGTCCCAGACCGACAAGGCCCCTGCGACTGGGACGACGACGGAGACGCCCGAGGAGCTCGAGCGGCGCCTGCGTGGGCTCATGACCCAATCCAAAGTGGTCCTTTTCATGAAGGGCTCGCCCGACGTCCCGCGCTGCGGCTTTTCGCGTAAGATCTGCGGGCTGCTGCGCGACCAGAAGATCGAGTTTGTGCACTTTGACATCCTCACAGACGAGTCGGTCCGGCAGGGTGCGCCTCGTCACTTTTCTCTTCTGTGGTCGATGAACTAACTTTGTCCGATGTCAGGTCTTAAGAAGCTGAACGACTGGCCTACATTCCCTCAGCTCATCGTCAAGGGAGAACTCGTTGGAGGCCTGGACATAGTTCAAGAGATGGCGGACAACGGCGAGCTTCAAGAGTTAGTCGCCTGAGTTGCCGAGATGTTGTTCTAGCTGGCAGATTGTATGTTGTATTACACTGAAAAATTGGCTAACACGGCTACTATAATATGTTGTCTGGGCAACCCCCTCTCCAAGCCCTTGATATGACGGGGTTCTTCACCATGACGGGTGACCAGTACATGCTAACGTGTGGACACAGCTCCACTCATTGGTGAAATGGAGGACAGCTGAACACGTCGAATCCGTACGAGTGTCTCGCCCACTCTTGGCGAAACAGTGTCATAGGAGCCGGCGGCAAGAGCTCAACGAGACTCGACGACGCGGGCCTGCGTATCGTTCTCACTACGTCGCAGAATCATCACGTATTCTTCCAAACGTCCTCCCCAAAAAAATACAAAATAAGCACCAACTCGTTTGTCTGCTAAGCCGAGCCCAACGTTAATTTTCAGATGTTAAGTTCGCTCCCGTATTCCCGAGTCGTCACAGCCATCCAGAACAACTGGGACCCGAGTGCCGTCGGAGCGTGTGCTGACTATTTCTGAGTGAAGTCACTGTGTTCCTGTCCGCGGTATTATAACATGCGTGTGTTTTGAGGCCCAAGTCAAATCCTCTTGTAGATATATACCAAGTATATGCGCTAGTCCGCGTGAAGATCAAGCGCTCTACCCTTGGCCCTACCAGCGTCTATCATCCCGGCCGTTGCCATAATACTGTAATCCATTGTAGTACTCCCACCGAATTCGAATACACCAACCCTCTCACTGTAGTCAAAGATGTCCAACTTTCAATCCATTCTCGACGCATTGGATAAATATGCTGAGCAGACCGGCATAGATCTCAACAAAAATCCGTTCACCGTCGAGATCAACGGCTGTGACTCTCCCGATGCAGTCCTCCGCCTACTTCAAGTCAACTTGGAAGCGTTCGAATACTTTCGAAATAAAAATCGGAAGTTCATCGATTGCCTTAGCCCAGTAGTGCAATTCGTTCACTCCTTCTCTGGAATTCTTGGTGAGGCGGCTGGTCTGGTGAGCCGCGATCGATCACTTCAGGCTTCGCGATGTTTTTTTTAAAAAACATTTCTCCATAAGACGCCTTTCCAACCTGCGAAATTAATCTTTGTTGGCATCAATGTTCTCTTCACCGTGCGTGTCTTCCTTATTCACTGACAGAGTCCATCTCGTGTCTGAGTAATCCCAGGCGGCCGATGGAGTCAGCGCAACCTATGATGCCCTCCTTGAACTCTTCGAGTGCCTAGGAAACTTCCTCAAACGTCTCCATATTTATTCCGGAGTCTCTTTGGACCCACTGATGACTGATATAATCGCGAAGATAATGGTTGAGCTGATATCGATACTTGCCCTAGCGAGGAAACAAATCAGTCAAGGGCGATTCAGTAAGCGAGCTCTACCTATAACTATCGTAGGCGACTACCTCTGAACGCGTTGTAGAGCAATTCGCAAAGAAGTTGTTGGGAGATACCAAGATCGAGAAGATACTGAGGAGATTGGACAGACTCACTCAGGAGGAGGCCCGCATGACCGTGGCGCAGACCTTGGCTATCGTTCACGGTCTTTTGGATAACATGAAGGTGGTTATGGACGGTGAGTCGAGCGACCTAGCGAATTATAAACATCTACTCACACTGTCATCCGTGTAGGCGGCGAGGCGTCAACGGGTGCCATCCAACAAACTCTTGGTATGTTAAGCCTTTACGCGTGTTCCCCGGCCTTATAGAAGATGCGACTAGTTACTATGCAGGAAGTTACGGGCGCGGTTAACAAAATGAGGCGTAGGTCGTCTCGTCTGCTCTTGGTGCTGCGGAGGGTATACCTTTCCCACAGGCGACTACCTACAAAAGGAAGCCAGGAGCTGGATCTCACCTCCGGACCCGTCTAAAAACCATATCGTTGCCCGCAGACTCTACTCTGGTAAATCTACGGTGTGGTTTACCCGAGGCCGCACCTTCGAGACCTGGAACCTGCAGGGCGGCCTTCTTTGGATACATGGTAAACGTGCGTATTTCACACACCTTCCCTACCTTTTCCCCCCGCTGATCGTGACTGTAGCGGGATCCGGGAAGACCATCTTATGGTAGGTGCCACAAATACATCTTCGTCGTCGTATTCATCTTGACGCCCGTCGACCAGTTCCAGCATCATTGAAGAGGCCGCTGCGCTATGCGACGAGGGACTGGGTTTGGTGGCTTATTATTACTTCGACTTTGGAGAAACCGCAAAGCAAGACGTCCGTGGCTTGCTTTCTTCCCTCGTCGTCCAGCTCTCCGCCAAGTCAGATCATTGCTACGACATCCTTTCTGGCCTATATTTCAAGCATGATGCCGGATCGCGCTTGCCAGATGATGACACGCTCACCCAATGTCTGAAAGACATGTTCAAACTTACAGAACTGCCCCCAATCTATATCGTCATCGATGCTCTCGACGAGTGCCCCAACTCAACTGGGGTGCCACCTGTACGCAATCTCGTACTTGGCCTCATAAAGGACATTGTCGGGTTGCACCTTCCGAATCTACGTATTTGTGTCACGAGTCGTCCCGAGGCTGATATCCAAGAGGTTCTTGGGCAGTTGATATCCCATTCTGTTTCTCTTCACGACGAAGCCGGTCAAAAGCAGGATATCGTGGACTACATTTGTTCTACTGTTCAGTCAGATACAGAGATGAAACAGTGGGACGCGGAAGATAGGGATTTGGTTATTGACACGCTCTCGCGGAGGGCCGACGGGATGTAAGTAGATCATCGTTACTGGATCTCTATGCGTTTTTTCTCATTTGACCACAGGTTCAAATGGATTTTCTGTCAAATTGAATGGTTGCGTAACTGTTACCCCTCGGACATTCCGCATGCTCTCGATGAATTGCCTGAAACTTTGGATGCAACATACGAGCGCATCTTGCTAGGCATCGGGAAGGCGAGACGAGTCCATGTCTGCCGCCTTTTTCAGTGCCTCGCAGTCTCCATTCGCCCGCTTCGCGTTGACGAGCTCGCCGAGGTACTCGTTGTTCGACTTGACGCCGGAGAGGATTCGCAACGTCGCACTGGCTGGCGACCCCCAAATGCACACCGAGCTGTGTTGTCTGCTTGTTCTAGTCTGGTCACCATCATCGATGTCGATGGTTCGCCGGTCGTTCAATTTTCACACTTTTCTGTGAAAGAATTCCTGATGTCCTCTCGCCTTGCCAATGCGGCGGAGCATCTTTCTTTCTATCACATCCTCCCTCATTCCGCCCACGCCGTTCTGGCCCGGGCTTCCCTCAGCGTCCTTCTCAATCTTGGTGACCAAGTAGACAAAAGTACAGTAGAAAAAATACGACCATTCGCAATCTACGCGGCTCGGTACTGGGTTGACCATGGCAAATTCGAAGGCGTGTCGTCAGGTATCCAGGAACTCATGAAACGTCTGTTTGACTCCGAGCAGCCCTACTTTGCGATATGGGTCTGGATATACGATGTTGACCGTCCCTGGAAAGAATATATGGCGACGGTGCACCCGACGCAACCAGAGGCCGAACCATTATACTACGCGGCACTGTGCGGATTTCGCAGTCTCGTGGACCACCTCACACTTACCCACCCGATATATGTCAACGCTAGTGGCGGGGTCCATGGCACGCCGTTACATGCGGCGGTCTTTAGAGAAGAGGTTGAGGTCGCTCGGGCACTACTTGAGAATGGCGCAAATATAGACGCTCTGGATCGCACAGGCTGTAGTTCGTTGCACGGAGCGGCTTTTGCCGGTCGGAATGCCATAGTGAAATTGCTCCTTGAACGTAAAGCAGATGTTAACATCCAGACAAAAAACGGGCACAACCTTACCCCGTTGCATCTGGCGGCGCAGGCTGGGAAGCTGGATGTTTGTCGGCTACTGCTAGAGCCTGAACATGGGGCAGATGTAACAATCAAAAATACGAGTGGGCGGACTGCGTTGCACATTGCATCACACTATGGACATCTCGGTATTGTGCAGAAGTTACTTGACCACGGCGCCGATGCAGATGCACAGGACGACTACCTTTCGACTCCATTGCATTGGGCATCATTTAATGGTCACATCAAGATTGTCCAATTGCTAGTCCAACATGGAGCGGCACTTGACAAGGCGAATGCGGACCAAGCAACGCCGCTACACCTGACTCCTCGTGACAGGAAACTCGAGATTGTCCACTACTTAATCAAACAAGGCGCGAATACGATGTGCAAAGACAAGGACGGTGACACACCGTTACACAATGCATCTCGACGCGGGCATCTCGACCTCGTAGAGGTATTTCTCAAAGGCAGCGCGGACGTTAATGCGCGAAACGCAAACGATGAGACCCCCTTGGACATTGCGTCGGCCCTGGGCAACCTCGAGATCGTTAGCTTCCTAATCAAGCCTGAGCATGGAGCGGATGTGAACGGCTGCGACAAGCGAGGCTGGACTCCTGTCCACACAGCGGCACGAAATGGCCACCTTGACATTGTGCGACTTTTTCTCGACCTTGGTATTGATATCCACGTCCGCACTGGGAATCAAGAGACTCCATTGATGCTGGCGTCGATCGGCGGTCATGTAGAGGTATCACGCTTCCTGATCGAGCATCAAGCCGATGTGAATTCTGTCAACGATGAAGGCTGGACATCGCTACATTCAGCATCACGACATGGTCACGCCGATGTCGTGCAGCTCTTACTTGACCATGGGGCGCACGTAAATGTCCAGAAACTGGATCTTTCAGGTTGCGCTGCACTCCATCTCGCATCAGCTAATGGACATCTCAAAGTTGCAGAGCGTCTCATCGAACGCGGCGCAGAAATTGACGTGCGGAATGAAGATAAGAAGACTCCATTGGATCTAGCATCTGGAAATGGGGAACTCGAGGTTGCGCGCCTGTTGGTCACTGGCAAGCGCGGCTCAAACGTCAATTTACAGGACAACGAGGGCTGGACTCCATTGCACTCAGCAGCATGGAATGGGCATCTCAGTCTCGTGGAGCTACTCGTTGATTCTGGCGCGGACGACGGCATCCAGAATAGCAACGAAAAGACACCTTTAGATCTTGCCCGGGAAAACGGGAAGCGCGACGTCACGAGTTTCCTAGAAAGGCGTTCGGGGAGTGTATGTGCCCTGGACACCGCGAACTCGACCTCATCGGAAGTAGTGTCGAAAAACAGTCTTCTCGAGGTTGCAGAGCCGCAAGTAAACAACAGCGATCCATCTGACGATGAAGAGTGCGATTCCTTGGATAGCGCATTGGCCAGCGGACGCATTGACATGGTCCAGAGACTACTCGATCGCAGTGCAGATGTCGACGAACGGAACAAAATACTCCAGACTGCGTTGGAAGCGGCGTCGAAGGACGGGAAACTCGAAATTGTGCAGATTTTGATCGAATGTGGCGCGGATGTGAACCATCGTTCCCCCCTCGGTGTGACTCCATTGCATTTAGCAGCGCTATATGGGCACGTAGGCGTCGCACGGCTGTTGCTCCACAAGGACGCTGATATAAATGTCACGCAATACGAGAATTGTACTGCGTTGCACTTAGCATCGATCACCAATCGCTTCGAGATCGTACAACTGCTACTTGAACGGGGAGCAAATGTACAAATACGGTGTACATTTGGCAAGACAGCTATTCAATACGCATCGACGTGTGGATGTCGGGAGGTTGTTCGGTTATTGTCAGAGCATGGCATGGGCGGAGTACAGGTGATCGGTAGACGTGAGATCGATGTCGCGTTATAGGTTTAAATCTACTACAATGTTATTTGCCTTCGGAATCGACTGCTATTTTTCGAACTTAGGGTTGCTAATGTTAGACCAAACGTCGTTTTATTGCACGTGTAAGCTGGTGATGAAAGTAGTAGGTAACCACCAAATTACATAAACAGAATGCCGATTTTAACGAAATCCCCTGAGCCTTCAATATTTTTGGTGGCGAAACACGTCCGTTTGCGCAAGTAGCAGGCTAAGGATAAAGCTGCAAAACCACGTAGGCCGTTCACAGAAAAGTTCGTGGTTGGCGACTTACTCGCATGGTCCAAAGCGGGACATGGCTTTCTTTTCGACGCTTCGTCCTTTCATTATTAATCTATACATAGGCAGTACAAACCGATTGCAAGCAAGTCCTCTCTATCACAGAAAAAATCGCTGCCGTGGAAATGGCTGTGAAACCAAGGCCAACGTAACCTATACAATATGCCCCCTGGAGCGAGAGGGCTAGAATTGGTTTTCAGTCACAGATAAAGGGTGCGTGAGAGGACAGACGGCGTCACACGCGAAGTAGCAGAACCCATTGAACGATTGGAATGCGAACGGCGCAGCTAGGTCCGTGATCTCAACCCACTCCGACAGGCCACTGGCAGCAGCATATTCAATGTTCTTTGCGCTGGTGAGAGTGCAAGGAGCGACGAGATGAGCGAGAGAGAAAAGATAGTAGAGCGCTGGTGCGTCGTGGGGGGGTTAGCAGGCGCTGGGTGGATGGATAGGCGGGAATGAGAGCAGACACACAAACGGAGTGCCGAGCAACCAGTGATATGTTAAGTGGTGCAGGCGAGCCAGGTAAGCTGCGGCCGGTAGATTGTAAGGTGTCGCGTTCCGCCGGACGGGGATGCGAGATGCTGAGCGTTCAGGATCGCCATTCTCTTGTGGGAGAGATTATGTAGACAAGTCCGAAAAAGAGTCAGAGTAGAAATGATCGATAATACTTTATACCATCTGCGAATGGTGAAGGAACTAGGTGTTGCGGACAAAGATAGTCAGCATCATCTTGAGAATATTGGTGCTGTCGTTGAGATCTTTGAGACGTTGCCAGTGAGCGTTGCCAGTGCCGATGATCTTGCGACCCGGGCCGGGGATCACGTGACTGTTCTTCATTCAGTAACAAGCAGGCTCGTAAAGGACAAAATGTGACAACTTCAAGCTAAGTTGAACTCAAAACTTTCTTATACCATTCAGTACAGCAAGTCCTGCACCACTTGGTCCTTAAATCCCAATGGCTCCCTACGGCGACTGGAATACACTTGACGGTGAAGAGGATGAGCTACAAGACAATTCGGTGGCGCACTCTTTCTCACCTCCGGTGCTAGCTAACCCTCGGCACCAATTACAGTACTGTATTTTGAGATAGATCACGATGTCATCTCATAGACTGCTCGCGATCCATGGTTGCCCTTCGCGACGACCCAAATTTTGAAGACGCAAAGACGTTCCATTTTCTCGGTGCTCTTAACGCTGCCATTTAGATAAAGAATAGAAAGGTCATTGTGGGACCTTACGATCCGTTGGATGTTCTATAACACGGTGTGCTCCTCTCCCTCATCACTCGCGCATGGTCCGACAATAGGGGCTTTGTAGACTCATAGGAACGAGAGCGGTCCCGGCTCAGAGACCAAGAAGGGAACATACGTATATCAACCGACGTCTGTCATCGATACACCCAAGATCCTTGATCTCGACGAACTCATCAACGATCTGCCTTAGCCCGCTTGAGCCCATGATTTTACTCCGATCCTCCACCCTGGCGCGACACAATCCATATCTCCTTAGCGAGGAGTATCCACCAACGGATGACCACATCCCTGTCGGAGACTTATTCACCGGATCCTGCTAGTACGTGATGGGTATGTCTTCAAATCTTGCTACTGCGCTGTGTTGAGTACCGTAATTCCCAGAGCCCCAAAATCGGCACCAAAGCGTGTCTTTACAACAAAAGGTTGATGTGTCGGTAGAACGTCCTCATCACGGATACCTCGTCCGAAGATGGCTCTGACTTACTTCCTCCAACTCTCTCCATCAACCGCATCGAGGAATCGCTCGACCAGATGCGGTTTTATGAGAGCGCAAAGTGGGCACTCTTCAGCATTCCATTCGAACTTGCAGGGGGCCTCGTCATCGGGATCTTGGGCTACGGACTAGTAAGTGAGCAAAAGAGGGGAGCGTACAAGTGTTTTGTGGATCTAGGAGACAAAATGAATAGTCGAACGACTTATGTCGATGAGGTCCGTACGCATTCCTCGCTTTGTCACGTCTCATTCAGCTCACATCGCACAGGAGCAAGAGGCGGAGATCGACAAGGGCGGCGTACAGTTTGGGATGACACTGGGTGCGACAGTAGAAGACGAGGACACCGAGGAGCACAGGTTCGGAACACGCTCCATGGGTGCTGGTCGACGGGTGAGCACGATCGTCCCCCTATACTTCCATTTCTTGATGAGTCCTGATGAGTTTCCCTCCCTTACCCTTAGGTCTTCTACACCGGGAGACGTCTTTCCGCACTCTAAACCTCGAGCCTGGACTCAAGCTCCTCAGTTTCGAAGATCGCTCCAGGCGCTGACACGCAGAAACGCTTCTCTGGCCCTCTGTGCGCTGCTACCGCAGGAGAAGAGCCAAAGAGAAATGTGGGCCAAGCCCAGTGGTTTCCGTCTAATTCTCCTACCTTTTGTGGATGATATTCGCGCTACGCCGATAGAGGGCTTTCGAGGTAAGCCGCATCCCCTCCCCCTCGCAATACCTCTTGTCTGGGCGGTGGCGCGTGCGGTTACAGCGGGCAAGAGCGTTGAGTTCCAAGCTCGCGTTCAGGAACGGCACCTACCTGCCCGACTCCTTCCTGCGGGTGGGTCCCGCCTCTCCTCCCCAGGCTGATTCCCCCTCCGGACGCAGGGCCACACACTTGAGCGCATTATGGGTGCAGGCGCCAGCGCCATCATCAACGCCATCATGAAGCATGTAGGCCCGGCCGGCGGAAGTGGCGGCGATGCCGCGACGCCGCCGCTTTCCCAGACCGACAAGGCCTCTTCCACTGGGACGCTTCCGCTGGGACGACGACGGAGATGCCTGAGGAGCCCGATCGGCGCCTGCGTGGATCATGGAGCCAGTCCACCGTCGTCTTCTTCATGAGGGGTTCACCCGACGTCCCGCGCTGCAGCGTTTCGCGCAAGATCTGCGAGCTGCTGCGCGACGAGAAGATCGAGTTTTCGCACTTTAAAATCCTCGCAGTCGAGTCGGTCCAGCGGGGTGCAGCGGGCCCTGTCGCTCTTCTCTTATGGTTGAGGAACTAACTTTGTCTGATGTCGACAGGTCTCAAAGAAGCTTTTCGACTGGACTACGCCGCAGCTCATCGTCAAGGGAGAACTTGTCGGTTGCCTAAAAGTTGTCTAAGAGATCGCGGACAGCGCTTGAGCCGCCAATATGTTGTTCTAAGTCGCGGGTTGTACGTTGTATTACACTGATAAATAGGCTAACAAGACTACAATAATACGTTGCCTGCGCAACCAACCCCAACTCCAACTCCATATCCTCATATAAGTTGTAGCTCTTCACGGTCACGGGTGACCAGTACAAGTCCAGTACATGCATGCCACAGGTTCACTCAGTGGTGAAATGGAAGACAGGCGACCGCGTCGAGTCCGTACAGGTGTCGCCCGCTTATGCCGAAACAGTGTTATCGGAGCCGATCGCAAGAGCTCAAAGAGAACTGACGCCGCGAGTCCCCGCCTCGTGCTCCTAGGCCCTACGCCGCAGAATCATCACTTATTCTTCCAAGCATTCTCCACAAAAGAAATAAACATAGGCTATTAAGAACGAAACGAGCACCGGCCCGTCACCGTCTGTCTGCCTCTGAGTCGAGCCCGACGTCAATTTTCAGCAGAGGTGAGGAGATCGATTCTAGTGACATCAATATGATGTACTGTACACTTATTGCGGAGGCCGTTTGGGGAAACATCGCCGGTCTGAACTTACAGCATATACTCGAAGCCAAATGTACGTTACTGTACCGTATGATGATCAAGCGCTCACCAGCGTCTATCCTCGGTTGGTAACCATATCTTGTATTCATTGGCTGTGCGGCTCATCTACCACTGCACACTGGCACGCTGTGACCAGCATCCCAACCGAACCCGAACCAACCATCTTACCATTATAGTCGGAAATGTCTAACTTTCAGTCCATTCTCGACGCATTAGATCAATACGCTGAACAGACCGGCATAAATCTCGACCAAAATCCGTTCGCCGACAAGCTCAAGGACTGTGACTCTCCCGGTGCCGTCCTTCTCCTCCTCCAACAGAACTTGAAGGCATTCAAAGACTATCGCGACCGGAACCGCAAGTTCATCGATATTCTCAGCCTAGTAGTCCAATTCGTTCACGCATTCTCTGGAGCTCTCGGCGAAGCAGCTAGCATGGTGAGCCGAGAACGCACATATCGTACTCGAGCACTATTTTTAAAACAAAATTATACTCGCTACCAGGTTCCTTTCCAACCTGCAAAACTAATCTTCGTCGGCATCGATATTCTCTTCACCGTGCGTACTTTCGGCTTCTCCAAGGACACCCTCCAATACCCCATTACATCAGGCGGCCGGAGGTGTCAGCGCGAGCTATGACGCTCTCCTTGAACTCTTCGAATGCATCGGCAACTTCCTCAAACGCCTCCAAATTTACACGAATATCACTTTGAGCCCTTTGATGTCTGATACGATCGCGAAGATAGTGGCCGAGTTAATTTGTGTCCTTGCTTGCCCTGGCAAAGAAACAAATCAGGCAAGGACGACTCAGTAAGCTCCTCCATACGTCGTCTATGCGCCACCATTCCTAAACTCGTTGCAGAGCAATTCGCAAAGAAGTTGCTGGGTAACATGGAGATCGAAGGAATACTCCGGAGATTGGACCGGCTCACACTGGAAGAGGCCCGAATGACCGAGACGCAGATCTTGGAGGTCGTCCACGGTCTCATGAATAATATGAAAATAGTTATGGACGGTGAGCAAAGTCCAGCTGGCTCCGAACACCTGACCGAACTGTCGTCCATAGGCGGTGAGGGATAAATCAGTGCGATCTGGAAGATTCTCGGTATGTCCAAACGATGCGGGTGAATTGTATCCCGTGCTTATGCAGAATGGTAGTCAAGGTGCAAGATGTGGTCAACGAAATAAACAAAATGAACCGTGCGTCACTCCACCCCCCGTTGTTGTGGCCGTTGCTGCTGAACCGGTCTCGCAGGTGACCGTTTGCACGACAAATCAACGAGTTGGCTTTCCCCCCCAGACCCGTCTAAAAATCACGTCATCGCTCGCGGAGATTGCCACGACGGATCTGTGACGTGGTTCACCAAAGGTGACACTTTCGAGAAGTGGGATGCGACAGGCTGCCTTCTGTGGATAAATGGTAAACGTATGTGTACATGAACTTTCGGTCACTTCCGGCTGCTCATGTTAACCTGTCACCGCCGGTAGCGGGATCAGGGAAGAGCATCCTATGGTACGCACGACATCTCCTCTCGTCGGTTAGCTGTAAATATATATCATCTGCTAGTTCCGTCATCATTGAAGAGATCAAGGCTCGACGCGACGCAGGGTCGGGCTTGTTAGCATATTTTTACTTCGACTTTAGAGATACCAAGAAGCAGGATATCCGCGGCTTGTTATCATTGCTCCTCACTCAACTCTGTGCCAGGTCGGATCCTTGCTACCAGATCCTCTCCGACCTATATTCCACCCACGATTCGGGGTTCCAGCAACCTGATACGAAAGCTCATGTGCGATGCCTGAAGGACATGCTAGAGCTCCCAGGGCAGCCCACAATTTATCTCGTCATGGATGCTCTCGACGAGTGCCCCAATGATTCTGGGGTGGTATCTCCCCGCGAAAAGGTCCTTAACTTCATCGAAGACCCTGTCGAACTCCACCTTCCGAATCTCCGCATCTGTGCTACCAGCCGTTCCGAGGCTGATATCCTAGATGTTCTTGAGCCTTTAGCGTCTTATACTGTTTGTCTCCACGACGAAGATGGTCAAAAACAGGATATTGCCGACTACATCAATTCTGTCGTCTAGTCCGACCGGAAGATGCGAAGGTGGAAGGTAGAGGAAAGGCAAATGGTTATCGATGCGCTCACTCAGAGGGCTGACGGGATGTGAGTGATCGTAATCGTGGTATCTCCGCGGATCTTAATCTGGTCAGGTTCCGATGGGTCTTCTGTCAACTGGAAACATTGCGGCGCTGCTTCCCGATAGCGATCCGGAGCACTCTGGATAAGCTGCCTCGAACGTTGGACGAAACATACGAGCGCACGTTGCTAGGAATCGAGAAGGAGAGATGAATATACGCCCATCGCCTGTTCCAGTGCCTCACCGCCTCCATTCGTCCTCTTCGCGTCGAAGAACTTGCTGAGGTTCTTGCCGTTCAATTTGACGCCGGTCGGGATTCGGAGTATAGCACAGAGTGGCACCCCGGGGATGCACAGCACGCTGTACTTTCGGCCTGTTCTAGTCTAATAACCATTGTCAATGTCGAAGGCTCTCAGGTGGTCCAATTCGCGCATTTTTCGGTGAAGGAATTCTTGACTTCCGATCGCCTTCGTCTCTCTGCTGCGGGAGAGAGTCTCTCTCGCTATCATGTTCCCATTCTTTCTGCGCACATCCTTCTTGCGCGAGCCTCCCTCAGCGTCTTACTCAGCCTAGATGGCCAGGTCGACAAGAGCACAGTGGAAAAGCGACCACTTTGTATCTACGCTGCTCGGCACTGGGTCGACCATGCCAAAATCGATGGCGTGTCGTCAAGTATCCAGGACCTCATGAAACGTCTGTTTGACCCAGACAGGCCCTACTTTGTGACATGGGTCTGGATATACGATGTTGACCGTCCCTGGAAAGGATCTATGGCGACGGTGCACCCGATGCAACCAGAAGCAACGCCCTTATACTACGCGGCACTGTGTGGATTTCGCAGCCTCGTGGTCCACCTCACACTTACCCACCCGGAATATGTCGACGCTAGAGGCGGGGTCCATGTGACACCGTTGAATGTAGCGTTCGCCAAGGAAGAGGTCGAGACCGCTCTGGCATTACTTGAGAATGGCGCAAATATAAGCGCCCTGGATCGCGGGGGTTTTAGTTCGTTGCACAATGCGGCTCTAGGCGGTCGTCAAGCTGTAGTGAAATCATTGCTCGAACATCAAGCATGTGTTAACATCCAGACAGACGACGATCACCGCAGTACCCCATTGCATTTAGTGGCGTACACTGGGCGACTGGATGTTTGTAAGCTACTGCTGAAGCATGGGGCAGATGTAGCAATCAGAAATAAAGAAGGGCAGACTTCGCTGCACATCGCATCTCGATTTGGACATCTCGGGATCGTGCAGGACTTACTCATCCACAGCGCTGATGCAAATGCGCAAGCCGACAGTCTTTGGACTCCATTGCATTGTGCATCATTCGGAGGACACCTCGAGATTGTCCAATTGCTAGTCCAACATGGTGCAGTACTCGACAAGACGGCTCGGCACCAAGAAACGCCGCTGCATGTGGTGTCTCGTGTCGGGAAACTCAAATTTGCCCGCTTTCTAATCGAGCAAGGCGCGAGTACGATGTCCAAAGACAAAGACGGTGACACACCGTTACACAAAGCATCTCGACACGGGCATCTCGACCTTGTAGAGACATTTCTGAAAGGCGGCGCCGACGTTAATGTGCGAAACGCAGACGAGGAGACTCCCTTGGACCTCGCGTCGGGCTGCGGGAACCTCGAGATTGTTAGCTTCCTAATCAAGCGTGAAGCGGACGTGAACTGCTGCGACAAGCGAGGCTGGACTCCACTCCACACAGCGGCACGAAATGGCCGTTCTGACATCGTGCGGCTTTTGCTCAACCATCAAGCCGATGTTAAGTCAACCGACGATGGGGGCTGGACGTCACTACATTTAGCGGCGCGAAATGGTTATGTAGATGTCGTGCAGCTCTTACTTGACCACTGGCATGAAGCAGATGTACATGTCCAGAAACAGGATCTCTGGTCTCCACTCCATCTTGCATCAGCTACCGGACATCTCAAAGTTGCAGAGCTGCTAATCGAGAACGGCGCAGAAATAGACGTGCAGAACGAGGAACAGAAGACCTCACTAGACCGTGACCTGGCATCGGGAAATGGGAACCTCGAGGTCGCGCGCCTGTTGGTCAAGTGCGGCTCAAACGTCAACTCACAGGACAGGGAGGGCTGGACTCCATCACACTCGGCAGCATGGAGTGGACATCTCAGTCTCGTGGAGCTACTCGTTGATTCTGGTGCGGACGTTGGCATGCAGAACAACAGCAAAAAAACACCTTTAGATCTTGCTCAGGAAAAAGGAATCCGCGACGTTATGGATTTCCTACTAGTGAGGTGTTCTGCAAATGTATGTGCTCTAAACACTGCAGACTCGACCTCATTGGAGGCAGGGTCAAAATGCAGTCTTCCCGAGGTTGTGGAACCGCAACTGTACAGTAGCGGTCTATCTGGCAATGAAGAGTGCAATTTGCTGCATAGTGCATTGGTCAACAGACACGTTGACAAGGTCCAAAGGCTGCTCGATCGTGGTGCAGATGTCAACGAACGTAATGGGCTACTCCACACTCTGTTGCACAAAGCATCAAGGGACGGGAAACTCGAAATTGTGAAGACGTTGATCAAATATGGTGCAGATGTGAACTCTCAAGACAACCTCGGCTGGGCCCCATTGCATGTAGCAGCACAATATGTGCACGTAGACGTCACACAGCTGTTGCTCCACAATGGTGCTGATATAAATGCCACACAATGGCAGGACGCCACCGTGTTGCACATCGCATCAACAAGGAATCACTTCGAGGTCATACAGTTGCTACTTGAATGGGGAGCAAATGTACAAACACGGTGTGTATTGGGCAAGACACCTCTTCAACACGCATCAATGTACGGATATCAGGAAGTTGTGCAGTTATTCTCAGAGTATAGTCTGGGTGGAGTATAGGTGTTCGGTGAACGTGAGATTGACATGGTATAGATCAAGGTATAGATTTAAATGTACTATAGTTGGCCTTCAGATTCGACTGCTGGTTTCACAATACTGTAACATCGTTAGTGTGATCACAAGTCTACTTGTGCTGTCACCAACACAGCAGGACCATGCCACCATCCAAGACATGAAGTGCCAATGGTTCTGTTTGTTATTCAGACAGGTAGTGGCTTAGGTTAGGTCAAACGACCACAAGGTGTAAACTGGTGATAAAAGTAGTAGTAAGCCTGAGGTAACGGCCAAGTCAAACAGAGAATGCTGATGAACAGCGCACATGAAGGGATGATACTCACAGTGACAAGAGGACTGTGGTGAGATATCAAAGGTGGCTGGAAGCAGCAACAGAGTGAATCAAGCAAGTGAAGCAGATGTGGGGTCTGGCACACAGCAGATGAGAACTGATGTTACATTAGAGAGGTGGAGACATACCTGGCACACAGCAGATGAGAACTGATGTGGACCAGGAGCGTACAAGCTACACTACTTATACAAAGCTGGAGGGTGACGCAGGTAACTGTTGAGCCGTAATACTTACTATAAGGCTCATTACGTAGGAATGACAGTACGATTAGTTATGCTATACACGTAATTCGGAGTATTTAGTCATACGGTATACGTACAGAATCCCCTTAAGGGATTATTCCGAGTCCACCGGTGATTAGACATTAGGCGACACTGAAAACGCGATATTGTGGACGCCTCTACTCATCACTTTTCCCCAAACGGACATGGGTGGACCATAGAGTATATAAATCCTACTATAGGAGCGAGTACCTATACACATCTCTCTCCACCCCACTCTGAGCTTCCTCTGCTTCACTCTAAGCCTCGTCTAAGCTCTCTACACAGGTAAGGGTCTACCTGTACACTGCGTGCATTGCTGCGCAACAGGTTATGGGCCCTGCCATAAGTCGCTTTGCGCCTTCATTGGCTGCAACGACGGCGGGTTACCTTTAGTACCTGCAGTGGGGTTGTCGCCTTCATTGGCAGACATTAGTCTCCTCCACTATGGGGAGACTATGACAGTATGTCGCCTTTAATGGCAGACATTAGTCTCCTTATAAGGGGAGACTATGCCGGTTTATTTTTCTGTTATTAGTCGCATACGGTGCTGACTACTCTCTACACAGAAACCTATTATCAAACATGTCGACTCTTACTACTCTTGTCCCCGTCCTTGACGGCAACAACTATCAAATTTGGGCTAAGCAAATGGAGGCTTTCTTGAAGTCTTCTGCGCTGTGGGATGTAGTGTCTGGGAGGCGTGGTGCCCCCAGCGCTGTAGATGAAGACAAGCCCACTGAAAAGGAGCTTGAAGCGTACAATGCTTGGGCTACTGATGATGATCGTGCCCTTGGCTCGATCGTGCTGCGCCTTTCACCGGCTATTCAACGCCAGGTTGAAAAATATGCGACTTCTCGCTTGGTTTGGGATCATCTCAAGTCCCAGTATGGGGGCGTTAGTGCTGCTAACGTCTACCAGGACTTCAAGCGTGCCATGACGTTCCGTCTGGACTACGCCAAGCATCCTGGCCCCCAGATCGATGAGCTTGCAACGATTTACGACCACCTTTCTGCCAACTCTGCCAAAGTACCCGACGGCCTTCAGGCCATGATGCTTCTTTCGAAGCTACCTGCCAAATGGGAGTCATCCCTTGTCCCTATCCTCATGTCGGGCACTACGGCAAAGAAGCTTACTTTGACCGACATCCGTACTGCAGCGGTCAATCAGTGGGAAATCGAGCGTACAAAAGGCCAGTCCTCTAACAAGGAATCGGCCAACAAGTTGTCGGCGGTCAAGCGCAAGCGTAACGACCCCGACTTCCAGCAGCAGCAGCAGCAAGGCTCTTCGGGCCAGCAGAACAAAAAGCGCGGTAATCAGCAGCAGCAGCAGCCCCAGCAGCAGGGAGGGAACCATCGCCAGCGTAGTAAACGCGCCGGCAAGAAGTTCAAGAAGCAACATACGCAAGGGCATACCCACATTGCCGACGTTGCAGCGCTCCCAGCGCCAACCTCAACAACTATTGCGCATATCTCGCCTTCTGGGCTCGAGCAGCGCATTTCCTCTGCCCCTCCTGCGAAGAAGCGTGTTCCAGGACACTATAAAACCTTCAATAAGGCTCTGGACGTCACCCAGGCCTTAGAAACCCCTGGAACTGTACAGACAGTTAAGACGCTTGAGCAACGTCTCGGAAAAATGGTCGCGGACTCCCCGTGGACCAAGAACCCGAATACCTTCGCAGAGGATTGGGAAATGTCAGATGAGGATGAGGACCTCCCTACAGGCTGCAGTGCGCCCATTAATTCGCCCTCAGACACTCCTAAACTAACCTTGACCCCTTTAGTCTCGCCTGCTGAACAAGAGGCGCGTAAAGACAAGGGCAAGGAGCCCATTCGCACGGTTGAGCCTATCGAAGAATGCCCAGATAGTCCTACTGCGGTTGAAATAACCAAAATGTGGGAAGGCTTTCATAAGAAGGCGGCAGTACGTGCCCCCTCCCCAGATATTTCTCTGGATTGGGGAAGCGAAGCGGACGATGATGACAACGTCTACAACGACTTCGCTGATACAGTCGGACAAGATGACTTTACTCCCTATGAGGACGGGTTAGTAACTTTCCCTCCCCAAATAAGCGAATCTGACCACCCTACAGTGCTACTGGAGACGGCGCCGACTGGCGCTTCTAGAAATAGTAGTTACAGTGCACTTGTAAATAAATTCGTAAATAGCGCTAATCTATGCGCTCATGGTCTTGATTTCGCTTTATGCTCGAAATGTAAGGGAAAGAAAAGTCAAACAGAGCGAGAACCTACTTGGTTACTTGACTCTGGTGCGTCGGCACACTTTACAAACAATAAACTGGACTTTATAAGTTATACCCCCCTTTCACAAAAGCCTATGGTAAAGACGGCAGCCCATCCTCTTTATATACAAGGCAAAGGCTCAGTCTTACTAAAGCATTCTGTGGAACACAATGGCATTAAAACAGAGCGTATTACACGCATATATCCTGTCTTTCATATACCACAGATGACAACTAAGCTATTGTCAATGGGGGAGTTTCTTCAACAGGGATTGCGCGTTCATGGGGATTCGCAGCATATATCTCTATTCTATAAGGGCAGTACGACGCCCATATTACAAACAAAACCCCTAGCAGATGGTCAGACACTTTACTGGCTTGATGCCGAAGTCACGCAAGTAAAAAATGTACATGAAGCCCATAGTACAATCTATACTGCTGACTACGACATTTGGCATAGACGTCTAGGACACCCTTCGAAGGAAGTACTACGTCGTGCCAAGGATCACACTAAGGGATTTCCTAAGGACCTTAAATATCCTTCTGAGACACCCATATGTCCTGGTTGCGCTCAAGGGAAAATGCCTGCTTCAACGCATAAACCCTCTGAGACGCGTGCTAAGAAGCCTTTTGAAAAGATTCATTCCGATCTTAAGAGCTTCCCAGTTGACTCGTACCACAAATACAAATACTTCATTAGTTTCTTTGACGACTTTTCCTCCTATGCGTGGGTCGTGCTATTACGCACCAAAGCACAGGCCATCAATGCGTTAAGGCAGTTTGTTGCCATGGTCAAAAATCAGCATAACGCTACTATTAAACAGTGGATGTCTGACGCTGGAGGAGAATACAAGTCTGATGAGTTTACTAAGGTACTGAAAGATATGGGCATTACTATCCTACAAAGTGCACCGCATACTCCCCAACAAAATGGTCGTGCTGAACGCTTTATGCGTACTTGTATGGATAAGGCTCAGGCTATGCGCCTTGAAGCCTGTCTCCCTCAATCCTGGTGGGAATTTGCGGTCCTACATGCAGTACATTGCTATAATAGGACTCCAATAAGTCGCCTTAATTGGCAGACACCCTATATGAGCTTGCATGGTGAAGCACCTAGTCTTTCACACTTACGAGTGTTTGGATGTGGCGCATATGTGCACATACCAGAAGATCGCAGATCGAACAAACTTGACCCCAAAAGCGAACAAATGATCTATATTGGTCATACTGAGGGCATAAAAGCATATAGATTCATGCGGATCAAAAACAACACAGTGTTCACCAGCACTACTGCATTATTTGATGAGACCATATACCCTAAGTGCGAGATACAAAGGGTGCGGGGTACAACCCGCATAAATGAGCCAGTAGAGAATCAACCTCCTATGGAGGATGAACCATCACCTACACAGCCCATTCCAAGTGGTTTTGACGATGATATGCCTACTCATCGTCCCCCTAAACAGAGGCAAAATAGGGAGGATGCGCCAGACCGCGACGGCGGATCTGTGGAACCAGAGGAACCAGAAGCGCAACAGCCTCCGCCTCCTGCGCCAGAACCAGCACTACCACGACGGTCTGCGCGCTTGAGGAAAGTACCTACTCGTCCTGGCAACGTCTATGGGGAAGACAGGCACCCCACAAACATAACTAAAGACGTTGAACGGAGTAGCAAGTGGAAAGAAATGGTTGGAAGACAGCCTGGTCGCTCCAGAGCTGATAGTACACCAGGGCAAAGGCAGATTCCAGGAGGATTTCCTGAGACAAACCCTGACCCTCCACCTGCTGAGAGTGAAGCTCCGCCAGAACCCTCAGAGGATGAAGTAGATGATTTATTGTCACGCCTTGCTCAGGAAGGGGGAGTAAAATTCCTAGATCATCTGCTTGCCAAGGCAGTTCCATCTAATGATCTGGAACCACTGGACACTTCTAATATACGGGAGTGGACCTATAAAGATATAATACGCATGCCTGCAGCACAACAAAAGGAATGGAAGACTGCTTGTCGCGAGGAACTAGAGGCACTTCGCAGACGCAATGTCTTTGAGCTTGTGGAACCCCCTAAAGGGAGGAAAATAATAAAAAATAGATGGGTCTTTGATCAAAAGACTGATGGTCGCAAGAAAGCCCGGCTTGTCGCCAAAGGCTTTTCTCAGGTTGAAGGCGTTGACTATGATGAAATATTCTCACCAGTAGTGCGCTTTGAGACTGTCCGGATGATGCTCGCGCTTGCAGCGCTAGAGGATTGGCACATCACTGGACTAGATGTTAAAACTGCCTTCCTATATGGAGAGCTCGATGAAGAGCTATACATGGAACAACCTGAGGGCTTCAAAGCCAAAGGGCATGAAAACAAAGTACTGCGACTAAAACGCGCCATTTATGGACTTAAACAAGCTGCTCTAGCATGGTGGAAAGCGCTGGATAAGTCCATGGCTGCGATGGGCTGTAAAAGGCTACTATCTGACTCAGGACTCTTTACCCATAGAGGAAAGAGTGGCGCCCTTGTAGTGATCATTGTCTATGTTGATGATGTGATCTTTATGGGATCGGACAAAGCCCTTCTAAATGAGCTTAAGAATAGGTTCATGGAGGCTTGGGAATGTCGTGACTTAGGTGATGCAAAGGAATTCTTGCGTATGCGCATTCAGCGGAAACATGGAAAGATCTTTTTAGATCAAACCGCTTACTTAGAAAAGGTGCTGCAACGCTTTGGACTCGCAGATGCGAAAGCAACTGCAACTCCACTTCCTGAAGGGTACCAACCTGTACCTAATAATTCACCAGTCAACCCAAGCGTCAGGAGCAAATACCAGCAAGTTATAGGTTCACTCCTATACATAATGCTTGGGACTCGCCCTGACATTGCCTATGCAGTTGTTAAACTATCACAATTCGCTGCAAACCCCTCAGAGGACCATTTGAACAGAGCACTCTATATCTGTCGCTATTTGCTCGGGACTTCTTCATACTCTTTGGTGTATGATGGAAGATCAAATGGAGGCTTAATTGCCTATGCAGACTCTGACTGGGCTTCAAACCCAGATAATAGGCGATCTACCACAGGTTATATGGTTAAACTGGCTAATGGGATATTCAGTTGGAATTCTAGAGCGCAAAAGACAGTCGCATTATCTTCCACTGAAGCTGAATATATGTCGCTGTCGGATACTAGCAGACAATTAGTTTGGATAAAGTCACTCTTTACTGAGCTTGGCATCAAACTAAGCCCAATACCACTCTGCGGTGATAATCAGGGGTCCATCTTTATGGCCTCAAACCCTGTCCAAGAGAAGCGTATTAAACATATTGATATACGCTATCACTACATAAGAGAAGTAGTGAAGGACAAGAAAATAGAACTATTCTTTATAGATGGTTCAGAGAATCCCGCAGATATGTTTACCAAGAACCTAGGGCGTATTAAGTTCGAAAAATTCAGAAGTCAGTTAGGACTTGAGTTTTACTCGTCCAACTAAGTCACAAGGCAACAAACTTGGCCTTGAGACAAGCCTGAAAATTCCATTAATACTATGGAAGGTATATCGAGCGACGCTTGAAGACATTGTCTTCCGCATACATAGATTCTTCTCAACCAGAGAATCACAACATTTCTGCTCATTATACCAAAAAATCAGCCCAATGAACTGTAATAGTTCAAAAGCTGAAATGGGATGGTGAAGAGAACTCGGTCTCGAAACCGCTCTCATGGTTCCGAGATAGACTCCCTTCTAATCATGGCTAGAATATTAATTCGCCTTACACACTTGCTTAGAGCGCTTAGTAGCTGCACTTAGCAAGGGGGAGTGTTGAGCCGTAATACTTACTATAAGGCTCATTACGTAGGAATGACAGTACGATTAGTTATGCTATACACGTAATTCGGAGTATTTAGTCATACGGTATACGTACAGAATCCCCTTAAGGGATTATTCCGAGTCCACCGGTGATTAGACATTAGGCGACACTGAAAACGCGATATTGTGGACGCCTCTACTCATCACTTTTCCCCAAACGGACATGGGTGGACCATAGAGTATATAAATCCTACTATAGGAGCGAGTACCTATACACATCTCTCTCCACCCCACTCTGAGCTTCCTCTGCTTCACTCTAAGCCTCGTCTAAGCTCTCTACACAGGTAAGGGTCTACCTGTACACTGCGTGCATTGCTGCGCAACAGTAACAGCTGGTCACAGTAAATACAAGGTGCATTGTTCTACAAGTGGGCAAAGGAGTGTACTGTTCTGGAGAACAAGGCGTATAGAACAAGAAGAGTCTAGACTATGATATCATAGTGACATCACAATAAAGATAAGACAAAGGAAAGTACAAAGACATAGTATAAGGACAGTCCAGAGGAGTCCATGATGTCATGTACATAAGTGATGTCATAGATAAGAAGATACAAGAAGTCTGAGATTGTACAGATCATAATATCTAATCTACAAGTCCTGTATATCTAATCTAAAGCAGTCCATTATCTGCATGTCCTTTTGAGCCGCTAAGTGTGCTCAGGTCACTTATCAACAAATGCTGCTTCTAACAAAATATTCTAAGCCTTCAATATTATTAGTGGTGAAACACGTTCGTTTACGCTAGTCAAGGTCAAGGCTGGTGCAAAACCATGCAGGCAGGTTCATAGAAAAGTTCATAGCCAGGATACCAGTGCAGTCCAAAGCAGGACATTACTTTGTTTTCGACGGTTTGTCCTTTCCTTATTGATTGGTACATTGGGAGTACGAACCGATTGCAAGGGATTGCCCCTTGAGCTCAAAGACTGGAACTGATTTCAGTATCTTTTGACCACATGTAAAAGGTGTGTGAGAAGACAGACTCTTTCTAGTGTCCCACATGAGATGGAGTAGCCCGTTGAGTGAGTGGACTCGGAATGTGGTGTGAATGGAGCTGCCAGAACCGTCTTTTCAATGAATGATCTTTTTAACGTTCCACCGGACGTTCTTCTTGTACTGCGGACAAGGCTACCAGGACGACCTAGCAATCACCAGATATGTCAAAGTCACGTACTCGATCTTCTACTAGCTCGCAAACGAGTCGTAGTAATGTTCCCCAAAGGATGCAAAGGGAGGTGAAGAGAGTGAACTGAAGTAGATGTGGCAAAGATAGTTGGCAAGACAGCGCGACTCAGGAGATGATGCAGCACGTTCCTTGAACGGCGAGAGTAAAGAGGAAAGGAAAGGATAGGGGCCTCACGGCGATCCCCCAGCTAAGGACTAGGAGTTGACAACCAAAGTCTATTCAGCACTCGACTGGCAAGACAGCGCAGAAGAGGCAAAGGTGTTTGGGTGGTATAATCCAAGAAGTCAAGCTTAGGTCTTCAGCGACCATAAGCCAGAGCCTATATACATGTCCAAGGAGGTTTGAACCCCAGCTTGGAACTCCGAAACCCTAATACACGGATCCTAGGAATGAGTCACAATCGAGTCAGAGATAAGAATCAACCAATGGCAGTAAGGCGCAAAGGTATGAGTCAGAGATAATCATCCGCAGCTGTATGAGCACTGCTTCCGTCCAATCAGAACACAAACGTTGTATAGTACATCAGAACTAAGGCACAATCGATCAGGCACATATGAGTCATCACAAACACAAGGCATTCGAGACTGGTCCAGGCGCAAGCTCATCTGGACCCTTCTGGTGCAAGTCTAGCCAGGTCACGTGCCAGGGTCACGTGACTTAGCTGGTTTCTGGGCGTGTTCAGCCACAAGTCTCATAACTTCAACTTCTTCTTCAGCATATTCAGCACGTGATCGCTTCACAGCAGTGTTCCGAGGTCTTGCAGGGGTGTTTGGAGAGACAGTTACAGGCGAAACCGTAACGATCTTGACCCACTCCAGCAGGCCAGTGGCAAACTCAATGATGTTCGCACTGCTGAAAGTGTAAGGGGTAATGAGATAAGTGAGAAAAAAATCATAGAGCGCTGGTGCATCGTGGGAGGTTAGCGGGCACTGCGTGAATAGATGGGTGAGAAGGAGAGCAGCTTGGAAGACACACAAATGGAGGGTCCAGCAGCCAGTGATACAGTTAGTGGTGGAGGCAAGCTAGGTAAGCTGTGGTTGGCAGATGGTAACGTGTGCGCCAGACGGTCATGCAAGACACTGAGTGATGTAAAGGTGGGGCAACAGGGGTGATCCGGCAAAGTCGAGCCGGTCAGGTGATAGGGGTTTCCGAATAAGGCCGGTTCGGTTGGCGAGTGAGAATAGAGCAGCGCGAGGCGATCGAAGACAGAAGACGAGAGTGATGAGCAAAGGCGAAACAAGGTCGCTTTGGAGAGGCACACGAGAGGATAGATGGAAAACAACTGGATGACATTTCAAGTGCATACGAGCGCATATTTATACAATGTAGATACGTTTTTACGAGACATAGAGACAAAGTAAAGTAAAGCAGAACAAAGACGCACAGGCCATGATAGGCATGAAACAGGAGTTGGGAGAATAGAAGGAAACGGGGGGCGAGATCGAGAATGTACGCAAAGAGGGGTGCGCGAGCCCCTATGAGTCTGAAACAAAAGTCCTTGCGCTTGACACGGAATGCAGTCGGAGATAATGATACAGTATAGAGTTGAGATGCAGGACTTAACGGGGATGAGAAACGAGTCCTTCATGGTCTCCAAAGCCGCCGCGAGTGAGCGCGGCGGAAAGTTCGAGTCGGCCGGGTCGAGCGTGCCGAAATGCAACACTCCCCCTCACGCTCGACGAAGTCCGAGGTTCTGCGAGTGAAACGCGACCTTGAACTTGGGGAGCGGCTTGGTGAGGATGTCCGCGGTCATGTTGTCGGTGGGACAATACTTGATGTCGATGTGTCCATCGGTGATGGTCTGGCAAATGAAGTGAAAGCGAATGTCGATATGTTTGGTGCGAGCGTGGTAGTTATCTTGCGTTGCAAGGTGAAGTGCGGCCTGATTGTCGCAATAGAGGGGGGTAGGCGATGAAGCGATGCCGAAGAGGGGCTCAATCAGCCTCCTGAGCCAGATGGATTCCTTGGCCGCGTGAGTCGCGGCGACGTATTCGGCCTCGGTGGTGGATAGTGTGATTATTTCTTGTTTCCGAGAGGCCCATGAAACTGCGGCGCCGTCGATGAGGAAGGCGAAGCCGGATATTGCATGCCGGTGATCCTGGGATGCGCCATCGGCATCAGTGAAGCCTAGAAGATCATGTCGCTCGTTTCCGTAGGTGAGCGAGTGGTGTTTGGTGCCGGCGAGATAACGGAAAACGCGTTTGACGCCTTCCCAATGAACTTCGCCTGGATTGGCGAGAAACTGCGAGAGAGTGGAGATGGCGAATGTTGAAGCACAGAACTAACAAGCGGGGTTAATAGCAAGGAGCTAGTAGACAAGTTAACTTCAGAGGAGAAGGGAACTCTATTACAACTGCATACCTAGTAGACAAGTTACTATAGAACGTCTATGAGCAAAGGTATTTGGAGAAGTAAAGGAAGGTAACTTACACTTCAGAGGAGAAGGGAACTCTGAAGTGTAGAGGCGAAAACAGCAGTCCTTATATACAGGACGCTTAGCTAAGAATGGTCTGTGCGCACAGGTGATCCAAACACAATACAGGTGGTCTGTGCGCCAGAGGGAGAAATGCCATTGGAGGGCAGAGAACAATAGCTGCCTAAAGCAGACAATACCGGTATCTTAACAATAAAGAACAATAAGAGTCATATATGACTCTATCAATAAAGATAAACAAAAGCGGTCCGTAAGAGTCCGGCCAAGTCCAAATTAGTCCGTAAGGGACAGATACCGTATTTAGTATATGGGATGACTCAATCATATCCCACGAGACATGTGACTTGAATCAGTCGCGTCTCAACATCCCTCCATGATAGAGGCAGTCCATTTTGTAGGTATAGGTGTTTATGTAGAACCTAGAGTCGTACAGAAGTTCGGGATTGAGGTTGAAATCTTTGTGCAGATAATGTTCAATCCGAAGCGGTTTCTACACCCACTTCATGATAGTCCTGTGATAGAGGACTACTTTTTGAAGGGTGAGGATCTGTACTGTGTTGGAACAAGGTCCAACTCCTTCAGGGTTCTAAGAAGGGTTTTTCATAGCTCTCATTGTTTTTAGAGAACATGATGTGTTTATTACAGAACAATGTGACGTCCTTGTTGATAAACCAAGGATCGACGACCATTGACTGTGTAAGAACCCTTCTTACACCATTCCTAGATCATTGACCATTTTGTCAAAGGGTTCTTTGGGCAGTGACTTAGTAAGTCCATCTGCAACCATTTCCCCTGTAGGAGTACGAATCAGGTCTATGACCTTGTTTTCTACGTACTCCCTGACTACATGGTGTTTGATCAGGATATGTTTGGACCGCCTTCCAGTGACAGGGTTTAATGCTAAGTCTACAGCACCCTTGTTGTCACAGTGTAGGGGAATGGGGGAGGTGACCTCATACCCAAGTTCCCCTAGGAAGGTAGTGTACCACTGAGCTTGGTTAGAGGCCTCAGCGAGGCTCATGTACTCTGCTTCTGTGGTAGACTGTGCTATGGTCTTCTGCTTTCTGGTGCACCATGAGATGGCTCCATTGGCAAGCAAGAAGACGTAGCCTGAGGTGGAGTGCTTCTCTTCCTGATCTCCCCAGGAAGAGTCACAATAGCCATGAAGGCCAGCTCCATCAGCGTCAGTCCCTCCAGCATAGCGTATCCTGTAGTCCTTTGTTGTGTTTAGGTAGGCTAGGACATACTTGGATAGGCGTAAATGCTGGGGTGAGGGATTGGAAGCGAATTGGCTAAGGCGCGCAACAGCAAAGGATATATCAGGTCTGCTTCCTATCTGCGCATACAGCAGAGACCCAATTATCTGTTGATACTTCCTAATTTCAGAAGTAGAGGCCTGATCTTCATATTTGATCAAGTGTGCCTCGGCGCCAGAGGGAAGAGGGGTATATACTGGGTTGGAATCTAGCATTCCAAAGCGTTCAATCACATCGCGGATGTAATCTGATTGGTTGATCTCCATGGTGCGGTTTGCACGATCTCTGGTGATGTTGACACCAAGATATGATTGGATTTCACCAAGATCAGTCATCTCATATCGGTCTGATAGAGAGACTTTCAGATTATTGATCTTTGACAGAGAACTCCCGAGTATAGTGATGTCATCTACATATAAGATCACAAATAATGTGTCACCCCCCTCTTGAAGATGATACACATATACTCCTGCATCAGAGTACGTCCGCGTAAAGCCTAGGTCACAAAGGACCCCATGGAATTGCACGTTCCATGCGCGGGAGGCTTGTTTCAGGCCATAAAGGGCCTTTTGTAGCCGGCACACAAGGTGCTCGGAGCCAGCTGTGACGAAACCGACAGGTTGCTCCATATAAATTTCTTCCTCCAGTTCCCCATGAAGGAATGCCGATTTGACATCCATCTGGTGAATATGCCAGTCTTCAAGCGTAGCCAGCGCAAGAAGGAGTCTTAAGGACTCGAAGCAGGCAACTGGGGAGAAAGTTTCGTCAAAGTCCACCCCCTCTAGTTGGGTGAACCCTTTTGCCACTAGCCTAGCACGAAAGCGTCCATCTGCTTTCTTTTTAAACACCCATTTGCATTTAACCACCTTCCTTCCAGCAGGAAGGGGTTCTAATCTCCAGACCTCAAGCTTGTCGAGAGCATCCAGTTCATACTGGCATGCTTCAAGCCAATCGACAGCTTGGTCAGACTCCATAGCCTGCTTAAAGGTCTGAGGGTCCCTATAGCCAGGTACCTCTGCCGTATTAAGTAGGTCCATTATTCCCAGCCTACTGCTTCCTTGCACGAATTCATCGTCCTCTTGGAGATAGCGAGGATTCGTGAATCGTACCCTAGTGCTCCGCCTTGGTCTATTAGGCGAAACCGGCTGGGTGTTCCTGGGAGATCTGGGAGTAGATCTGGGAGGAGACACTTCCCTATTGAAATTAGGGGCCGGAATAGGAGCAACTACTGCAGCACGCCTTGTAGAGCGAGTGCGAGGGCGAGTGGGCGCAGTATTGGTAGGAGGAGGGGCTTGGGAAGGGGGAGTGTGATATATTGTCTGATCTGCCGCAGCAGGTGAGGTGTTGGGGGGTGTGCTAGGCTGTTGTTGAGGTTCTGCGGGCACCTGAATAGGTGGGAGTACAAAGACTGGTGTAGGTTCCGCAGGGGCAACAGCTGGTGTAGGCGGGCTAGGCACTACAAAAAAGATCTCACCGCCGGCAGCGCCTCTTTCGAGTTCACCAGACACGGGAGGGGAAGGAATTTGAGAGTGACGAGCCAGATCACTCAGGGATGGGAAGGTGCTTTCGTCAAATGTAACATCTCGTGAAGAGATGAAGCACCGGCTATGTCTATCCCAGAGTTTGTAACCCTTTGATAAGGGTTCATAGCCCACAAACACGGCTTCCTTTGCTTTAGGATCTAATTTGCGCCGGTTGTGTTCAGGTACATGATAGTAGGCTTTGCAGCCAAATACTCTAAAGTAAGAGACATCTGGGACTGTACCATCCCAGAGCTCCAGCGGAGTTTTCCACTGATTAGAACGAGTGGGAGTGCGATTGTAGATTTGCACAGCAGTTTGGACTGCTTGTTCCCAAAAGCCAAGGCTAAGGCCTGCATGATGAAGCATGCTAGTGCCTTTTTCCATAACCGTACGGTTAAAACGCTCGGCTCTCCCATTCTGTTGTGGAGAATGAGGCATTGTAAGAGTATGCTCAATTCCAGCTTCCAAAAGTATGCGCTTTAAGTCATTATTGACGTATTCGCCACCACGATCCGAGTGTAAGGTTTTGATGGGCTTATTTAGTTGTTTTTCAGCCCATGCCTTGTAGTGTATGAAGGCGTCCTTAAACTGATCTTTTGATTTCATGAAGACGACGACTGCTGCTTTGGAGTAGTCGTCTATGAACGTGGCGAAGTACTTGTTTCCTTGTATTGATTGACTCTGCATGGGGCCAACAAGGTCACTGTGAATGACTTCAAGGGGTTTTTGTGCGCGTTTTGTGGAAGGGGGGAATGGAAGACGTGTAGATTTGCCGGTTTCACACCCATGGCAGAGTGTACTGTCTTCAGGTGAATTGTTTATATTGAGTCCTTTTACCGACTCTTGAGCATATCTCTTTAGCGCGTTTTTGGACATATGTCCCATGCGCTGATGCCAGACATCAAGGCTGGCAGATGCAGGTGCCCAGACTGTATTTATGTGATGTCCGTCGAGCCAATATAGGCCTGTAGCCTTGTGTCCTTCCACAATGGTCTCCTCATTGAATCTTATAGAGAAAGATGTAGCGTCAAAGCTGATGATTGCACCTTTGTCTGTTAGGGCAGGTGCGGATAGTATGCGCGAGTGCGTGTTGGGGAGGTGCAGCACATTAGATATTTTGAGGTCATAACCTCTGTTGGTTCGGATTGTGACCGTGCCAGTGCCAACGCTCTTGAGTAGAGAGTTGTCACCAAGAAGCACTTCTACTCCTTCGTGGGGTGTATAGGAGTCGTAGTCTTCAAGGTGTGGTGTAAAGTGTGCTGATGCTCCACTATCCATCATCCATCTTGTCGCTTTCTGAGTGTTTTTGGCACTCATCATGTAAAGGGAGACCTGAGGTACCTCATGTACCTCTTCTATTTTGCCAGAGCCGTTAACTATTGTAAATAATCGACTCTTTGGTACAGGTATGCTATTGGCCGCAGCAAACCTATTTCCCGGAAGTGAGTCCGGGGCCTCAGTCATGGTGTTCTGGGCAGCTTTCCCTCGTTGCCCAGCCCTCCCTTTTTTGGCGTTTTCCTGGTCCCGTTTGAGTTTATAGCAGTCTGGCTTTTTATGGCCAGGCTTTTTGCAGTAGTGGCAGATTATATCCGAAGATACAGAGCTGCCTGATGCCTGCGACACATGATCGTGTGGAGGCGAGTTTTTCTTGACGGGGGCTATCTTGTTATAAGATGCCGGGGGACCAGCGATACGTGATTCCTCATTGATGAACCTGTTAATTAGGTCCTGAGGTTGTAGGTTGGCAGGGGGGCCAGAGGCGAGGATGGTTCCTGCTATGGTGCTGTAGGAGGGAGGTAGCGCGTCTAAAAGTATGAAGGACATTTGCATGTCCGAGACGGGCATCCCTTGCTCCACAAGGGTGTTCCTCGCGTCCAGCATTTTCTGGAGTTGAGGTTGGAAGGGGCTACCTTCCTGAAGCTTGGTATTGGCCAAGCCCACCCATAGGTTGAAGGTGGCCATGGAGCCGACCTGTCCATAGAGGTGATCTAGATGCATGAACTTGTCATGGATGCTTGGAAACAGCGCCTCTGATACAATGCCGGAGAGAACCTCCGCGGTGACTGAGAGATACAGGAGGCCTGTAATGACCTCCTCCTGCTTTTCCCATAGGGCCAAAATGGCCAGTCCTTCGTCTGTGGGCCCAACTGGGGCGCCCACGACTCCTGCAGCCGGAGTGGGATGTTGGGGGACATGAGCTGGGTTGGAGTGGGTGAGGTGCCTTCTCACTCCATTCATCAGCATGAGCGACGTGAAGGTCGCTCCCCATGTCTGCCAGTTTGTCCCATCCAATTTTGAAAGGACGAGGGTAGGTGGGAAAGAGAGGTGGAACGAGGGCGAAGCCATTTGAGATGTTTATAAAATCTGGTTCCGAGGAGCAGTCAGAACCAGCCCAGATCTTGTTTAAGGAAAGTAGGTGTCCAGCCATAGGAGCGCTATAACTCCATAACACAGTAAGGTGTCATGCCTCAAGTTTGTGCGACTTTGGAAGTATTATGGTAGTGGAATCGTTTTAATGATGGCTGCCTTATGCTGTGATCTTCTGAGACCCTGAGAGGGTAAGTGGTCATATCATACAGCTTTATCAGGGTCTAGCAAGAAGGGCTCATAGAAGCATTTGTCCGGCAAAGGACGCTTCAAGGCCATCTCTAACCTTTAGGGCCAAGTAGACTGGGGCCACTAAGATGCACAGTAAAGGGTAGTACCCTAGAGAGGAGCCAACAGCGAATTCCAGAGACAATGATAGGGATCAACTCCCATAACAATTGTGACTGTCGTCTGTGGAGTCTCTAGAACAGACCATTAAGGGTCTTGGTACTAAGCAACTAGACTAGTGATACATGCCATGCAGCGAATCCTGCACAAAGGGAGCGAATACTTCTCCTGGCAGAGGTCTAGTCATAGCTACTGTGTAAATACCATTATCGTATAGTAGCGTTTCCTAGTTGTGTCAGAGGGAAGGACTTCTGGGTTTGACTATTAACCAGGCCTTCACACCCCTTAAAGTGACCCAGGTATTAACCGAGTATCACCCAACCATTAGAAAGGCCTATAGCCGCAAGGGTTTTCCCCTATTGGCCTATGAAATCACTTCCGGACGAAGACCGGGTATAGAATATATACTAAGATAGTGCGCACAGAGGAGTTTAAGGTCATAAAAGACCTTTCACGAGAACCTCCTTAAGAGGCTAGCCAAAATGGCCCATGACAGAGTCATGGTGGATGAGAAAGGATGTGTCGTGATAAAAGGGGATAGAGGATGCTCACTGAAGATGTGGAGGACGACAAAGAATATGTGGTCGGCTGAGAGAGCAAGGTGACACAAGAGTAGATCTGTAGGTATAACGCAAGTTAGTTATTAGGCGTCAGGGCCCATAACCTGTTGAAGCGCAGAACTAACAAGCGGGGTTAATAGCAAGGAGCTAGTAGACAAGTTAACTTCAGAGGAGAAGGGAACTCTATTACAACTGCATACCTAGTAGACAAGTTACTATAGAACGTCTATGAGCAAAGGTATTTGGAGAAGTAAAGGAAGGGAACTTACACTTCAGAGAAGGGAACTCTGAAGTGTAGAGGCGAAAACAGCAGTCCTTATATACAGGACGCTTAGCTAAGAATGGTCTGTGCGCACAGGTGATCCAAACACAATACAGGTGGTCTGTGCGCCAGAGGGAGAAATGCCATTGGAGGGCAGAGAACAATAGCTGCCTAAAGCAGACAATACCGGTATCTTAACAATAAAGAACAATAAGAGTCATATATGACTCTATCAATAAAGATAAACAAAAGCGGTCCGTAAGAGTCTGGCCAAGTCCAAATTAGTCCGTAAGGGACAGATACCGTATTTAGTATATGGGATGACTCAATCATATCCCACGAGACATGTGACTTGAATCAGTCGCGTCTCAACAGCGAATGTGATATCGGGGCGAGTGGCGATGGCGGCGTACATGAGGCTGCCGACGGCCTCGCGGTAAGGAATCTTCTTCATATGAGCCGCTTCTGTGTCGTCTGAGGGTACGTCGGCTTTGCTGTAAGAGGCCCCGGGGACGATAGGAGTGGCGACGGGTTTCGCGTCGCTGAGAGAGAAGTGGGAAAGGATGGTGTCGATATAACTGGTCTGGGAAAGGGAAATAGTACGAGCGTCGCGGTCGCGAGTGATTTTGATGCCCAGAAGCCAGTGGATAGGGCCGAGATCGGTGAGGGAATAGCGGGAATTGAGCTTCCGCTTGTAGTAACGAATGAGCTCGTCTGAGCTTCCTGTGATCATACAGTTGTCAACGTGAACGGCGAGGATGGTAAGATGGTTTTTGTCGTGGATGGAAAAGACGCCGGGGTCAGCGTTGTGGACGCCGAAGCCCATGTCCAGGAGAGCACGGCGCAGGGTGTCATACCACTTGCGGCCGGCTTGCTTGAGTCCGTAGAGTGACTTGTGGAGGTACTTGAATGACTCCCCCTGAGTATCGTATCCGGGGGGTGCTTGCATATAGATTTCTTCGTCGTCACTAAGTTCACCGTTGAGGTATGCGCCGTTGAAGTCGAAGGTGTCGATGTCCCAGTCGTTGCGGGCGGCGATGGCGAGGATAACGCGGAAACTTGAGAGCCGCGCGACTGGGGAGAATGTGTCGAAGTAATCGACACCGAATTTTTGAGTGAATCCACGCGCTACGAGGCGCGCTTTGTACTTCTCGATGGTGCCGTCGGCCTTCCGTTTGATGCGGAAGACCCACTTGCTGCCGATAATGTTCTTGCCGGGGGGTCTCGGGACTGTTGACCAAGTTCCGGCCTCTTCGAGGGTGGCGATCTCGTGATCCATCGCTTCCTGCCACTTAGGCCAGTCGGAGCGAGATCGCACTTGTGCGAGAGTTTTTGGGTCATCTTGCGAATCGTTGATGACAACCTCCATGAGTTCCTCGTCGTCTGCAAGGTAGGCGAATTCTGGGCTAGAGTTGATGTCAGCCACATATGCGCTCGAGGCACTGTGTCCGGGCCAGTCCGGATGGTACCATTTCTTCGCGGCTTCGCTTGACTGGCCTTCAAGGTCCGGGTCTTCGCCGTATAGCTCGCGGGCCTTGAAGGTTGGTTTTGGAATGCGCTCTGACTTGCGCATCGGCTGTTCAGGTTGTTTGCCTCTGGCTGTGCTTCTCGGAGGCAGGTGGCGGCGGTACTGTGGGTGGTAACCGCGGCCTGGTTGGGGTACGCGGTTCTTCTTGAGGTGGGGCCGAAGCGGGAGGCGAAGGCGTGAGTGTCGGTAGGGATGACGATGCTCAGGAGGAAGACAATCCTCCCGGTATTTGAGGCGTGTCGCGACCTTCTTCGGGAGGCTGAGACGCCTGTGGTGTGACTGGGATGAGTTGTGATGGCGCGGGAACGTGTAAGGGAGGTTGTCGCTGAGGCGCAGGAGGTGCTGGTGGAGCCAGGGAAGCGGGAGCAGGCGCCGGGGCTGGCTGCGGCGCGGGGAGGATGTAAGGTCGTCCAACGGTAACGGTGACGTACGGGGATGTAAACTTGATATTGCGCTCCACTGAGACCGAGTTTTTGTTGGGCCAATATACGCAATGTGCGTGTGGGCTGTCGGCGTCGTATCTGACCCAGCGCGCTTCGATTCCGCGCACGTCTAGCTTCGAGCTGGTCCCAGAGTGGACCCAGATAGTTTGTCCCCACTCGGGGACGCCAGCGAGATTAGGTTTGATGCCGTAGAGCTTTTCATAAGGCGTGATATTGTTGCCTAGAGCCCGAGTGGATGTGCGGTTTTTGAGCCAAACCGCGAATTGCAAAGCCTCAGCCCAAAGATTCTTCGGTAGGCCTGAGTGATGGAGAAGGGCCCGAACACGTTCGAGGAGCCGCCGGTTCATCTGCAAGGGTGGACCCTGTCAAAGCTGTCAGGGACCGGTCGGCGACAGTCGGCAACCGGTCCCTGACAGCTTTGACAGGGTCCACTTTTGCAGATGTTAAGAGCTTCCGCAATTCCGTTGTGCTGCGGGGTGTCATGCATAGTGAGATGTCGCTCAGTGCCTTCGCTTTCGAGGAAGCGGGTGAACTCGTGGCCGGTGTATTCACCACCACGGTCAGACCTAAGAGCTTTGATAGAAACGCCGTGCTGAGTGCGAGCCCAAGATGCAAAAGCGCGATAAGCGTCCAAAGTTTGGTCCTTGGTGCGAAGAATGTTGATGCGCGTGTAGCGCGTATGATCGTCCGTGAAAGTGACATAATATTGGCGGCCGCCTAAGCTCGAGATGGGAGAAGGACCCCAGAGGTCAGAGTGGACTTCGTCTCCGAAGTGCCGAGCAGGTGGAGCCTCGCGTTCAGAGCGGATAGCCTTGCGAGTGAGCTTAGCATATTGACAAGAGTCGCAGATGATGGAAGAGCCGTCGTCAAAGAGTTGAACGCCTTCAATGGCGTTGTTGCGGACTAGAGAGCGGATAGCGTCGGCTGAGATGTGTCCGAGGCGACGATGGAGAGTGTGGATGTCGACTCGCTCGAGCCGAGGAACGGCGCTGGCGGCCGTATGAGAATGCTCGACCTTGAATAGGCCGTTGGCGTTTGCGGGGATGTCGCCTACGATGTTGCCAGTAGATTTTTTCTTGATCTTGCACGCGTCGTCGTTGAATTCGACAGAGTAACCGGCACGCATGATGCGGCCGAGTGAGACGATGGTAAGGCCCATTTCGGGCGCGTAGAGGGTGTCGCGGAGAGTAATGGGGGAAGTGGTATTCCCATTGGGGACGTCGATCTGTAGATCCCCTGTTCCTATGGCATAAAATGTCCCCTTGTTAGCTGCAGTAATCGCGCGAGGAGGGATAGATCGATAATTAATGAATCGGTTTTGGAAAGGGGACATGTGGCTGGATGCCCCTGAATCGTAGAGTTCGATCTCGATAGGGGGAGGAGTGAATGGTCCTGCGAGGTATGCGGAGTGCTGAGGAGAGGGAGCGGAATCGTCCTCGATCTCCTCAATGGCGGCCCAGGCATCTTCAGTATCTGCGCTGGCCACGTTTGCGTTATCGAACCGGTTGTTCCTGTTCCGGTTATTATAGTTGCTGTTACGGTTGTTGCGATTATCGCGATTATCACGAGTATTGCAATTGTCGCTTGAATTCCTATCTCTCTGAGGTGGGCCTTGGCCTTCTTTGTCGCCTCCTCTGGCCCAGCAGTCGGATTTGTAATGGCCGAGTTTGTGGCAATTGTGGCATTCCACATTGCGTTTATCGCGTCTTTGCCCATTGGCTGTGAAGGCCTCTTCCGGACCGCTAGTTTTGCCGCCTTTTTCCATAAGGAGCCTATCGTATTTGTCGGTTATTAATCGGATTACCCAACTCGGTTCGACGGAAGCGCCGGCTTAATTGGCCGCAGCGTTTATGGCGTCGATGGTGGAGGAATAGGATTTGGGGAGGGAGCCGAGTAGGATAGATGCAAAGTCGTCATTGGTAGTGATTGTTCCCATGGATGCGAGTTGCGCTTTCATGTCTGTGAGGCGGGCGATGTGAGCGTGGGCATCGCCATCTTCGGCTAATTTGGTTCCTGAAAGTTGACGTCCTAGATCGACAGTGATCATCTTCGATCGATTTTCATAAATGTCTTTGATAGTGTCCCAAGCGTCTTTGACACATGTCTTGCTTTCAATTTCGTTGAATACATGATCTGGGATTGATGCCGCAATAAATTCGCTTGCGGAGGCTTCTTCCATTTCCCAACGCTCTTGCGGGGTTATGGTGCCTATGGCTACCCATGTGGTGGGGACCGTATCCTCGGTAAGGTGGATGGACCATTTTCTGTTCCTGAAGGACCAGATCATCTGGTTTCGGTAAGTGACCCAGTTGGATCCGTCGTTGGCCAATTTGATGATGGTTACTTTGTCGCTCATAATGACAAATGCGGTAAGCGAGGTTCTGAATGAGGAAAAGTACGCGCTGATTTATTCTCGGGGAGTTCGGATTTAATCTGCAACAGCAGGGCCCATAACCTTGATGTAAAGGTGGGGCAACAGGGGTGATCCGGCAAAGTCGAGCCGGTCAGGTGATAGGGGTTTCCGAATAAGGCCGGTTCGGTTGGCGAGTGAGAATAGAGCAGCGCGAGGCGATCGAAGACAGAAGACGAGAGTGATGAGCAAAGGCGAAACAAGGTCGCTTTGGAGAGGCACACGAGAGGATAGATGGAAAACAACTGGATGACATTTCAAGTGCATACGAGCGCATATTTATACAATGTAGATACGTTTTTACGAGACATAGAGACAAAGTAAAGTAAAGCAGAACAAAGACGCACAGGCCATGATAGGCATGAAACAGGAGTTGGGAGAATAGAAGGAAACGGGGGGCGAGATCGAGAATGTACGCAAAGAGGGGTGCGCGAGCCCCTATGAGTCTGAAACAAAAGTCCTTGCGCTTGACACGGAATGCAGTCGGAGATAACGATACAGTATAGAGTTGAGATGCAGGACTTAACGGGGATGAGAAACGAGTCCTTCATGGTCTCCAAAGCCGCCGCGAGTGAGCGCGGCGGAAAGTTCGAGTCGGCCGGGTCGAGCGTGCCGAAATGCAACACTGAGTGCTCAGGATCATCATAACATCCTCTGGTTTGATGATAAACAGTTCTGAAAAAGAATCAGAGTAGAGATGATTGGAAATACAAAGATCTTATACCATCTGTGAATGGTGGAACGAAGGAGCCAGGTGTTGCGGACTAACTTGAAAATGGTGGTCAGCATCATCTTGAGGATATTGGTTCTGTCGTTGAAATTTGACATTAAGAGGTTGGGATGAGGCCGGTGTTCAAACTCCGAACAGGGGTCACATGACTACTCTTTACGGTCACGCCCAGTTGCAACTGCATCATCGCGACCGACCGCGTCATTACGAACGCGAACAGGTGAATAGCGCTGATAACTCGAAGATCGGCTTCTACCATAGTAATTCGGTTCAGAGAACCCTGAAATATTAATTCCAATGGCTCCTTACGACGACTGGAATAAACTTGACGAAGAGGAAGAGGATGAGCTACAAGACAATTCAGTGCGCGCACTTTTTCTTACCTCCAGTGCCAGCTAACCCTCGGCACCAATCACAGTATTTCGAGAAAAATCACGATGTCATCTTGTTTGCCATAGACTGCTCACCATCCATGCTTGCCCTTCGTGACGACCCAAATTATGAAGACGCAAAGACGTCCCATTTTCTCGGTGCTCTTAACGCTGCCGTTCAGATTCAAAAGAGAAAGGTCATTGTAGGACCTTACGATTCTGTTGGGGTCATGTTCTACAACACCGTGCGCTTCTCTCCCCCATATCACTCGTGCATGTTCCGACAATAGGGGCTTTGCAGACTCGTAGGAACGAGAGCGGTCCTGGCTCAGAGATCAAGAAGGGAACATACGTGTATCAACCGACGTCTGTCATCAATGCGCCCAAAATTCTTGATCTCAACCAACTCATCAACGGTTTGCCGTTGCCCGCTTTCACCCGTGATTTTACCCCCTGATCCCCCACCCTCAGAGGCGCGCGACAATCCAGATCTTCTTAGCGAGGAATATCCGCCAACAGATAAGCACATCCCTGTCGGAGACTTATTCACTAGCTGCAACTGGATCCTACGTGATGGGTACGTCGACTTCAAACATCGCTGCTATGCTATGTTGAGTAACGTGGTTCCCAGAGCCCCAAAATCGGCATCAAAGCGTGTCTTCCTCATCACAGATAACGATGACCCTCACCCAGGCCTACATAACCCTCGACTGATAACTTCCGCGCGAACAACGCTCACGGTAAATGGATACCTTTCGTCTAGTATGCAGCGTCATCGCTACGTAGCGCTGAAGGTGGTTTGTGTAGGATTTGTTGCAGGCTGGTGTGACGGTCGAACCATTCTTCATCACTTCCGATGAGAAATCCTTCAGTCAACATAAATTCTGGACTGTGCGTTCTTTAGTTGTCCTTTTCTACAAAAGATGTTGAGATGTGTCGGGTAGAACGTCCTTGTCACGGATACCTCGTCCGAAGATGACGCTGACTTGCTTCCGCCGTCCCTCTCTATCAATCGCATCGAGGAATTGCTCGACCAGATGCGGTTTTACGAAAGCACAAAGCGGGCACTCTTCAGCATTCCATTCGAACTTGCAGGGGGTCTCGTCATAGGGATCAAGGGTTACGGGCTAGTAAGTGAGCAAAAGAGGGGAGCGTACAAGTATTTTGTAGATCTAGGAGACAAAATGGAGGTCGTAGATAGTCGAACGACTTATGTCGATGAGGTCCGTACGCACTCCTCGCTTTGTCGCGTCTCTCATTCCGATCACGTCGCACAGGAGCAAGAGGCGGAGGTCGACAAGGGCGGCGTACAGTTTGGGATGACACTGGGTGCGACAGTAGAAGATGAGGACACCGAAGAGCACGGGTTTGGAACACGCTCCGTGGGTGCTGGTCGACGGGTGAGCACGATCGTTCCCCCATACTTCCTTCCATTTCCTGATGAGTCTCCTTCCCTTACCTTTAGGTCTTCTACACAGGAGATGAAGTGCGGTCATTCCGCACTCTAGACCTCGAGCCTGGCCTCAAGCTCCTCGGTTTCAAAGATCGCTCCGAGCTCGCCTTCGAGGACAACGTCCGACACTCAATCTTTATCTACCCGGACGAGGACGCGTATGCTGGCAGCCGGCGTACGTTCGCTGCCTTGTTATCCTCGATGGTTAAAAAAGGTAAAATTGGGATCGTGCGGGCGCTGACACGGAGAAATGCTTCGCTGGCCTTTTGCGCGCTACTGCCGCAGGAGGAGAGCCAAGGAGAAATGTGGGCCGAGCCCAGTGGATTCCATCTGATTCCCCTACCTTTTGCGGATGATATTCGCGCTGCTCCGATAGAGGAGGGCTTTCGAGGTGGGCTACACCATCCCATCCTTTTCGCAATATCTCTTGGCTAAGCGGTGGCGCGCACGGTCACAGCCGGCAAAGAGCTTGTTGATGCTGCGAGAGCATTGATTTCCAAGCTCGCGCTCAGGAACGGCACTTACCCGCCTGATTCCTATCCTAACCCCGGTAGGTTCCTTCCCGCCATTGCCGAGCGCCGCCTGACGCGCACGGTGATGTCAGCATTGGCCTTTCACTACGCGCAACTCGAAGCAACTGCATTCCGCGAGGAGTTCGATGCTGCTTCGTTCGAGGACAATACACTGCCAAAGAATAACACGATTCACAAGAAGGCAGGCCCGTTGATCAAGGAGTGGAGGAAGCTTCTACAAAGCGACGAGAGCGCCAATGCCGTCATCGTTGAGGCCGGTTCGAAACGCAAGGCGGTAAGTTCGCGCTGTCTGTTTTTTTTTTGTTTATTTGTTTGGACTGCGAGGGTGTTCGGAGACTAGCGGATAATTCGCAGGACGTCAGCTTGCCTGAAGTGGAGGTTCGCAGCCGTTACGAGACCGGTGCCCTGATGCAGGTGCGCATCGTGTATATGTGCCGGAACTCCAGCGCTTGATTGAGCTGACGATTCCCACCACTATGACCTGGCATCAGCTGCGTGTTGATCAGATGAAGGTGCGCCGCCGCCACTTTCAGTCCCCTCACTACGTGATTTAGGGTGACGCGTGGCATGTAGGACTTCCTAAAGAGCAAAAGCTTGGCACTGTCTGGAAAAAAGGCTGACCTCGCAGGGCGTATCGCCGAATGGCTGGATGAACATCCTTGATGGAGGTCACTGCAGTTGACAGCGCATGGCCGTTAAGGCTTGTACGAATTCTGCGTGGTCGAAGAGACGTCGTCATACTGTAGATTCAAAGCCTCGATCGGTTGCCGTACATCACCCTCATCCCTCCAGTTTCTATTTTAAGACGACGATGATAAGATAACTTGTATCCCAGTTGGCGCCACCCTGTTTCTTCAGATGGAATCATCATCGATATCCCGTAAGTGCTGTAGTCCAACTTGACATTAACATCTTGCACAAAAACTCCGCCACCCCCTTGAACCTTGAGTCACGGTCGGCCGACCGCAGATCGCCCCGCTTGAAACACTTCCAAGCAAGGGGCATGCGGTGGCAGTAGATACAGTCTAACCAGTCTCGAGGCTTTTTTTTTACACGCAGTAGCCGAAGCCACCCAATGGTCCGGGTCACAGGTGGAGCGAGCCAGACTCGGAGTCGTTACATGCAGCCGATACAAACCCAGAGCAGGAGATATTGGACGCCACTAGAGCCCAACAGTATTGCTGTAAGCGCCGAACGAAGGCCACTTGCTAAGCCGTACTGGTATGCATTCTAGGCTTTCCAGCTGCCCTACACCCCTCCAGCTCGATCCAGTTTTGGTCCGAGCCGCATACACACGAGGGCCTCAAACTCGGATACGATGATAAAGGGAGAATGACGAGAACCCATGAGGCTGTGCATCACCTTATCGCCAGCATTTTGGGTTCTTCGAAGCCAGCCCAACCCCAAACGCTGAGCGGTAGTGGTAGCGTAACGTAAGCAGCGCTTTCGAACGGCAAGAGGCGAAAGTGAAGCCGGTGAAGAGTGATGGCGTGCGGTGTGCTCCGTCCTGACTTGGCCTCATCGTCACGGTTTACTGGCACGGCACCCGCAAGCGCGCTCTCAGGCTTTCCGTCCCCACCCAAGGTACCCTTCTTCAGGGGTAATTCAGTCCCACTAAATCGGCATTCCGCCCAAGATTCCGCCCCTGTGAAGCGACTCACTTCTATTTTATTTTCTACTGGACCCCCTCATGCACGCGTGCTCAACTTGAATCTCTAGGATCCCCCTCGGCAAAGGTGATAGGGACAAATAGGCTCAAGTCAGACAGAGTTCATGGCACCAGGCTTTTTGGTACTTTTTGGCTTTGTTGTTTGTTCGACAGCCGCTTCTCGCGCGCGTAATACGCCAGCCATCGAGGCGTGATCAGAACGCAAAGAAATCCTGCAAATACAGTAATAACGATTCACATCCCCACCTCACGACCTGAAACTTCGTCGAGGGTTCTATTCTACGTTTTCTGGGACTCCGGAGCGGAAATATCGCCGGGTCCCTTGCGCGCACCTTCTGCCCCTCGTACCCCTCCCCCCTTCATTCTTACCCTCTTCTAGCAACTTTTGTGCGTTATATTAACGCTCTCCAATTTGTACCCCGGGGACGCGCCTTGTCCACGTGGCCGTGGCGTCCACCGCGGCGCCCTGGGCAGGGCCCCACGAAGGGGATAGGCTGAACCTAGCCCGCCACCGAACAAGCCCACCTCCTCAGGCCCGTCCCTGTCTGTCAGACAGGTTCCTCATTCACACGGGACCCAGCTGCCACCGCACGAGTAGAAGTTCTCTCCCTTACGTACGTACGTTTAAGGCGTGAGGACGCGCGAAGAAGCCAGAGGGGCCAGCCTAGCCCCCAGAGGTAAACTGGGGCCAGGGTTTTTTGCACGCGCTACTGCACCCATGCTAATGACGGAACATGAATGGGCCCAAAGGCGGTCCCAACGAAACAAAATGGCTGCTTCCCAACTTTAATGTGATGACCTTGGGCGCAAATGCAAGTTTTCCGTGGTTGTAGCCAGACTCGGAGCGCGCTCCTGACCGAACTGGCACTCGAGTGCCACTCGAGATCCGTTACAGTAATGCTATCACACATGATGTCGTTCTGTGATCACTGGAACAGTAAACGCCCATTTACTGGTCCTATCAGCGCGAGAATTTGGTCCAAAATCGTGCCGTCCCATGCCGTATGTCTGCGCATATGACTTGCTGTATTCTTCACTGACCACTATAGTGCCGGGATGTTGGATATGACTTTACGGCAGCGGGGTGGCAAAGCAACAAAACAAACAAGCTCTATCAGTCGCCCCCTTCGGGGGTTGTGACCTTGTGTAGGATAATTCGAGAGATATGAGAATCGCTGCGGGACTTGAGAGCTCTTGTAGTAGATCGGGCGAGTTCGGGGGAAGTGCATAGGCGTACGGTATTGCAATAGATACGAGTGCTATTTGTACGACTGTCAATAAAAGAATTGAGGTTCGCCACTCTCAGTTGATTTAGACGACTCTATTTGATGTCCCGTCTGAATATTAAAAGGCGCTCCACCTTTACATGCCATTACCCTGAGAGCGTCATGCCTGGGATAGTTTAATGAGGCGATAAAATTAAATTAAATCAAAACAAGAGCGTCGGGAGTTGTTCCTCAACGAGGTCTCAAAGGTTCGAGGGGGGAGGGCGGTGTTCACAACCTGAGACATTCGGGGGCACGTAGCCCTCATAGCCAGTCAATTTACTCTGAGCGCAACATAAATGTGAGCGAAGCCAAGGGCGACACGAGGGAAATTATTTAGAAAAAAAAAACCCACCCAACAAGCTTCATTAGTGCATAGCCAAGCGATGCGACCACCTAGCATAGTACGATACGATTAGAGTGCTGTATAGCGAGGGCGATGGCTAGGCCGTACCAGAGCGGCGATGATACTTGCTGGCACGCCATTCTTCAAGAAATCGACGTTCGTCAAATATAGCTGCCCCATCTCATCTTCCTGAGTCGCTCTGGTATCCAACAGGAGCACCGATCGTCAACGCCATCGTCGAGCGAAGCAAAGCAAAGACTTACGCGGTCTGGTTTGGGAAGCCCGAGACTGGCATACCCATCCCAGTGGAACAGACGAGCCCAGTGATAAAAATGAGTAGGTTCGCCTGGTTACCTGGGAGGTTGCTCCCAACGGCCTTGGCGATGGGGACAAGGAGCACGCTCGCTATAGTATGGCTGATGAACGTTGAGACGACCTACAGACAGCATGTCGGTGGGAAGGCGCAAGAAGGGGACGGGTGCGAGCATGACTTACGAGGACAACGGTTGTGAGCACCAATACGACCCCGAATTCGCTTCGGTTGCTGATCAGCCCACGAATGAGAACGTCCATCTTGTCCAGCAAGCCGCTCGACGTGACCCCTTTGCCTAGCGCTATGCCACCCATGGCAAGGAAAACGACCGACCATAAGAACTGCTCAAAGTCATCCTGCCCGCAAAACAAAAAATTCAGTATATAAGATCAGGGGAGCGAAAGCTAACGTCCCCCCCCCACCTTCTTGAGTACGCCCGTTCCGAAAAATGCGACGATAGGAATGATGGCGATAACACCCATATCACCAATCCATTTCTCGATGGCGTGTTCGACGACCCAGAGGGCGATAGTGGTGATACATACGAAAGTCACCCACCACTGCTTCCAGGTGAAGTGGTCGCGTGTCGGGCGGATGGACCTAATCTCGAGGCTGCCGTCCCCCGTAGGCAAACGCGATGGGCGATAGGACACCAGCAGAAGCAACCAGACGAGCACGATCGAAACGCCCGAGACTGGAAGCGCGACCATGAACCAGCGGCCCCAATCAAGCGGGGGGTCCATTTCGTGCAGCGCGATCAGGTTCTGGGGCGACGAGATAGGGGACGACTGCCCGCCAATGTTGGCTGCCAGCGCGATCGCAAGCTGTGCGGAACGGGGGGGATCGAAACTTGAGCAAGATCCAAAACAACAATAATGTGGGAAAGGAAGTGCTTACGACGAGGCAGGGTCCAAAAGCCGCTTTTGGTGGAAGAGTCCGTAAGATTGGCTACGATAAGCGGGGAGTTGTCAGCGTGCGAAAAGTGATTAAAAAACCTAGGGGGCTTTGGACGCACCCGCACGAGCGTGAAGCAGAGAGTTGGGGCGGCAACATTGCTTGGGAATGAAGAAACAAGGTTAGAACGCGGAGGTAATGAGAGAGCGCCGAACCTGTAATGCAACTCACCTGATCCACATGCTGGCGAAACATGCGACACCCATAACGGCGAGCAGCACGACACTGGGGCGTGTACCGGCCAAACTTAGCACGCGCGTGATCAACACACGGTCGATGTTCGTCTTGGAAAGTGCGGCAGCAATTGTAAAGCCCCCGATGAGGAGCATAATGGTTGGTGAGAACATCACGGAGAAGATCCAGCTACGACGTCTATGAGTACGGGCCCATTGGGCCACGAGGGAGATGCACTTACGAAGTTGCTGCAGAGGGGCTCAGGCGCTCATTTGTGTCTACGTTCCGGATCACCCGCAACCAGATTAATAACGCAGGAATCATTGTCGAAGTCACGAACAGCGGTATCGCCTTCCAGATTATCGGGTATCAGCTCGGGAAAGGAGGAAGAAAGGAGAGGGGAAAGAGCGACCCGACGAACCTCGGTGGCCCACAAGAGGGTGGCAAATACAAGGACAGCAAAACATCGATTCGCTTCCTCTCCTTCGACGGTCTGCACGTTCAATAGGATGGCGAAAACAAGCGCAGAAAGGATGACCCAAGCCTTGCGTCTGCTGAGACGAACACGTCCGACACGTGTGCGAACCTCAAAGGCCTTCTCTACCGTAGTGTCCACTGGCACGCCGAGCGGGGTCCCATTTTCGCCGCGTCGTTCGCGCCCAATCATCTGTCTCCATACGGTGTCGCGCTCCCACGCAATATGTTCGCGTAGGTGAAGTTTAAGGTACCGTTGCGCCGCTGCGGTGTCATCAAATGTAACACATTTGGCATACAGTTGCAACAACTTGGACTGTGCATCGGCGATTCTTGTGCGGGACGCCTGGTCAAAGGGAGGCGTAGGCTCGAGGATGTCATGCAGGTAATGCGCTTGAAGCTAAGGCAATCGATCAGACGCGATCAATGTGTGGCGGACCCAATAAAGCATACCGAGCTTTCTGTGACTTTGTCGTATCTACCAAACATAGTTAGTGACATAGAACACCAGTGTGCAGGAAATGACCTACTTTTTCAGGACTTTGCGGAATCCAGAATAGTTCAGCTCGACGTAAGAGCGTAGGGCGCTCACTTGAACGTACAAGTTCGTGATTCGACGCTTGAATAGTAGTTGCGTATCTGTCGCGAAGTTTTTCTTCGAAGTCCAGATCGTTTCACCCGCTACTGGCGTGTGAGGGGAGCCCAATGAGGCGATACTACTACGAAGCTTATTCGCTAGCCCGCGCACTCTACCCGCGGGTGATCTGCTACGCCCCAGGCTCTCCCAATTTCTGGTACCGTTTCTACTATCCCTTGGTTGTGAGCTGGGTTCCTCCCCCTCTGGAACAGGTGCGGGAAATAAATGGCCTAGGGGCATACGGAAGGAAGGGAGCGAGGCCTCAAGGTCAAGGTTATCCTCCGTGGAAGAGATACTGACGCGGCGCGTTCTCGAGTTTACTTCTCTAGAGTGACTAGCTATCGGATAGTCAGCCGGGGAACGGACGAAGAAGGTAGCTATAAATGTGTGAAACTCAGAGAGGCAAGGCGAATGCCCACATCCCCAAATGTACAGATGGCACCCAAGTTAGCCATGGTGTACCTATGTTGCACGTCACCGACACGATGTGGGAGTAATCCCCATTCCCACCGTGACAGGTGAAAAACTAAGGCCGAGGGTCAAGGAGAGCATCCAGCCCAGGATGCACGCCATTCGGGACTGTCCCCCTTGACCCCGCCAATTCCGAAGTAGTAAAGATTGGCGAAAAGTGTTTACCCACCTCCCTGAGAGATGGCACGGACCGCAGAGGTAGATGCCCGCCTCTTGCGCTTCGGGGAAGTTGGGTCCTGGCTCCGCTCCGTGCTGTGCCAGTCGTCCTCGTCATCGTCGTCATCTTCATCCCACTGACTCTCCCCGTAGAGCCGACCGGCCAACATCCCGATTTCATCCTGTTCCTTCACAAGTCCCTCGAGTTCGGAGAGCTCTTCGAGTAATTGAGTTTCCTGAAGCGCATAAAAAGACGAGATCTTGCGCAGCTCGGCATCTAGGAGGGGCCTGAAAATTGCATCGGTGTCCTGAAACTGTATCCCTTGGCCAACCAAGGAAGTTCGCTCTGTTGCCGACTCGGTGTCGTGAGAGTGGACAAGGGCCTCGTGTTTTTGCTTTTCAAGGTGGTAAATGTATTTCTTGAGAGCGTCATATCTGGTCGGAGGGGTTCATAAACACAGTAAATGTGAGGCCCTCGTGCCGCTCCGTAGTCCGACACGCACGCAATGTATTCGTCCAACCATTCCACCTGAGCATTGAACTTGAGAGAGGAACTGACCAAAAATGTGATGTAGTTCAGGACGCCCACGTAATGTGAACAGGCACATACCCGAATTTCATGGCAAATTTGTGGGTATCGAGACTCGGGAGTGCGACCTGGTTGCGGAGTTGCGTTAGGGGTATCTGTTCCTCCTCGACGTGTTGCCGCGCTCCGCTGGTGGTGCTAGCGGTTGGTTCTGGGGAACCGAAAAAATTGGAAAGGGAGGAAAACAGGGTCGACGAGGGGAGTGTCGTTAACGACGCCTCGAGTTGGCTGCCAAATTAGCTCTTTTCCACCACTCGACCACCTGTCCGCTCTCAGTTGGCCAAGTCGGAGTGACTATATGCGCAGGGTTAGGGTCCGGTCCGCTACCCGGCAACATCATTTGGCCAGTCGTCTTTGTACTCAGCTTCGTGTACGTTTCGTTTCTATGCACGGTTCCACTCTCGGTCAGGTCCGTTTCGTAATTATTGTAATTTTATTTTATATGTCGGCCAAGATGTCGACCAAACTTAACAAATTTTAAGTATGTAATCAAAACAATCCTGTCCTGTATCTTTCACGTTGCGAGTACTCTTTTTTTTTGGAATCCGAATTTATATTCCGCGTCTACGACTCTTGGTACAGCCGTCTACTGTATGCTTACAGTAGGCTCCTACCGTAATTCGCGCTAGAAGGTGTGCGAATATTTCACAGCTGAGCGCTGAGGCGTTATAGAATATGTCTACTGTAAGTGTCAGTCAATACAGTGTTCTCGATGCGTCGACGAAACCTACCTGTAGCCATGCCAAATCCACTGGAGCCCATCAACTCCTTCCGTTGTTGTCCCCCTCGTGCCACCGCCACAAATGATCCTGAACAAGCCAACCCGCTCGTGCAGATCCAATGAATCATTGTGACATGAGTACCATTCTGGTCACAGAAAGAAACGTAGCGCGAAGGTGCCATCACAATATGTACGGTGTTTGCCCATTCGTCTAACCGAACGCTACTTTCCGGTCGTCCCCGCGTCCGTGATTTTACCCATCACACGCAGCTGTCATTTTGCCTATATATTTCTCCCCCTGGGCGAATAGGTCAGACCTTGGAATTTAGAACCGACCCTCCTGGGAACTGCCTTCATATAACGGCCGCCGTGCTGTGATTCATCTGCGCTGAACCCTTTTTTGAAAGCAAAACTCGAAATTGAACTCGTGTTCTGGCTTCTGGTGTCGGTTTTTACCTAAGCTAATCGCTTTTTGGGAGGCGACGGTGACCGGCTAGGAGGCGGTTCGCGCGACAGTGATACGCTTCTGTTGCCCTCTAGAACCGACATTAGCCATTGGACCAGAGTAGTTTCCTACGCGGCGCTGGGGGGTGTCATTACGGCCTGGATGCGCTAACGCTTTGGCGTTGGCCTAGTACCATACCATACCTCTGACAGAACCCTTTTCGAAGAGTTGGGGGCCCGATAGTCGCAAGCAACCTCGCGACATGCCGCTCTCCTAGCGCGCGACGGCATTCTAGGCGGGTCTGATGACTTAAACTTCGTACCATGATGGGCAGGCGCTAGGAGCGCGCAGCTCTTTTTCCAAGTCAGAATGGGTCGGCAAGAATCCGGGCCCCACTTTCTTTTATGAGCGGGTTCTGGTATTATAGGCGAGAAAGTGTCCAATGACGCTGGGAGGGCGGGACGCCCGCGCCAACTGTCTTTTCTTATTTATTTTTAAAAAAAATTCTGTTCCCAAAGAACGTCTGAGGAACGATCACGTCCCAACATTCCCAATGTGAGCTGCGGTGGTGCAGCTCAGCCTGGAAGCTGTCAGCTAATCTCCCACTTAGCTGCGAGCGCATATGCTCGTGGACGAGAGAGGGATGTGACGTCTAAAGTCGGCAATGGGTTGGCATGGACCCCTGAGTCAAGGTCCCTCGAATATTTAGAGTTGGCCAGGTTCTTGACTTATGTATCATTGTGTGAGAATTGCTCTACTTGGCTTGGTTTTAAACCAATTAATTGCCTCGAAGGCTCGAAATATTAGCTGCACTCAATGACAACGACCCAGAAGTTCAGCGAGTTATCAAGTCGGCCAAGTTGGTGGGAAAGGGGGAGATGGGAGGACGGAAGGAGAGGGAGAAAGAAATATCTTCTACAAATGGCCGATCACCCTTGCTCATCGATCCCCATCTGATCCCCATCTAATGCTCGATTCATTTTTCTTCCATTTACCAACCCACCCTCTTCGTAAGCTACTGTAACTGGAGTCTGGAGACCTGCGGCCGTGCCGAGCTTCTACGCTTCCGCTGTACGTATACGTATGCGGAGGGAATCCGGCTCTTCTTCTCCCGGATGTCGTCAGGTGTCGTCCGAGGACGACGGGGCTTCACGCTCGCCCGTCGAAATATGGAAACTCGGGGACACACGATTGGCAGCCCCATCACACATCTTCCCTCTCCCAGTCTGGTCCATCGCGTCTCCGGGGCCACAAATTATGTCATTCAGCGTGCCCGAGGCGGCGTGCTCTCTCACCGCACCTCCCAACCGTGACACGGCCGAGGTCTGCTGACCCCCATCCAGCCCCTAGAAGAAGTAACGCGAGTGCGCGCGCGAGCCGCGTGCGCGCTGGAGGGGGCTGGGCCCTCACTTCACGGACGTAATATATCCTTTCCCAGGCTCCCAGCCAGCGAAACTGTTTCACGTAGCGTTCTGTGGTGAGAACGTGTCCGATGTGTCAAGAGGACTGGGACGGGACCACCACTTCGAGTGCACCTTCTAGCCGTGTTACCCCGCTCCCCCTCCGCGGATCCCATAGCACCAAGTCAGTCCGAGGTTATATTTTATTTAGTATTCCCACCACGTGCATGACGCACGATGCCTGCAAGGAGCTAGGTGGCGAGAGGGGGAGGACAACCGAGATAACTCTTTGGGAGAGAAAGTGGAAGCGCGGTTGCCATCTCGGCCATTTTTGCACCTTGATGCCCCTCCTCCGCCTTCCTTTTCTCAGGAGCCACTTACCGTACTCAAAACACCCAAATTTGGTGACGGGAAGAAAAAAAAACACGGGCCCTCCCAAGACGACGCTTCCTGCCAAAAGCAAGTTTTTAATACAACACTATTGATGTTCCTGCGTGCCAGGCAGGCGGGAATGGCGCTGCCGAGAACTTTGTCCGTTCGGATGGTGGTGCCTGCTGAGACGCCCAAAGCTAAGCTCCGGATGTGGAAAATAAAAACTATTTAGAAGGCTCGTCGGAGTGAGCGCAAACACGGTAGGTTCTAGATTTTTATTTTTATTTTAGGCTTCTTGCGGCAGAAGAATGACGAGAAGAGGGGGGCGGGGCGTTCGAACAAGAGGCGAAAACTCAGCTGTGATCGCCCTTTCTACGCTCGTTTGCTCACTCTATTGACCTCTTGGGCTCATGGGAGAGCATGTGCCCAGGTGTGGGAAGTTCCATGGAGTTATTTGCACAGCCAGATGATAGCTTGACGTTGTTGAGACCAAAGCTAAAGTTTCACATTTATGAGATAGTCGTGGGGACGGGTAATTAGATTTGTCGACCTCGAGTACACCACGAGTTTTGACAGAGAAGGAACAAGCACCGATCGCGAAGTCGAAGGGGTGCTCCCAAGAGATCGGATTATTGAGCGTCTAAACACTGGGAAAACCCCGCCGAGTCTCCGACATGAATTTTGCGCGTGTTCGCATTGCTGTCAATTGGAACAAATGGCTGCTGGTATAGGAGAGGGAGGGTCCTAATTGTAACAGGAAAAATTACAGTAAAAGTACGAAAGCGAATCCGATAGCAGGGTGTGAGCGAGAAAGAGTATTCTAAGAAAAGAAAATTGGATGTTGCTTACATGCGTTTCAACGCAGAGAATATTGTTATGAAGGGGGGGATTCCAGATGTCTTAAAAATATGGAAGAAACAGGACTTCTCTACCAAGGACGGACAGGTTGCGAGCTCGTATGATTCGCGCCATATCGGTCCCACAGCTTGGCCGGCTCATGAAACGTGGGGGAAGCTTCTGTCTTGAGTAGTGGAAGAGGAAAGGCCTCGGCACCGCCGCGGCGCCCATACGATTGGGGTTGGTCTCGGTCGTAACCGAACCCTGGTTGCGGTACGTCTGCGTACGTATGTGAACAGACGGCCGTTCGATTATTACCTGACAGCTCTTTCATTGAATACGGGAGCGAGTCGTGCGGTTCTCGCGGTAAAGGCGCGGACGTGTGAGGGGTAAGCGGCAAAACCGGGGATGGATCGCTTGGGGAGACGCCATCGGGGGTGGACAACAAAAATGAGGTTGATGGGGAGGTAACCGCCGAACTCGAATCGGACGGCCTGCGGTGGGCGAGCGTCTTCAATCGGGGGCTGTCTTGAGACCGCGAGCGCTCCGGGGTCCAATGATGTGTTTCACCCCCCATACTCATTCCGAGCGATCTGGGCGGCTCAAAATCGAATGACCTGGCAGATACCGAACACAGCCCCACCATCAGAGACGAAAAGGGACGGATACTTCGGGCGATGATAAACTCACTGAGCGTTGGAGGGCGCAGAAGAAGAGCGCCGGCGATGATTAAGCTGTTCTTCTGGTGAATGGGGGAAGGGCTTAGACAGATCAGCGGCGTCACTCGCTCGCAGTCGCTGGAGAACGGCTCTCGAGTCATTGAACTGCGACGGAGCTGCCCAAGAAGAAATAGGGGGGAGCGATATGGGGGCCTGCCCCGAAGCACGCGCCGCAGTGGGTGGTTGGAGTGGGGGAAGCTTGATGCGTTCTTCCTGGGCTGACACACGGCGAGAGCCAGTAAAACCTGAGGCGTCGGAGAACGAGCTTCTAGAGGGCCCAACTGGAGAGGATACATTTGGTGGGAAAGGTGCGTTGGTAGGTCCTGATGTGCCGGGATAGGGCGAGTAGCGAGCGTTGTGGCTCCGTTCACGGGTCAGAGACAGCCGATCGACGCCCCCATCGATAGACAGCGTGTCCGTCGGGGATGGTGTCGACTCGATCTTTTGGTGCTGGGCTGGCCATGCGGATGGGTTGGCAAATGGCGATGCTATTTGGTGCGAAAATTGGGGTGGTGACGACTGTCTAATCTCGTGTGGGTAGCTTGGGCCGGAAATGATCGTCCATCCGGCCTGGGGACCAGACGAGCCCGTGGACACCATCCCTGCGCTTTGCACATGGTTGCTCCGCCTGGCTCGACGGCGACCACTGCCGTTGGCAATGACCTGCCCATATCCGGGTTGTTCTGGAGACAGGCAGGTAGTGGGAAATGTGGGACTAAGAGGTTATCGAATGACTCAGAAGAACAGACGGAATACTGTTTCAAGATCGCGTACCCGAACAAAGGCACGAGGTCGTGTCGAATAGGCCATGCCACGCTGCAACAATGCGTCAGCGCTAAGGCAGGAAATGAAAGCATCGATCGTGCGTACCGGCGAGACAGACGAAGAGCGACCTGCGTGGTGGGTGCTCCTGTCAGCCGATCGAGGGAAGCGAGGATGGTGCAATCAAAATACCTCATAGGGCATCCACGTCCCTTGTATCTTTAGATAACCACCGCGGACTCTCCGTATCTGGGAGGCCAAATCAGGCTGCGACTCTATCATCTTGACAATGTCAGCTGGGTCATACCACACACGTGTAAGCCATGTTCCGTGATGACAACTAGAGACAGCCAACCTTTTGAATTCCCTAGGGCTGTGAAACGCGACGAGGAAATCATCCGTTACACAACCGATACTACTGAAAACAAAAAAAGGTTTACCTTTCCAGATGCCGGTCCACAGTATGTACCCGTCATCGACGTCCATCATGATCCACTGACCGTTCAATGGATATTCATACACGGGGCTGAGAAACAATTAGCGATGACGAGGGGCTGATTGTCTCCCACGACTAACATGTAACCACGGGGGTCATTGCTAGTTATGTACCGGCTCTTGATTACATGGTGGTTTGGGCTGGCATACGGTCTGAAGCGGGGGGACGAGGCGGGAGGGGCCCCGGATCCAGTGACGGGGAGCGAGTCCTATAAAGCGGTAGGTTGTTACAATAAGTCGACAAACGGGCGGCGAGGAGCTCACTTGGAGGATACCCGATGTCATTTGTCGAGGGGAGAAAAGAAAGCCTGCGTAAGACGCCCCAGCTGCTCAAATAGTAACGCGGAGAAAGGCCTATCCCAGATCACGTTTCTGGATTATTTGATTTCCCGAAGCGGCGGGTGGAGGGGGGATTGGATTGGAAGTAAAGGCGGGGAGAGAAGGAAGGAGGGGAACAGAAACTTGGGACACAAGATCGCAACACGCGCGGGGCCCGGAATGTGATACCCGATCACTTAGTTGGTATGTATTGTCTGACTTGGCAAGAAGGCGAAGTTGTAGGAGCGAGCTATGGGGCAGGGGTCGATCGCGAGATTGTGCGCAGTAGGTGAACCACATAAGGGGGACGCAAAATAGGGTTCTGCCGGTAGAAATAGGACAAGGTCAGCAAGAAAATCAGCGTTTCTTTGATGCTTACCCTCGGTTAGGCTCCAAAACGGCACCCGGCGAGAAATAAAGCAAGGCACCGAAGCGGAGAACGTCGGCCCGCTTCAGCGGGTGCGAGGATGCCGTACATCGCCGCGCCGCCCACTCTGGGCACCACTGTTTTAACTTTCAATTTCACAAACAATGCCCCGACCAGAACCCAGAACACACCCAGAATCTGCTCCATCCCAGACCCAGGCCAGAATGTACCTAGAAATTAAATTCCGAATAAAGAGTTTATATAAAAAAGTGAAAAGAAAATAAGGTAGAATAGAATAAACGCCATACCCCAAATAATAATTCTTTTTTACTACCCCCGGCCGCCGTCCCACATTCTATCCACACGGTCTCCCGCCATCAGGGCGTTCGCGCTCGCTTTACAAAGATCTCAAGCTCCTCGCGACCGACGGACTTGCCGCGGCAATTAGGAACGATCGGTCGCCACACACGGATACATACTTAAAATAAGCAGATTCCCGGGCGGGCCCGTTCGACAGTTGTGATTTGGTCCCGGTTCAATGGAATGGTTCCTCTGCAGGGCACGAGATCAAATCGTAGTTTTCATATATAAAAATCCGGACGATATAATGCTTCTTTTCTTCTAAGCTTCCCTGCTTTCCGGAGGGAGTAGCTAGGAGGACGGGGCAATCGGGCACGCAGCAAAGGGGAAGGCATATACCTTTCGCCCTGCTGCACCCAAATGGGATGTGAATACAGCAAGGCTTGACACGCCTGGTCATATGTTATCAGTAGTTCCTTCTCCAAAAATTCCCGTGGTCGTTGCATTGACCAACGTGGGGTCCTGTCACTTCGTCGCGAGTTCCTCCCGAGAGCGCTACCGGCGAGTACTTCCGGTAAGGGGCTGGATGGAAGATGGAAGGCGCCATGTCCGAAAACAAGGTTATGGTTATGTACGAGAAGTCACACTCTCGTACTGGCGGCTGGGAGCGATGCTGTATGCTGTATGATGTCGAACGGCGTGGGGGCACAAAACTCGCCTCGTTTTTCCCACACTAGACGGGGTCCATGACAGTTGGTAAAACAGATAACTTACTCTCCGATGATAACGAAACCAAAGCGTCTGCTGATTCGGGTTGTTGGTGGCAACTAATTGCACGACCGGGAAGCGACCGAAGTTCGCTGCCCTCGCTTTGATGTGACAGCCAACCAGGAATGTATTTTCCCGCCCCCGCCCCCGTCACTGTCGTCGCTACGGTCACCATCGCTGTCGCCATTGCCCAGTCCTCGTGGTTGTTCTGGTTTTCTGTATAGAAGTCGGAGTCGTCTCACCACACTTCACGAAGAAGGAAAGGGAGCAAACCCGGACAGGTGTTTGTTATGAACGTGTAACAAGGGTGGTGCCTGGATCGACTTTTGGGGGGTGCACACGTCACGAGGAGAAATGACTTTTGCGAACGAACGCCCGATCGAGCGCGTGTTAACTGGTTCCGGGGCTCTGGAGACGCCCGTCCGCCCTTTCGGCCCCGTGTGTATTCCTCGAGCATGTGCTCTTAAGGTTGCATCAGAGCGAGAAAAAAAAATTACGGATGTACGGGAGATTGCGGCATGAGGCATGCCCTGACTGTTCTATGTACAGACGTGCCTTGACGCCTCGCTGCCCCACTGCAACTACGCGTTTGCCGCGTTCACCGCGGACTTCAGTACACGCCGTGTCTCTTGAGAGCCCAACCCATCACCCGTCGTATAGGTGATTGGACTGACCGCGAATCCATTAAACTGGCTCGCCGCGCAAATGGTGTACGCGCCCATGTTATTGAATACGAGCCAATCGCCAACGCGTAACTCCGCTGGAAGCTTCGTCATCGGACAGACGCAATCGACCGAATCGCATGTCGGACCCCATATACTGCAAGTGCGAAGATCCTCCGTTCCTACCAAGTGAAATGACCCGTTCATGGACAAGACGTAGGGGTGAACCTCCTGATGGTCGAACAAGATGCAGTTAAACGACCCGTACACTCCCTCATTGATGTAATCTAGGCCGGAAAAGTCAGTTCGTATCTCGTCAAAATGGTGCGGCCGTCATACACATCACAGAAGGCTGATCGTCCCCCTCGTCCTGGACTTCTGTCGTTGCGCCATCGGAACGGGCACGGCGGGCGATGATGTTTGTGGCAAGGGTAAAGGCTCGGGCAACAAAGAACCTCCCGGGCTCGGCGATGATCCGGAGCCTCGTGCGATCGGGAAAATGTAAGTCAATGGCATTGCGGAGGACGTCGGCCGTTTCTTCGAAAGTGGCGTCCTCAAAGCCACCTCCCACGTCCAAAAGTGTGAATTCGTAACCTGCAGCCAGCCCCATATCGAAGGCTGTACGTGCACATCCAATGGCATCTGCGAAGGCAGATGAATCGTAACACCCACTCCCTACGTGGAAGCTGATTCCGATGACGGTCAGTCTGAGCTCTCTCGCTTTGGCAAGAAGTCCAGGTACAGTAACGAGTGGCGCCCCAAACTTGAGTCCAAGGCGACACAGGCTCTTCGAGTCGTCCGTGAGGATACGAAGGACCAGCTGGGCAGAAGGATTGGCCCGCGCAACCTTGTACAGTTCGTCTGCGTTGTCGAAGGTCATCACATTGACACCGGACCTGGCAGCGTTCTTGATGAACGACACCGCCTTGCACGGGTTAGCGAAGATGATCCTGTCGGGACAAACATCAGTACGAAGGACCTGTGAGATCTCGCCATGGGATGCACAGTCAAAGCCTGTGCCTAGTGCTGCTAGCAAGCGGAGTACGTAGGGGTCCGGGTTACATTTCACCGCTACGACCAGATACATCAGTAGGGATACCACAGGTTGTACATGACGGAACCCGTACCATAGAAGGGTTCAATTTCCGGTAGAAGGCGTTTCCACCGATCATGTTGCCTGTATACTTGGCTCAGGTCGGCGACAAAATAGGCACTCTCGGCGTCCGACTCGCCAGCGGCAGCGAGGCGTGCTGAGCGAATAACACCATTACGAAGATGCACGTCCGGGTGGCCGCGGAGTAGAGGTGGAAGATCAGGAATGATGATGTCACTGTCATCATCGGCACCATGAGGGATGTCCACTTGAACAGATGACGGCCTTCCAGAGAATAGAGTTTTGTGTTGTGTGGGGGGTGACGTTTGAGAGGAAGAACGATGGAATAGACGGGAAGCCCGCGAAGGCGAGACCATATCAACGCCACGGGGCGTAGGCAAAATGTCGAGTTCGGGCATATTGGCGTAATTTCGAGGATAGCGAGCTATCGCCACGTCGAGGTCAAGGGGATAAAGCAGATTTTATTAAGTGCACTTTAATGCAAGATGTGAAGTTGGGTCAAAACCTGATCAAGTGGCCCTCGCCGCAAGTCAGTTGGCCGATCGTCAGTGAGTAGCGAATGAGTTTCACTCAATAGTAGAAGCCAACGCAAGCTAAGGGGGTGATGGATACCGTATCAGAGGTTAGGCGGAAAGAAGCCGATCGACGCAGAACTAAAAGCGGGAAAAGGGAGCGCGAGAAGATATCAAAGTGGCTAAATCCAGTCAATGCTAGGGAGGTTCGCCTGGAGCCAGAGTAGACGTTTGGGCTCAGCATCAAAATTGAACAGAAAAAAATGAAGGTGCAACTCCACCTCTTACGGAAGACCACCTAAGTAAGGGTGAGCGATTTCAATCGCGAAAGGGCTGAGTATCGAACATACCCAAGGGTCAACAGACGAAGATCGTCGTTTCTAATATCGAGAGAAATGATGGCGTTCTTTGCAGTCTGTGTCGTACAGACTATGACGGAAGTCCAGTTGCTGTTCTTTCCTTCTTTTCTCTGGGAAACGTAGCTGATACTAATGAAGTGGGGCTCGAGGTCGACGTGGCGGGAGGGGAACGTCGCGGAAAATTGTCATCGATAATAACACCCTCGGCCCGTCCCTAATCCGGCGTCTATCTCCGCTCTCCGACTTCACTCTCAGCCTCAGCCCCTTTGCCACCCCTCACACCTCCACACACCGTCTTCGACATCACGCAAAGCTTTTTGCCTATTTGCTGAAATGAAATGGAAGCAATTTTTTTGGGGGCGCAACGAGGGCACGGCGCATGAGAACTGCCTTATTCGGTCTGTCACTGGGGCACACACCTCGGATCTCATCCCGGTGTTGCTCCCATAAGTTCGACAGGTGACGGAAGGGTGCCCCGAGGCGATAACCTAACATTTGAGGATCGGGCCACTTGAGAGATGTATGATTACTGGCTAAGACATACCATTAAAGCGAGCAGGCGGGCGTACGGCGGAGAACTCGTGGGCGCAGCCGGTTTCGATGGACGCTGCGATATGAAAAAATTCATCAACAGAACACATGTGGACCCTTACACAGAACTACAGTAACTATTTCAAGACGCCGAGAAATTCACGGTCCGTTCTGGGGCGAATTAAGACGAGGGGTGGCATGCTTGGAGCCACCTCCGATAGAAGCACTCGGGTAGCCCCGAGGGCCTGCGGTCATCAGGGCGTCATTACTCCCTGCACTCCTTGCCCCGGTCCCGGAAGCCCAAGGCGTCGGCGCTGCACCGTGAATGTTGTTCGCAGAGACGATAAGAGACCTAGTGGGCGGAGCGCTGATGTCGTTCCACTCCAATACCCCACCCAATGGCAGGTGCTGGACTACCACGCGCTTTCCGAGGACTTCCGCCTGATGACCAAGAGCAATCCGATTTCGTTTAAACTCCTGCGTCGAGGCACGAGATGTGATGCACCTTACCTCATACATTTTGAAAAGGCCGGAGTTGACCTTACGCCAAGTAGCCACTCCAGTGGCAATAGAGTACAGCTGTGAGGAATGCTCGTGGAACGGCCCGTGCTTGACCTCGTGAATTCGCATGATGGACAGGAAGTACAGGTTCGTCAGGGGTAGAGGCGGGTGCAGTATCGCCGATACTGGGATACCGCTCTGTTCTACAAGAAGCGACCTCGGTCAGAGGAATGGAAGATCCATCGACGCCCAAAATAGATGTGTGGTGCAGACCTCGCAGCTGTGCGCTCCCGAAGATGTATCCCAGAAAGTGCGAGTCGTCGAGACCCCACACCCCATGGCTTCCAGCAGGCTCGAGACGGTAGACGTCCTGCAACCGCCAGCAGAGACGAAGATATCGAACAAAGACTCCCAAGACCATATCCCGTGCCTCTTCGGGGTCGAAACGGAGGAATCGCACGAGCGTGAGGCAGAGCAGGAAGATAGCGAATGACGTCTCGTGTCCTGTGCCGTAGTCCATGCGCAGGAAGGACCCGAACTGCTGTGAGAAAATACGGTCGAACGTGTGGGACAGCAACGCTCGAATTTAACATCATCGCACTGAGTAGCTCGTCTGCACGCTGCGCCCGTGATCAGGACCAAGACTGGAGGTGAAAGTGGGTTGTAGCAAACGTACGTCCTCGAGGCGCTTCCCCCATGTGCGGAAAGCGAGGTTCCCAAACCGTTGTGCGGTGGGCAGTGGCGGAACCTCGTCGATCCACCGATCTAATTCGTCTAATAACCCGAGCACTCCGCGTATGCCCTGGCGAGACAGGACTTGAGATATGCGTGTGCACGTGTCATTCTGAGCAGTCTATTCGTACCTCGCTTTGATTATCGTTCGTCCATGGCAATGAGCAGCCCACAACCGCCTCGCTGAGCCAGCGCAGGAAAAGTGAGTAGTCAGCATAGCCGTTTGTGTGCTTCCATGTCTCGACATCGGCATCGGTCCGGATTTTAGGCGTTGGGAGGTCGTGCGAAGCTGCGAGATTCTCAGGAGATACGTATCTTAGCGGAGGTACAGGTATGGACGCCATCGTCCCGTCTGGAGCGGAACAAGTGACTCGGGCGTACGTGCGCAAGTCGTAAGCCACAGACCATGAGCCGATCCAATCCAAGTGCGCCGCGAATGGGGTCCGCGGCGCGCCGAGCCGTGTTTAGCGAGGATCACGTGCAAGGGTACCACAGCCAGGGTCCAGGACGGCCAGGGCTCGGAGCTTCGAGCCCGAGACTCAAAGGGATATATGGCACCCCGACGCGTCATCGCACTGTAGTAGTGAGCGCTTGGCCCCGGCTAGGAAGATATGTTTGCGGGGTTTGAGAAGCCCCCGGGATTGTCTTGATTTGGACCCTCTTCGTCCCCATCAAGCGCCCGACCCCGACATCCAGGCTGAGAATCCTACCTGCAGCTCTATTTTTGGCATTATTTTTTCTTTCTAAATCAACGCAAGACATACGATGGTACACTCGGACATGATGTCTCCGGGGACCACAGTGTTTGGGCCCGAGGTGAAGATCCGATCAGGCACGTTCAGCTACAGCATAGTGCGCGAATACAAACGCAGATATTTGTCATGCACAGGTTTGATTTCATTTTTTCAAAGCAACCCCTTTCATGGGCACGAAATCCGAGCGATATCTCACAAAGCCGCCCATGAAACTGAATCCGGAGACAAGTGGATTGGTGCGATGTCGGATTCGAGATACCACCGGATTCTAGAAGCGATCCAGGGTGGATCCTACAGTGGTGCTATTATAGTGGCCAACTGTCAACGTTGTAGTTTCAGTAACATACAATACCACCTCATACATAAAAACGCTGGCGCCGACATGCTCTGTAGAGGGAGCAGGCAGGCAAACCAGGTTTCGTCTGGTTAACGTTACTATAGCCGGGAGAGTCCGTTTCAAGCGGGTCGCTGCGCAGTTGCTCTCGGCATCATATTTCATTACTCAGATGACATTTCACGTTTCACCTGCTCGTCGTTCACATGGTCGTCCCGGACAAGATCAGAAAGATGCAACCCTGACGAGATCCAAACCGACCCAACCGGCCCGGGCCTTTCACTTTATACATATTGAGCAAATCTAGCACGGTGACAAACGCACGACCTGACGCGTAGCAAGGGCCCTGTTCCGGCTGTTGACGTTGGCGTCTACGGGGAGGGGGAAAGCATGTGCATGAACAGCCACAACTCTATTTCTGTGAGACTGTGCCCGTTTCCAGTTATGGACGGAGGCTCCATTCCGTCACATCGGCAGAAAATCCAAGAGGAAGTGAAGAGGAAGAATGGTTTACCCTTCGCAAGCCCCTGAAATCCACACAAACAATGCAGCAGCCTGCAGCCATAGCAGTCTACCGCGGGAAGTAAATGCATCCTTTTGGAACTTAGGAAAGGAAACCCATCGCTAGAAAGATGTCCCGAGGCACGCCTTCTGACGTAGTAAGGCCGACAGATCGCAAAAGGTCGGTGCTGTCCTAGTGCCGTGCCATCGCGTAATATGTGGCACGCGGTGTTGAACCCAAAAAAAAGAGAAGACCTACAACCGAATCAAGGAGGAGATTGACCAGCCATCGGGAACGTGTGTCCTGAGGTGATTTGGCAACACATCAAAAGATGCAGGCTGAGCTCTAGTTAGCTTTCTTGTTCCAGCTGCCAGTGGCGACTGTGATCTCTTCGAAAAAAATTGTTACGGTGGAAATCGGCGTGTTTGTGAAGAGAAAAACAAGGGATGTTCGTGCCTATGATAGTCCTACAGCCCGCATGGGTCGGCGCTGTTGATGGGCGGCCCATAACAGCCGAAGGCTCGAGGTACGACAAGGGCGCAGTACCTAGTGGGGCGAGTAGTACGAATGCCAGTACGTGCTTCTAGGCCAGGGCGAGCAGGGAATATGTTGGGGTTTGGCGAGAAAAACGAGGCAAGATCTAGAGTGGATTGCCCTCGTTGGGGCTGCAACGAGCCTTTCCTGGCGTCTCGAGCTACATGAGGCAGGATGATCAGGTGCTAAGGCCCAAGGAAATCAAATCACCCGGAGTGCAAGACATGCGCCCAGTCTATCCCAGGGAGATGCGCCTGAAGTGAGAAAAATGCGGTATGAGTGGGTCGGATTTAGGTATTGTGGGAACCACGAGTGAACTTTTGACGTGGTGGGTTCAAGGCACAGGTGGCCGCAGGAGCCTGAAGCACCAGCCACAAAGGCTGTCACATCGGCCTCCGGGCCGGTAGCAGTGGATCGAACCTTGCCAGTTGCAAGGGATTATTTGAGCGCGACATCATGGCTCCGAGACACCCTCCTGCTGTTCTTCCTCATGCACTACATATTCCCGGGATCAACAAACTCGCTGGGAAACGTGTCGTTCTGGCCTCTAACAGTCCAAGGCGCAAGGAGATCCTCCAAATCTTTGTACGCCGCCCGCTGCCCTTCCGAGTGGGGAGCTTTGTTTTTGACCAATCTACTTCGCATCGCAGGGTCTCGCCCCCGAAATAGAACCTTCGACATTCGCAGAGGACCTCAGCCCTTTATCGTTTGAGAACATCCACGAATATCCTGTCGCGACGGCGACGCATAAAGCCGTTGAAGTGTACGAGCGGCTCGTCGTGCGTTCTGTCTCATTCTCCTCACAGGCCCTCCCTCCGCAGTTCGCCCATGGGCTGATGACCAAATCGCAGAGTGCGGACCCAGAAAATGGCCCCGATCTCGTGATCGGTGCCGACACGGTTGTTCTGACGCATGCGCAGCCGCTCAGTTCCGACATCGCATACTCCGAGCTGCCGGGCGTCAGCCAGGAGCTGCTTGAGAAGCCCGAGAACAAAGCAGACAACCTCCGCATGCTGCAAGACTTGAATGGCTCCGTGTGCGAGGTCGTCACAGGTGTGAGCCTCGGTGAGGTGCTCTCGAACGAGTGAAGGAGGGCGAAACTGATCGGTCGCATTCTTGCAGTGTTCCCGGTTCTGACATCACCTGGGTATGACATACGGTAGGCTGGCCGTTCCTCTCACTTCACGAGTTGAATCCACAATGTAATCACACCTGATGGCGGTCCAGTTCACTCGAAGAACGTTCGCTGGTCTACTTTTTTGACAATCCGCTGAGCCTCCTCAATGCCTACGTTGACTCGGGCGAGGGGCTCGACCGTGCTGGTGGCTTTGCAATTCAAGTACGCACCCGTGTAACTACGTCCAAGCCTCTCGAATCGACGACTGAAGATTTATATAGGGCCTGGGTGGGCTACTCATACGGAAAATCGAAGGTGACTACCACAACGTGGTCGGTTTCCCAGCCGCGTCCTTCTTCCGGTTCTTAGACCTTCTCGTGGAGGAGGACGATGACTTTCTTGAGGTATGAGGGTGACTGTGCTGGTTGCATATAGTTATTTGAGGCGCACACTTGCCAATCGCACTGCCCATCGATCACTCTAGCTGGTTTCTCTCGGTGTGAGCGCCCTTACCGTAAGGGGTCCGATTTCACGAACAAATGGATTAAATCTTGGATCAGACTACACCTGAAGGAGCTAGAAAGTCAATGTGACTATGTGAAATATGGCACCCTGCATTCCAGGCGGGTCTAGTTACCTACCTTCATTTCAAAGCCTATTGTCTGATTGCATGGTTGTCGTCCGTCCGTAAAATCGGCCTGCCAAATGGAGAAATTAGGTGGGACAGGTGCTCGAGGGTCGTGCACAATACGTGGTATCACCTCATTCACCTTGGTTTGTTCGGTCGGCGGCCTCCACCGCCGGTTTGGGAATTCATTCGGTTCTGTCGGTTTCCGTAATGGGTAGTAACTTTCGCCTGTTATATCTACTGTACGGCTTCCTCTGCCCGCATCTAGCGACGACTCTCCGCTATGGGCGGATGGCTGACTCGGAATGCAGCATAAATGCGGCTAAGTACTACGGCTAAGTACACGGAACGGTGGTTTCAAGAAATTCAAGTTGCTACAAAGTTGGCAGCTGACCCCGTCTGTTCACACGGAAACGGTGTTCAAGAGCAAAACCTCTCCTCTCGAACCGAGGAACGACACGAGACCGAAGGCTGCAGTATCAGCGCTTGTCTTGGCATGATAACGACACACGGAACTTGCCCAAACTTCGAATTCCAAATACCTCCACGCAAGGCAAAAAAAAAGGACCCTCTGCGCTGCCTTACCATCTCACTTCGAAACGACAGCAACTAAACATACCATATAACCAAATGGGAATGCGCTTCAGCGAGGTTGGTCACCGTCTGATCACCACCATCGCTAGTCTAATTCAATAGACAAACCTACGAGAGAGATCGTACCTCGCAACCGGCGCACCTGTGTAAGGTACACACGCGTCGCTTCAGCGAGTGCTGCCCCGCAACCGCCGCCGCCGCCGCCAAGACAAGTATATGTTGTAAGCGTGCCAACACGCTCCGAAACAGGAGTATTGGCCCGGGCGCCGTCGCCAGCAGACAGGAGTACATAGACCACTGGAGCGGCGCAGCACGAGGCACTTGACGCGCCGGACAATCTCGCAATGACTGGATTGGAAAGAGTGCTAATCCGTAGAAAGCACACAAGGTAACAAGAAGGAAGACAAGGGAGCACTGTGACGTCGCGATGAGAGTCTGCTGGTATGCGGTAGCCAGGAACGTCATTCTGTTCTTGGACTAAAGCTCACGAGAAAGTCCCAGCGGATGTTTGAGAGCCATAAGGAGCTGTGAGCGCCCCAGCGTGACTTGAACTGTTGGTTACATGACGGCAAAGAGTCAAGGAAGTGAGCGGGTGACCTCTTCATGACGGTATGCGATGTGGGTTTAGTTTCATACTCCGCCGTAATGGTAACATCGCATACAGTACTGTACCCATCATACTGTAACGTCTGTACGCACTGTGCTCGCTCGCCGTATCTAACCGATGGGGACCCATGAACTGACAGTCTGGAGGACTGGCAGCACCTTGTGGGCAGGTGCGCGTGACTAAACAATCCCATTTCCGTCCTGTACTATAAGTTGAAAGGGTACTGAAAACCCGATGACATACATTTTGAGGGTGCAGATCTACAGGGACAGGGACAAATCATTATACCCGTTGTTTCTCACCTGCTGGAAATTTGGGTTGCAGGTCGCGCTGCAGCTTCGCCATAACCTTCCGAGTGTAATGAGTTAAAATATACCTGCAATGTGCCCGAGTTAGAAGTTCGGAATCTCGTACCGAGAATGTGGGTCACACGTAAATCGGTGCCTCGAACTGGCTACATGACTTTCGGAGTTCGCGTGCTAAACGTGGTGGGGGCAGTTCCAGACAGACTCTGGGTTTGGGAGGAAAGAACGCAAGACACTGTTACGTCTAGGATAGGCCCCAGTTGGGGCGGCGCCTATCTTCATGCGTATCGAATCAGCGTTCGATTCTATCAGTACGGGGGTGGGGCGGGGAACTCATCCGATCTCGAAGGGCATCATGACTGATGACTGAATTGTATAACTTACCCTAAAGTCCTCGGTGATAAACGGGCTCAATATGTCAACTTAGTCGGTACAACAACCTGTACAGTGATAGAAGCATTTGTGTTCACGATGCGGCCGCGGGTAGCAACGAGTGTTCCAGAGGGAACATCTGCGAGAATGTTCTTTGTTCAATCAAAAATAGCTGTGCACGCATTGCGACGCGCCAACTACTACCTTTCTTGGCACGATCGGAACGGCCATCAGATGGTGACGCTACGAAGCACATCGAGTTTCGAAACATATCCTCTCCTTTGGTTCGATACCTCCCAGATCCAGCCCGACCTGGTGGGAGGTGTGCACGATGTCGAGTCGCGGAACTGCAGAAGCAGACTATAATCCGCGAATCCTGCCAGTGTGGTTTAGATCAGCTTGAGGTCACGGTCTGCGCTTAACAAAGCTAATGAATTTGTCGTTGTGCGAATGGTGTAGTTGCTCGTTGGGCCTAAGAGCAGTGAATGCATCTGGCAACGTGGGGTGTCTATCGTTGGCAATTGCAAGGAATACCTTCGACTTGTTTGCCAACCAGCCATCGATAATATTAATAGCGCGCACGGCGCACGCCGGAGGGGGGGGGGGGGGTTCAAGGGCGTTCTATCACCATATAGCCCACCACACCGCCTGAGTCAACCATATTTCGAGGTCACGGTGTTTTCACGCCATGCCCATTTCCGTCCAGAAGACACGCGGAGAAGGCTCAGTAGGGACCACCAAAAGATTTGAGTAAGTTACAGTAATGGCCTTTGTTCCGTATAAGCCTGAGGGACGAGTATCATTGCTGACCAGTAAAGTATATGGCATTGGTCTTCACCGTGATATGAGCCAGCAAACAGAAGGTACTGCCAGTGTCAGGGTGTAAAATTTGACCAGACCGCGGCACGAGTGGACGGTAGCGCCATGCGCCATTGTGCCAGGTTTATTTTACGTTTTACGTGTGCAGTTCGTAAGCCTGTAACATTTTGTTGGCGCGCGGGTGCATCATCTTCTCGAGAGAGACCGCATGACTGTGCGAGGTGCGCCGGCTGTGCGCCATATTTTCAAGCCGAAGCCCACATGGTCACCATCGATATCGCAGTCGAAAGGGCGCAATCCGCTGCCCTCATTCTCTCAAGTTCGGACTCAGGCTCAGGCTCGAGCTTGTGTTCGAGATCGTGACGCTCTACGCTTCCGTGTCCTTTCATCATTTAATTCTCCCCTTCTGCGTCGCCATTGCTCTTTCCACCACAATCTACCCAACGTCTCAGCCTCCTACATGGCATCCTCGGAGAACGCCTCCGATCACTACCGTCTCCCAACCGAAGTGCGTCCGAGGCACTACGACCTCACCATCCGGACAGATCTCGAGAAGGAGAAGTTCACTGGATTCGTGAAAATTGAGTGCGTGCAGAGACTTCCTCGTGTCGTAAATCGCCGTGCTGTAGCTTTCTTGCCGCAGCCTCGAAATCGTGAAAGCGACCAAGATCGTCACCTTCAATGCCGCAACTGAGCTTTCGTTGGGCCCGGCAACCCTTGTCCTCGCGTCCTCTGGCACGCATCTTACACCTGCCGAGACAAAGTTTGATGCCTCCACCGAGCGCGCGTCGTTGACGTTCGCCGAGGAGCTTCCCGCGGGGACCAAAGCGACCCTTCGCCTAGGCTTCGAGTCTCAACTAACGGATAGTATGACTGGGTATTACAAGAGCACATGGGACAAAGGCATATATGCATTGACGCAGTTTGAGGTGCGTGAGTTGCTCGTTTGCGTCCTGCATTATGAAATAGCAAAGTGCCGGATGCCACCTTTCCTCTTTGATCTTCATCCCATCGTCCATTAGTGCTGATGAATACTTTTCTCTCAGCCTACAGATGCTCGTCGTGCCCTGCCTTGCTGGGATGAGCCCCTCCTAAAAGCCACCTTCTCTGTGACGCTCGTATCCCGCAAGGGAACCGTCAGCCTCTCCAACATGCCCGCGCTCTCAGATGCCCCAGTTTCTGATGTGCATACCGAAGCCCTTTTCGAGGGCGTCAGTGACGGCAGCTGGAATGCGACCAGGTTCGAGACGACACCCCCGGTGAGGCGCTCAAAGCAATAGGAAAAGGAACCTGCTGACAAAGGACAGATGTCGACGTACCTTCTCGCCCTCGCAAATGGCGAGTTTGTGCACCTCGAGAGTTCGTACAAGAGCCCACTCAGTGGGAAAGTCCGTCCGCTGCGCATATACGGTATGCCTTTTACAAGTTCAGTGCTCACCTCTTTTCACACGTTACCAGCTACCCCGGACGTGATCGGCCAGGCGCAGTACGCGCTCGATATCAAGGAGAAGGCCCTCCCGCTCTACGAGCAGGCATTCGATATCGAGTACCCGCTGCCGAAGCTCGACACGCTTGTCGCCAACGACTTTGACGCTGGCGCGATGGAGAACTGGGTAATCGTTTTGCGTCTGTCCTCGCGCAATCTGGACTAACAGGCGAATGCGCTCACGAACAGGGTTTAATCACCGGGCGGACGACTGCTTACCTTGTCGATCCCGAAAATGCGGACATTGCAGCGAAGAAACGGATTGCGGGAACTCAGAGCCACGAAGTCGCGCATATGTGGTGCGCCAAACCCTGTTGTAAGGGTAATGACAGTCCATCTGATCGGTGCGGTGTAGGTTTGGAAATATCACGACGATGAAATGGTGGGACAATCTGTATCTCAACGAAGGTACTGGCAGAATCTGTACTTCAGCATCATAAACGTACTCTGACCATATTTGCGAATAGGTTTCGCGACTTTGGCATGTTCTGTTACTCAGGACGGTTTTTGATTCTTCATCTCATACGATTTTTAATTTGCAGATGGGTGAGAAGATCATTTTGGACAAGTTAGTGATACTGCCTTCTCGACTTTTCGGGAACTGACGAACGGATCAATACCAGGATTCATCCCGAATGGAAGGTCGATGCGGACTTCATCAATAATCACCTAACTGCTGCTCTTCGTCTCGACGCAAAGTTATCCTCACATCCAATCGAGGTCGCGGTGCCCGATGCGGGTCAGATTGGCCAGATTTTCGACTCGTTGTCATACTCTAAAGCTGCTTCTGGTGCGCCTATCTCCGTTCGTCAACTTGAGAAACGCAACTGATAGACGCTGATAGTGCTTCGCATGCTGTCGAAGTATGTCGGCGAAGAAAAGTTCCTTAAAGGGGTGTCGTTGTACCTGAAGAAGCATCTGTATTCCAACACGGTTTCTCGGAACTTGTGGGAGGGTATCGGCGAAGCGACTGGTATGGATGTTCGGATTTGTGTCGTTTCTATTGCTCATTGGGGGTGGACAAAGGACTTGATGTTCCCAGGATCATGGATAATTGGGTTTCGAAGGTATGGGGCTGCGCCTGCTGGGATATATTATGAACAACACCTCACTCACTACACAGATGGGATTCCCGGTGCTCACCGTCACGGAGACACCAAGTGGCATCAAGGTGCGGCAGGACCGGTTCCTCGAAGGAGGCCCGGCGAAACCGGAAGATAACGAGACGATCTGGTTAGTACCACTTCTATCTACTATTGATCCTCTAGCGATCATGGAGCTTGAAGGTCTGTACCACTGGGTTTGGTGACTGCTGCAGCGCCGGGACAGGCCCTCGTCAACAACGATGCTCTGCTAGAGACACGCGAAGGAGAGTTTGCGCTCGATACGAGCAAGCCCTTCAAGGTCAACGCGGATACTAATGGAGTCTGTGAGTTGACGAGCATTTTCTCTGCGTTTCCCAAACCTCGTCACCAACCACTCCCTGGCCTGGGCCGCAGACCGGGTGTTGTACACGCCGACCCGCCTAGCGGCCATCGCGAGCGAGGCCGCGAAGTCTGACTCCATATTCTCGCTGAGTGACCGCATCGGACTAGTACACGATTCGTTCGCGCTCGGAAAGGCGGGCTACCTGCAACTGAGTGCCGCGCTCAACCTTGTCCATGAGCTCCGGGCCGAGAAAGAATGTGCGTGTCCTGTTCGCGCTAACAGATGTAGCACGTCACTCAGAAGCTAACGCCCATGTGCCAAAGTCTTGGTCTGGGACAGCATCGATGCAAACTTGGCCGGGATCATCTATACATGGTGGGAACGCGAACAGGTCCAGGAGCAGCTGAAGGTCTTTCGTCGGGTACGTTGGCGTCAGTCGAGGGTCCGGCTCTATCTCGTTACCTAAATTTTGCCTTCCACGTAGGCTCTTTGTTCGCCCCTCGTTGAGACACTGGGCATAGAATACTCGAAGGACGACAGCGCCGACACAACGCAGCTGCGCACGCTTGCCGTCGCCGGTGCGGCAGCAGCCGGGGATCCAGCGTAGGTCATCTTCCACCTGGATGTGTTCATGGTCGCGTGTTGACTCTACCACCACCAGCACCATCAGAGTGCTCCTGGACCGCTTCACTAGGTACATCGCCGGCGATACTTCCGCCATTCCCGCCGACCTCCTCAACGTCACGTTTAGCACGGTCAGTGACTATTTTTATCCATCTACACCACGGGGCAGCGCCTGGGAATATCTAACGAGGAAACTTCTTCCTAACTGCATGTACTACTCTAGGCCGTGAAACACAATGGTGCGCCGGCGTACGATGCCGTCCTCAAGTTGTTCGAGAACTCCAAAACGCCGTCGATCAAGGTGGCGGCCATGTACGTCCTCTCTGCCTCTTTTGCGCGCCGGCTGGCCCTAGCTGACCGACTTTGATATACTATCAGCCGCGGTCTGACGGGCTCCATCGACCCGGCTCTGCAGACGCGCACGTTCGACATGATCCTGTCGAGCGTGCGGAATCAGGACCTCATCTACTTTTTCCGCGGCTTCTGCACGAACACAGAGGCACTCTACGCCCTGCGCGAGTTCTTTGAGGCCAATTACTCCTCGGTGGTGTTGCTCCCTCTCTAGGTCTATGTACCCTGATCGACTGACGGACTGCATGGCCCGTGATAGATCAACAAGCGCCTCGAGACAACGTTCTCGATGAAATATATCGTCCAGGTGGGGTTTGCCCTTCTACATCCTTATACGTCCCTTTCTCACGAAAATAGAGTGTATATTCCGGCTTTGGAAAGGAGGAGGATCGGGTTAAGGCCGAAGCGTTCTTCAAAGTCCGCTCCGATATTTTTCGTGTTCATTTTAGCAGCTCACTGAACGTTCGACAGGACAAGGACACCCGCAAGTACAACCAAGCATTGGCGCAGGCACTGGACGGAATCAGTGCCAAAGCGGCATTCATCGAGGTAGGCACCAAACAGATGACGTGGTACGCGAGCCGACCTCTTTCTTCTAATAGCGTTCCACGTCGGATATCGTGACTTGGTTGGAGAAGTGGGGAAAGGCACCGAGGTCCTCGCTTTGATGATGTTGAGAGATCTCAGACGGATATTATCGTTGCACGTACACAGAGGAATCGGAGGGGTGAGATCACTCTAAACTGCTATCTGGTGTCTGCTGTGAGAGAAGAATAAGTACTACCAACGACCCAAACATTGGATACTGACACGCGGCACGACATCTCGAACGGCTAATTAACACTACGTGTCTGGCTGATTCCAATATGATTGTTGAAAGTAAATTATTTCATCTTAGAAATCCGTTTGTGTTTGTGCGGACGTCGTCCGAGTCCTGTCTCAACTTGAGACGACGCGCGGTTCAGATTCCCGGGCCGAATGCCCGGTCCCCTCCTGGCTCCTGGTCGCATGATCGGCCAACTTTACTGCCAACCTCGTTGATTCGCTCTGCGGAAACAGAGCATAAAACACCCTACTGTACAGTTCCTGGTATTGTAGACGCAAAAACCTTTCGCTTTCGTAGAGTAGCGCATCATTTCTCCCCTTCTAGTCTGTACACGCCTTGCAGAGACTGAAGCTTCAAGTTCTTTGTCCAGTGTACAGCCTTCACCCGCGATTTACTCATATTTGTTCCCTTTATCCTATTCTCGAGCGTCTATACCTTCAACGACGCTTTTGATATTATTCAAGGCAGATGTATACATCAAGAAGACATATATGGCCCTGGTTAGCCTCAATTTCAAGAGGAACTCAAAGTGGGGCTGATCACAGGTGCGACTGGTGCGACTTCAGTGTGACTTTCTTTTTTACTGCCGATTACCGCTACAACTGCCCAACCACCCACTACCTGAACACTGTGATGACAACAATGGCAATGACAGCGACGTTGAGGGCATGTACGAGCGGGCGTATGCGCCTGGTCTCTTACGTGTACTGTTTGCAGGTCTGTAAGATTTTGTTGGCGCGCGGGTGTCAATGCGTCGTCCTCGAGAGAGAGAGACCGCATGACTGTGCGAGGTGCGCCAGTTGTGCGCCATATTATCAAGCCGAAGCCCACATGGTCGCCATCGATATCGCAGCCGAAAGGGCGCAATCCGCTGCCCTCATTTTCTCAACTTCGGATCTATGATAGACTCAGGCTCTGCCACTATGCTTCAGTGTCCTTGCGTTCTCTAATTATCCCTTGCGTCGCCATTGCTCTTTCCACTACTAGTAGTGCTCTCTCGGCCTCCTTCATGGCAACCTCCGAACATGCCTCCGATCACTACCGTCTCCCGACTGACGTGCGTCCGAGACACTACGACCTCACCATCCGAACGGATCTCGAGAAGGAGATATTCACCGGATTCGTCAAAATAGAGTACGTGCGGATTCAGTCTCGTGTCATGGAATGCCGTGCTCTAGCTCGCCTGCTGCAGCCTCGACATCGTGAAAGCGACCAAAGTAATCATCTTCAATGCTACAGCCGAGCTTTTGTTGGGCCCAGCGACCCTCGCCCTCACTCCCTCGAGTACCCATCTTGCACCTACAGAGACCAAGTTTGATGCCTCCACCCAACGCGCGTCGTTGACGTTTGCCGAGGAGCTACCCGCGGGGACCAATGCGACCCTTCGTCTAGGCTTCGGGTCCAAGCTGACGGATAGTTTGACTGGGTATTACAAGAGCACGTGGGACCAAGGCATATATGCGTTGACGCAGTTTGCGGTGCGTGCGTTGCTCGTCTGCTTCGATGCCAGATAGACGTCAGAGTGTGGAATGGCGCTGGGCTTGGGGCATCATGCCTGAGCACCGCTGTCCGTGGTCGCGTCTAAGTAGCGAAACGGGGCTCTTTTACTACTGGTGACGGTGTTGGACTGGTCTTCCTACTTCTCGCCATGGCCGCTCTTCCCATCCTACCAGTATCCTACCAGAAGATGCCTCCTACATTGTAGTACCGGACGCAAACCTTTTTCTTTGTTATTCGTCCTGTCGTTCATTGGTGTTGATGCAAACCTTTCTCTCAGCCTACAGACGCTCGTCGTGCCCTGCCTTGCTGGGATGAGCCCCTCCTAAAAGCCACCTTCTCTGTGACGCTCGTATCCCGCAAGGGGACCGTCAGCCTCTCCAACATGCCCGCGCTCTCGGACGCCCCAGTTTCTGATGGACATACTGAAGCTCTTTTTGAGGGCGTCAAGTGACGGCAGCTGGAATGCAACCAGGTTCGAGACGACACCCCCGGTGAGGCGCTCAGGGCAATAGCAAAAAGGAGCCTACTGACAACAGAGCAGATGTCGACGTACCTTCTCGTTTTCGCAAATGGCGAGTTTGTGTACCTCGAGAGTTCGTACAAGAGCCCACTCAGTGGGAAAGTCCGTCCGCTGCGCATCTACGGTACGCGCTTTTATAGTTTCAATGCTCACCTCTTTTCTCACGTCCACCAGCTACCCCAGACGTGATCGGCCAGGCGCAGTTCGCGCTCGATATCAAGGAGAAGGCTCTCCCGCTCTACGAGCAGGCATTCGATATCGAGTACCCGCTGCCGAAGCTCGACACGCTCGTCGCCAACGACTTTGACGCTGGCGCGATGGAGAACTGGGTAATCGCTTTGCGTCTGTCCACACGTCAGGGTGATCTAGACTGAGAGGCGGGTGCATCTCACGAATAGGGTTTGATCACCGGGCGGACGACTGCTTACCTTGTCGATCCCGAAAATGCGGACATTGCGGCGAAGAAACGGATCGCGGGAATTCAGAGTCACGAAGTCGCACATATGTGGTGCGTCGAACCCTGTCGAAGGATGGATGCCTGTCTGATCGGTGCGGCGTAGGTTTGGAAATATCACGACGATGAAATGGTGGGACAATCTGTATCTCAACGAAGGTACTGGCATAGTCTGTGCTTCAGTATGGTAGACATACTCTGACCATGCTCGTGACCAGGTTTCGCGACTTTGGCATGTTCTGTCACTTGGGACGGTGTTTGGTTCCTCATCTCACATTTTTACAGATGGGTGAGAAGATCATCCTGGACAAGTTAGTGATACTGCCTTCTCGACTTTTCAAGTACTGATGAGCGGCTCAATACTAGGATTCATCCCGAATGGAAGGTCGATGCGGACTTTATCAACAAACACCTTACTGCTGCTCTCTGTCTCGACGCAAAGCTATCCTCACATCCGATTGAGGTCGCAGTACCCGATGCGGGTCAGATTGGCCAGATTTTCGACTCGTTGTCATATTCTAAAGGTGCTTCCGGTGCGTCTGTCCCCGTTGGTCAAACTCGAGAAGAACGCAACTGATAGACGCTGATAGTGCTTCGCATGTTGTCGAAATTTGTCGGTGAGGAAAAGTTCCTGAAAGGGGTGTCGTTGTACCTGAAGAAGCATCTGTACTCCAACACGGTTTCTCGGAACTTGTGGGAGGGTATCGCCGAAGCGACCGGTACGCATGTTCGGATCTGTGTCGTTTCTATGATTGATAAGGGATGGACAAAGGACTTGACGCTCCCAGGGTTATGGAGAATTGGGTTTCGAAGGTATGGGGCTGCGTCTGTCGGGAAATATTACGAACAACACCTCACTCCCTACACAGATGGGATTCCCGGTGCTCACCGTCACGGAGACACCAAGTGGCATCAAGGTGCGGCAGGACCGGTTCCTTGAAGGAGGCCCGGCGAAACCAGAAGATAACGAGACGATCTGGTTAGTGCTACTTTTGTTTATTATTGATCCTCTAGCGATTATGAGGCTCGAAGGTCTGTACCACTGGGTTTGGTGACTGCTGCAGCGCCGGGACAGGCGCTCGTCAACAACGATGCTCTGCTGGAGACACGCGAAGAAGAGTTTGCGCTCGATACGAGCAAGCCCTTCAAGGTCAACGCGGATACTAATGGAGTCTGTGAGTTGACGAGCATTTTCTCTGCGTTTCCCAAACCTTGTCACCGACCACTCCCTGGCCTGGGCCACAGACCGGGTGTTGTACACGCCGACCCGCCTAGCGGCCATCGCGAGCGAGGCCGCGAAGTCTGACTCCATATTCTCGCTGAGTGACCGCATCGGACTAGTACACGATTCGTTCGCGCTCGGAAAGGCGGGCTACCTGCAACTGAGTGCCGCGCTCAACCTTGTCCATGAGCTCCGGGACGAGAAAGAATGTGCGTGCCTCTTTCGCGCTGCGCGACGCAACACGTCCCTTAGAAGCTAACGCCCATGTGCCAAAGTCTTGGTCTGGGACAGCATCGATGCAAACTTGGACGGGATCATATATACGTGGTGGGAGCGCGAAAGCGTCGCGGAGCAGCTGAAAATATTCCGCCGGGTCCGTCGGCGTCTGTTGAGGGACCAGCTCTCTCCCGTTACTCAAATTTCCCTCCCACATAGGCTCTGTGCTCGCCCCTCATTGAGTCCCTGGGCCTGGAATATTCAAAGGACGACAGCATTGACACAACGCAGCTGCGCACACTCGCCGTAACCGGCGCGGCAGCAGCCGGGGACCCAGCGTAGGTCATCTTCTACCTTGGATGTGCCCATGGTCCACGTTTTGACTCTGCCACCACCAGCACCACCAAAGTGCTACTGGACCGGTTCGCCAAGTACATCGCCGGCGATACCTCTGCCATCCCCGTCGACCTCCTCATCGCTACGTTCAGCACGGTCAGTGGCTGTTTTTATCCACTCAATGTCGAACAAGAAAGATTTTCTCCCTAACTGCATGCACTACTATTACTCTAGGCCGTGAAACACAACGGTGCGCCGGCGTACGATGCCGTGCTCAAGTTGTTCGAGAATTCCAAAACACCGTCGATCAAGGTCGCAGCCATGTACGTCCTCTCTACCCATTTGCTCGCTGGCTGGCCCCAGCTGGCTGACTACGATATGCTACCAGCCGCGGTCTGACGGGTTCCATCGACCCGGCTCTGCATGCTCGCACGTTCGACATGATCCTGACGAGCGTGCGAAACCAGGACCTCATCTACTTTTTCCGTGGCTTCTGCACGAACACAGAGGCACTCTATGCCCTGCGCGAGTTCTTTGAGGCCAATTACTCCTCTGTGGGCGCTCTAGGTCTATGTGCCTCGATCGACTGACGGACTGAATGACCGATGATAGATCAACAAGCGCCTCGAGACGACGTTCTCGATGAAATATATCGTCCAGGTGGGATCTGCCCTTCTACATCCTTATACGTCCCTTTCTCACGAAAATAGAGTGTATATTCCGGCTTTGGAAAGGAGGAGGATCGGGTTAAGGCCGAGGCGTTCTTTAAGGCCCGTTCCCATATTTCGTGATCATTTGAGCGGCTTGCTGAATGTTCGACAGGACAAGGACACCCGCAAGTACAACCAAGCTTTGGCGCAGGCACTGGACGGAATCAGCACCAAAGCACCATTCATCGAAGTACGCACGAAACAGATGATGTGGTAGGCGAACTGACCTCTTTCTTCTAATAGCACTCCACGTCGGATATCGTGACTTGGCTGGAGAAGTGGGGGAAGGCACCGAGGTCCACGCTTTGATGATGTTGAGAGACCTCGGGTATTATCATTGTTGCACGTATACAGAGGAATTGGAGGAGTGAGACTTAGACCATCTCTAAACTGCTAAGTAGTGTCTGCCAGTGCTGTGAGAGAAGAATGAGAACACAACTGAGATAAGTACTATTACTGACCCAAACGTATACCCCATCTAGACCGGCATGCATGGCCCTGGTTATTGAGAGGAACTCAAAGTGGGGCTGATCACAGGCCCAGGTGCGACCTCAGTGTGACTTTCTTTTTCACTGAGCCCGAGAGCCCGTCACCGTTGCAACTGCCCCAGCCACCGCTACTACCTCACCACCACCTGAACACAGCAATGACCTGTGTGAGTGGGTCTAGTCTCCATTACGTGTGCAGTTCGTAAGCCTGTAAGGTGAACAGATCTTCTCAAGAGAGGCACAATCGCACCATCATATTCTCAAGCCAAATTCCACATGGTCACCGTCGATATCCCAGTCAAAAAAGCGCAGTTCGTTGCCCTCATTTTCTCAAGTTCGGACCTATGATACGCTACGGATTTGTGCTCGAGACCGTGACGCTCTACTCGTCCGCGTCCTTGCGTCCTCTAATTATCCCCTGCGTCATGGTCGCCATTGCCCTTTCCACTACTAATAGTACGGCCCACACGTCGTCTCAGCCTACATCATGGTATCCTTCTCCGAGAGCGCCTCCGATCACTACCGTCTCCCAACCGAAGTGCGTCCGAGGCACTACGACCTCACCATCCGGACAGATCTCGAGAAGGAGAAGTTCACTGGATTCGTAAAAATTGTGTACGTGTAGAGTCTTCCTCGTATCGTAGATCATCGTGCTGTAGCTTTCATGTCGCAGCCTCGAAATCGTGAAAGCGACCAAGATCGTCACCTTCAATGCCGCAACTGAGCTTTTGTTGGGCCCTGCAACTCTTGTCCTTGCTCCCTCGGGTACCCATCTTACACCTGCTGAGACAAAGTTTGATGCCTCCACCGAGCGCGCGTCATTGACGTTCGCCGAGGAGCTACCGGCGGGGACCAATGCGACCCTTCATCTAGGCTTCGAGTCTGAGCTGACGGATAGTTTGACTGGGTATTACAAGAGCACATGGGCTAAAGGCATCTGCACCTTAACGCAGTTCGAGGTGCGTGCGTCGCTCATTCGCGTTGGTACCGAATAGACATTAGAGTTGAATTGGCGCTGGGTCTGCCAGTGCGAACATCGTGCCTGAGCACCGCTGTCCATGACCGCGTCGCGTCTACGGAGTGAAACGGGGCCCTCTTTCGCCCCATTACTCAGGTATTGGCAACTGTGTTCGATTGATATTCCTACCTATTGCTTCTCACCGTGGCCCGTTTTTGCATCCTTCTACTCGAGGACGCGTTCCTGCAATGTGGAATCGCAAAGTGTCGGACGCGAACCGTTTCCCTTGCTCCTCGTCCCATTATTATTGATCCGAACTGATTAAAACCTTGCTCTTAGCCTACAGACGCCCGTCGTGCCCTGCCTTGCTGGGATGAGCCCCTCCTTAAAGCCACCTTTTCTGTAACGCTTGTATCCCGCAAGGGAACCGTCAGCCTCTCCAACATGCCCGCGCTCTCAGACACCCCAGTTGGTGATGCAGACACCAAAGCTCTCTTCGAGGGCGTCAAGGACGGCAGCTGGGACGCAACAAAGTTTGAGACGACACCCCTAGTAAGGCGCTCAGAGCAATAATGGGAAAGGAGCCTGCTGACAACAATACAGATGTCGACGTACCTTCTCGCTTTCGCAAATGGCGAGTTTGTGCATCTCGAGAGCTCGTACAAGAGTCCACTCAGCGGGAAAGTCCGTCCGCTACGCATCTACAGTATGCATGTCACATTTTCAGTCCTCATCTCTTTTCTCACGTCCACCAGCTACCCCGGACATGATCGGCCAGGCGCAGTACGCGCTCGATATCAAGGAGAAGGTCCTTCCGCTCTATGAACAGGTATTTAATATCGAATACCCGCTGCCGAAGCTCGACACGCTCGTCGCCAATGAATTGGCTGGCGCAATGGAGAACTGGGTAATTGCTTTGCGTCTACCCTCGCGCCAGGGCAATATGGACTGATAGGTGGATGCGTCTCACGAATAGGGTTTAATCACTGGGCGGGCTACAGCTTACCTTGTCGATCCGGAAAATGCGGATATTGCGGCGAAGAAACGGATTGCGGGAACTCAGAGCCACGAAGTCGCGCATATGTGGTGCGTCTAACCCTGTCGAATGATTGTCAACTGTCTGATTGGTGCAACGTAGGTTTGGAAATATCACGACGATGAAATGGTGGGACAATCTGTATCTCAACGAAGGTACCGACATAATCTGTGCTTCAGCCTGATTGACTTACGCCCACCATATGTGTGACTAGGTTTCGCGACCTTGGCAGGTTCTATTACTTTGGACAGTTTTTGATCCCTCATCTCATAACTTCTTTGCAGATGGGAGAGAATATCGTCCTGGATAAGTTGGTGATGCTGCCCTCTCGACTTTTCAGGCACTGACGAGCGGCTCAATAGGATTTATCCCGAATGGAAGGTCGACGCGGACTTTATCAACAATCACCTTAATGTTGCTCTTCGTCTCGATGCAAAGCTGTCCTCCCACCCAATCGAGGTCGCGGTACCTGATGCGGGTCAGATCGGCCAGATGTTCAACTTGTTGTCATACTCTAAAGCTGCTTCCGGTCCGTCTATTCGCGTTCGTCAACTGGAGAAACGCAACTAATGTACGCTGATAGTGCTTCGCATGCTGTCGAAATTTGTCGGCGAAGAAAAGTTCCTGAAAGGAGTGTCGTCTTATTTGAAGAAGCATCTGTATTCCAACACGGTTACTCGGAACTTGTGGGAGGGTATCGGCGAAGCGACTGGTACGCACGTTCGGACTCGCGCCGTTTCTATGGCTGCTAAAGGATGCATAAAGGACTTGACGTTCCCAGGATCATGGATAACTGGGTTTCGAAGGTACGGTGCAGCGTCTGCTACTGGGCAATATTACGAACAACTGTCACCTCGCAAATAGATGGGATTCCCGTTGCTCACTGTGACAGAGACACCAACTGGGATCAAGGTGCGGCAGGACCGGTTCCTCGAAGGAGGCCCTGCGAGACCGGAAGATAACGAGACGATTTGGTAAGTGCTGGTTCTATTCCTCATTGATCGTCAAGCGATTATGGAGCTTGAAGGTCTGTACCACTGGGTTTGGTGACTGCTGCAGCGCCAGGACAGGCGCTCGTCGATAACGATGCTTTGCTCGAGACGCGCTCGGCTGAGTTCGCGCTCGATACGAGCAAGCCCTTCAAGGTCAACGCGGACACTAATGGCGTCTGTGAGTCGTCGCACCTCTCTGCGTTTGTCGGCGTACGCCGTCCCTGACTCCTTCCGACCCGGACCGCAGATCACGTGTTGTACACGCCGACACGCCTCGCAGCCATCGCGAGCGAGGCTGCGAAGCCCGACTCCATATTCTCTCTCAGCGACCGCATCGGGCTAGTACACGAAGCGTTCGCGCTTGGAAAGGCGGGCTACCTGCAACTGAGCGCCGCGCTCGACCTCGTCGACGAACTCCGGGCCGAGAAAGAATGTGCGTGCCGCTTTCGCGCTACGCGACGCAGCACGTCACTCTGAAGCTAACGCGCACATGCCAAAGTCTTGGTCTGGGACAGCATCGATACCAACTTGGATGGGATCACCCATACGTGGTGGGAGAGCGAAAAGGTCGCGGAGCAGCTCAAGGTCTTACGTCGGGTACGTTGATGTCTATCGAGGACCCGGCTCTCTCCCACCGCTCAAATCGTGCTCCCCGCTTAGGCTCTGTGCTCGCCCCTCGTTGAGAAGCTCGGCCTAGAATACTCGAAGGACGACAGCGCCGACATAACGCAGCTGCGCACGCTCGCTGTTACCGGCGCGGCAACAGCCGGGGACACAGGGTAAGTCATCTCAGGCTTTTTCTTGGATGTGTTCATGATCGCGTGTTGACTCTACTACCACCAGCACTATAAAAGCGCTCCTGGAACGCTTCACTAGGTACATCGCCGGCGATACCTCCGCCATCCCTGTCGACCTCCTCAACGTTACGTTTAGCACGGTTCGTGGCCGTCTTTACCCATCCACATCGCGAGGCGGCGCCTGGGATCGTCGAACGAGAATCGCCACCTCACTATATGTAATTTAGGCCGTGAAGCACGCTGGCGCGCCGGCGTACGACGCCGTGCTGAAGCTATTCGAGAACCCCAAAACGCCGTCGATCGAGGTGGCGGCCATGTACGCCCTTGCGCGCCGGCTGGCCGCCGCTAGCTGACCACGATATTTCACCAGCCGCGGTCTGACGAGCCCAATCGACGCGACTTTGCAAGCGCGCACGTTCGACTTGATCCTGTCGAAGGTGGGGAATCAGGACCTCTTCTACTTTTTCCGCGGCTTCTCTACGAACACGGAGGCGCTCGACGCCCTGCGTGAGTTCTTCGAGGCTAATTACCACTCGGTGGGAGCCACCTCTTTTAGTTCTTTGGCCCGATCGACTGACGGACTAGACGAACCGGCGATAGATCAACAAGCGCCTCGAGACGACGTTCTTGATGATATCTGTCATCCAGGTGGGGTTCATCCCTCTGCTTCCTCATGCGTCCGTCCGTTTTCTCAAGAAAAATCAAACATAGAGCGTATATTCCGGCTTTGGAAGGAGGATGATCGGGTTAAGGCCGAGGCGTTCTTCGAGGTCCGTTCCCACATTTCGTGTTCATTTCTAGCAGCTCACGGAACGTTCAATAGGACAAGGACACCCGCAAGTACAACCAAGCATTGGCGCAGGCACTGGACGGAATTAGTGCCAAAGCGGCATTCATCGAGGTGAGCACCAGACGAACGACGCAGTATGCGAACCAAGCTCTTTCTTATTATAGCGCTCCACGTCGGATGTCATCACTTGGCTGGAGAAGTGGAGAAAGGCACCGAGGGCTATGCTTTGATGTAAAGATATTTCAGACGGTAGTATCATTGTCGCACGTATACAGGGGAATTGGAGAAGTGAGACCATCTCCGAATCGCTAACTGGTGCCTGTTGTGAGAGAAGAATGAACCCAAGCGAGATAAGTATTTTAAAAAAGGTGCATCAGATTCGAAACCAAGCCAAGCTTATTCTGCATATTAATACAGACCCGAGTGGAGTTGATATGAGTTGTAGTGGAGCACGAGAAGAGGTTGTACGAAAGAAACCACACAAAAAGGGAGGTAACTAATCTGAGAATCGATATGTCATCTGAAAGAAAACAAACGGAAAGAAATAACATCCGAGTTGGCTTTGCAAAGCAACAACATTCGGTGATTATTAGAGAAATGGTCACGTGCAGTGAAACGGCTAGGGGCTGGGAGACGTGGAGAAAGAGGAGAAGAAACAAAAAGGAGTAGATCATGCCAAGTCCTCTTCATGGAATGATATCGTCCAGCTCGCCATCGCGTACTCGGATCTCGACGACTTCTATTTCATAATCTCCCAGAGAAGTGGACGTGGACCCGCACGCGGAGAACACGCCCGAGGATGTGGGCGGTGAAGTGGATGCGACATCTGCAGAAACATAAAGTCAGTCACGCAAGCCTTTCTGACGATGGTGCGGGGGAATTTGTGTGCGAGATATGATGAATACGCACAGCGGTCCTTTATGTAGGGCGGGACGAAGAGGTCCTGCAGCAGCAAGGGTAAATGATACATGGATACGCTTTAGGGGGTCCGCACACGACGCGCAGATGGTGGGGAAAGCACACGCACCTGATTCCACACAAACCCCTGGCTCCTCTGGATCGTCAGGATCGGGCGTAGCGCGCTCACGGGCGGACGACGGCTGCGCGGCCGGCGGTGGCGCACAGCAGCAGCGTGGGGGATGACGGGGGACGACTTGCCGTCCCCGTTCCCATTCGTTGTCGTCGTCGCAGTGTCGCCGGTACCGGTGCTGCCGGGGATCTGCGGGGCCTCAGCGCGCTGCTTGCCCTTGTCGCGCTTCTCCGGGTCTCCGCCATCGCTGCCGCCCAGGGCCCTCCCAAGGCTGTCGTCGTCGTCCTCGACGTCCATGGGCCCCGCGGCTTCGGCGTCGTCTGAGAGGGACGAGTTATCGTCCGCTTCGTCGTCAGGGTCTTCCGGATCGGCGTCGGCGTCAGCGTCCGAGAGAGAATCCTCGTCTGCGGCCTCGTCGCCCGAATCCGAGTCCGACTCATCGGATGAGCCGAGGAGCTCGCTCCGCGCGGGTATCTGCTCGTAGCAGGCCCATGTCGGCGGGCTCGGCGCACGGCCTAGGGGGCGATGGCGGAAGAAGGGGGAGACTGGGGCGCGCGGCGGCAGAGACGGTATCGGAGGAGTAGGGGGAAGGGGAGGTCGGTTCTTGGCTCTGCTCGTGTTGTGGTTGCGGCTGTGGTGGTGGTGGTGCTTGTGCCGGCGGTGACTGTGATTCGCTCATTCTTCACTCTATCTTATTTTTTCGATTTCTATTGTGTCTGTCTCGTCCCTGTCTCGTCTCGTCCACTTGTTGGACTTGTTCGTGGTGGTTTGGGGTGGGATGGGATGGTCGTGGTGACTCGCTTTAATTTTCGCTTGTCAAAGTCGAGAACCACAAAGAGAGCTCGTGAGCACTTTCCCACACTAATTAACCCTTTCAGGTGCGGCCACGGTCGACATGGCTGGTTCCCGCTGGGCCTACGTGCGTAACTTTGAACTGCCAGACACCCTACTTCCAAATACTTTTATCCTATTGAGACTCGATGGCCATTCGTTCCATCGGTACGCTTGTGCCCCTATCGCCCCCCATACCCCAACGTCACTCTATACAACAGATTCGCGGATGATCATGCTTTTGTGAAGCCTAACGACCTTCGCGCCCTCGAGCTCATGGATCCTCGCAGCTTGGGCAGTGATGCGAGAGTACCCAGATGTGGTTCCTTGCATATGGGGAGTCCGACGAGTACAGGTATCTACTCTCCCGAACCGAGAGTCGAGTCGAGTTACACTGCCACACAACTCAGCTTCTTGCTTCGAAAGTCTACGAAGCTGTATAATCGACGACAATCGAAAATCACATCTCTGCTTGTGCTCGTTGTTTACGTCGACATACGTCATGCTTTGGCCCCAATGCTTCCCAGACACCCCCTTGCGCTACGCCCCCTCGTTCGACGCGCGCATCGTGCTCTACCCGGGCGCCCAGGAAGTTCGCGATTACTTTTCGTGGCGTCAAGCCGACAGTATGTGGTCACCTTTTACGAATTAGCGGGCCGTTGATAAGAGGCGGATCAGCGCACGTCAACAATCTATACAACACCGCATTTTGGGCCCTGGTGCAGCAAGGCGGACAAACAACGAAAGAAGCCCATGAGACGCTGCGTGTAAACCCCCAGACGACACCCTTTTTATTTTCTGAATTGTATCTTCTGTCTCAGGGTACGGTATCCAGTCAGAAACATGAGATCTTGTTTTCGCGATTCGGGATCAACTATAACGATCTTCCACGTCAGTTCCGAAAAGGGAGCACAATAGTCAAGGATAAGGTGGCGCCTACTATTTCATCTTATCTTCTGCGCTAAACCCTAGCAGCTTCCGATCGTAAAGACTGATGATGACGAGGGTGAAGCCGATATTAAGATCAAGGCGGATTCCGTGCCGGTGCGTCCATTGTGTATCGTTATCAATCCAATACCTGAGGCATCTGTTAGAATGAGAATGACATCGACGAAGCAGGAGTACCCGCGCGAGAGAAGGCATCGTCTGAGAAGCGACGAGCGCGTGCAGCGACACAGCAGAGATTACTCCATTGCGACATTATCGCGGATGGGTTCTGGAAGCTGAGGCCAGTATCTGTTAGAAGAATGAGGTCACTTGCTTGTGTACTGTAGCCCAATCCACGTGTAATAGTAATCGCAAGAAGCATTCTATTCTATATCAGTGCCCCCCCCCTCCCGGGCCTCCCCCCCTTGCCACGTCCGTCCTGAGCCCGAGCCTGTTTCCTGCCACCGCAGTCCAGCTCCTTTCAATGGACCTCAGAGCGATCACCCACCTCGACGGGGGACGCTTGCAATCCCAGCCCTTGGCGTCGGGTAAGTTGTTTACACTTGTGGGTCCATCATGCATCATGATCAAGGATGTTCTCCCCGTTGAGTGATCATAATTCCCTTGTGGGTCCATCCACGCCGCCATGAGCGTGATTGCGTCCATGTTTGCTGTCGCCTTGTTCTCTGACACCTGACAACTGTCTTGTTACTCCGTTGCCTGTCACGACCGACCGCCTCCGCCTCCGAGTTTTCCTTTCTCAATTACTGTCACCGTTTCAATTTCTTCTCATGCGCTTCTCCGCCTTGACTCCTCCCCGCGACCCCTCCCATCCTCGCCGACAACGTAATGCTGACCAACCCCATCATCTCATCATTCCTCCTACCACAGCGACACCAACCGCGCCGCTGACCACAGTAGGCAGCGCCGCAGCCCCATTGGCCTGGGATCCCGGCGTCCGTCACCCCATCCATCAACGCCGGATCCACCCCATACCCCCTGCCCTGCCACCGCCTTCACCGTCGCCGCCGCTCCTTAGCCCTACTGAGGATGCTCGTACCCAGCGCAGACTCGGCGGACCGCCCGGGTCTTTCCGTGCTTCATTCTCAGAGGACGCAGACACAGACGTCGGCGCGGGCGATGGTGAGGGGGGCACAGATGACGAGTATGAGGCGGATGACCGTGCCGCCTTTGTTCCCGGCCCTCGACGTCCTTACTCTCGATCGAGCGCGCGTGAGGTTGCGCCGCGGTTCTCTCATCCGCACAATCTGCGTGCCCACCCGTCGAGCGTAAGCGCCACGCATATCGCGGCGCAGCCAGTGCGTCACTCCACTTTTGCGCTCTTCGTCTGTCCACTCACGCCACCTTCTTATTAACATCAATGAAAATATAACAACCTGCCGTGCGTGTCTTTGTTCTTATTTGAAATGTTTCAGCGCGTCAGACCTACCGCGTCAATTCCGACCGCGGTGGCACCCGTGCTAGCACCACGACTACTCCTATGGCTCGTCGACGCAGACGATCTGACGACGAGGATAGCGAGGATGAACCGGCAGAGGATGGCGAAGGTGTCCAAGTGGTGGAGGAACGTTCGCGGTATCGTCCGCGCCTGCGCAGGCGTTGCAGCAGCTCTGGCTCAGAGCGTGGTATCTCCCTCAAGCTCTCCCTCCCGGATCCCGCGCCCAAACATGCCACTCGCTACAGCCCCCTCTCGCCGCCATTCCCACGGAGCCCACCTCCCAACAGCCTGCGTCTCCACCTTCCTGCAGTCCCAAATCCCAGGCGTCACCCCGCGGCGCCAGACGAGACCGCTCAGCAGCAGCCACAGTCCACTCGGTTAGAAGCCTACGAAGCCGATCAAATTGCGCAGCCCGAGTGTTGAGTCCGTCACGGAGTGGTCCATGCCCCCTGCCCCTGTGCCTCAGCCGGTCCAGCAGAAGGCGACCGTGCCAAACGTCTCGCCCGGCTCTGCACAGGCCGCCGCGCCTGCATCAGCGCCCACGCCTGACACAAGCGGTGCCATGGTGAGTGACAGCGAGATGGCCGACGAAACGGAGCACCTGCGCGCACAACTGGGGTGCCCTCCGGGCGCGCCCGTTGGGCTCAGCGCTCTCGTTGATCCTCCACCGGGTGAAAAACCCAACTATCCACTGCCGACACTCATTAAGCTCGCGATATACGACAGTCCGCGGAGCCGCCTCACACTTCAAGAGATATACCAGGCGCTCGAGGATCGATTCGAATGGTTCCGCCAGCGAACCGATGAGCTCTCCTGGAAGGTACGTCTGCCCGGGCCGTTAGCCTGGATGACCGGGCCGGCCGAGCTGACAGCGCGCGACAGAACTCCATCCGGCACAATTTGTCTCTGCGGAAGTGCTTCCTCAAGGTCCAGCGGCCGATCACTGAGCCGGGCAAGGGCAGCTACTGGATGATCGACCTCACCCAGGGCGAGGGGAACAAACGAGTTCGCAAGCGAAACAAGAAACCCACTAAGAGCCAACTCGCCGCACAGGCCTACCGCCTTCCAGGGCAAGGGGGTGATAGCCGGCGCCCGACGCCATACCCGCCCCTACCCTCGCATGCGCGCCAACCGACCTTCAAGGAGGACAATCTGGCTATGGACTGCGACGACGACTACCAACCTCAAGCCCCCCCTGTGCAGACGAACTTTACAACGAAGGCCACCGAACAGCCCCAGTCCCAACACTCTCGCACCATACCCACTTCCCGTGGCGCCGTCTTGTCGCCGTTGTCGTCATCATTTCGCGCGCCCGAGCTCCCCGATCTAGACGCTAACATCGACCCTGCCCTGCGCGTCCCCGTTGCCGCACCCACGTCCGGGCCGTCCAAGGCGCCGCATTTATCGCACATACCCCCCGGCGCCCCGGTCGTGCAGACTCCACGGGCGCAGGCACGGCAAATGATGTTGCCACGTCCGCCTCACCATTCGCCATACCACCGCCCGCTCTTACCTCAGACCCACGGCGCAGGCCGACAGCCGTCCCAGACAGCAGTCTCAGTCTCGCACATCTCGCACGCCCGGCTGTCGAGTCTCCACCATAGCCAAACGAACCCGCAGCGCAGAGCGGCCGCCGCACTGGCGCAGCAACAGCAGACCCGAGCCCCACGCCTCCCACCTATGCGCACGCTCAGCCAATCTCCTGATCCAACATCCTCCGAACCGGCTTACACGTCCCCACCGCCGTCACCTCCATCCACGGCAGCCGGACCCCCCACCTCTCCTCTGCGACCCACGGGCGGGTTCGCGCGTTTCGCGCGTGCTCCGATCGCGTTTACCTCTGCGCCGGTGTTCGGCAAGCCCCCTCCGTCAGCCTCGCCGTCTACGCACATTCGCCCCCTGGTCGTGTCCGATGCAGCGAATACGTCGTCATCCTCGTCGTCATCTTCGTCTGTAGCAACGGCGCCCGCGGCCGCCGAAGGCGAAGGCGGTGGTAGACGGCGCTTCGTGCCGCCCCCGCCGCGTGCAGGGATCGAGTATGTGCAGCGTGAGGGCGGAGGGCTCGTCACGGCTCGCAGATCGTCGGGACGGTACGACGAAGGCTCGATCGATTGGCTCGGGAGCTTGGATAGGGTCAACGCGGATGGCGCGAGCTAACGAGCGTTTGCCGTTCGATCGATAAGCACATCTCCCCCCCCCTTACATCCCGGACACCCCCTCTCTGCCCGTACCCCCGCCGTGGATCTAATCGACCCGAATATATCACCCAGATGGATGGAACGTTGTTTTCATTCTTGTAGCCGTTTGCTATCTTTATGCTGTCTATTTGTTTTTCATCCCTTTCCTCCGCCCTCCCCTCCCCCCTCTTGCCATTACCTGTGCTTTATCTTTATACTCTGTCCCTTTCACCTCACATATACGTTCATACACACAGATCTATACACGACACACCCAAACGCGCCCGCGCGCACATTCCCCTTCCCACAGAACAACCTATAGCCCTTTATCTATTGCTACAACCTGTATTATCACCAACTGATATTACCGTGCCAAGCGGCACACACAAGCATACACACCCCATACACCCATCCACACGTAGCTAGCTAATGTCTCCCAGGAAGGACAAACCACTAGAACTTGAATGACGGAGAGAAGTGCGTCACTTGTCTGACGGCTCGCTGACGTGCGCGATGCCTTGGCCCATCGTAACTCACTATTAGTCGAGCAACAAGCAGGTGGGTAGGAACCGGTTCAAGTTGATCTCCTTGCGATAGTTCGATCCCGAACTCCCGGTTCATTTCTAGACGCAACCTCTGACTAAGTTATCGCATCCTGCCTAATGCAAATGCAAACTTGAACCTCTTCCATGCGAATTCTCCAATGTCAAGATGAAACCGCCCGAAAACACCACAACAAGTCTTGTGGGCGTGTAGATAGCCATGTTCTGGATAAGATCATCCGACAAGATCGGGACCCATTTGCGACTGAGTTTGAGGATATGATCAGGAGCGCCTATGGAGAGGTCTTGGCCAATATCAACTACTTACGTCTGACGGGGGTGTTAGAGTGCATCACTAAGTCCGCACATGACACCGTTAGAGGCATGAGACCTCGAGGGCACCTCACGGTGACATATCTATCTATTGTCAGCAATGGGTATGACCACCATCAATTATACATCCCGAGGACCTATTCTCTACTTGCAGAGGCCTGAGGCCTGAGGTGTCGGAAACCTCGAGAACTTGAAGGGGTTTATAACGATTCGGATATAATGTAACATAATGGCACCTAAAGCAACTCAGCGTGATTTATAAATGGGACCTTAATTTGGTTTGTAAGGAGATTACGACTTGATTATGGTTATATTTTATTATATAACCTTTTCCTATAGTATTTTATAATCCCAAAATGTATCATAAGACCCTTACAATAATATTATAAGATGAATCAATTAACAGGCACTACGGAATTTTCTGACGTGCTGTGCATTTGAATGAAAATGTCGGGGGCTTTCACACCTACTGTCGTCACTTGCATATGAGTAGCTACTTGGGGCTGCAGAAATTAACTCGTGCTGTTTTGCATAACAACAGGGGTTTCACGTAAGTCTGTCAGTGACCTACACTCAAATGGGGCAATTCTACCCTACTCTACGCTCTCTGGTAAACAGACAAACGTTGCAAGGGCTGAGTGTTATGAATCAGAATACAGGCTAGGTGGCGTTCGCAGAAAAAAAGGTGGAAGACAAAAGTAAGACTCCCCCAGGAAAAGACGCGGGCACATTGATTTCAGGGCAGGAACAGTCATCGCTCCATGCGCAGCCATCAGACTTGAGGCTCATGGGGCGCAGGGGTTGACCAGAAAGAACCCGTTCTCGAGGCCAAGAGACCCCCATATAGTAACCGAGATTTGGCATGCCTATGCCGATCCGGCGTGAAGAGAAACCGGGCAGGCAATAGGAAAAAGGCTGATGAATTGCATTACCGTGTCTACGGTGCCATCATTTCGCGGCGTTGGGTGGCAGGCCCCCATACAGTATGTGACGAGTGCCCAAGTCCGCTGCGATATGATGAGGACGCCACCGAAGCGTGGAAAGGGACACAAACGAGTTTGCCATGGTGGTCACTTGTCACGTCCAGAATAGGGCAGATGCAAGATGCGCCGTGAGAAGCGTCATGGCCCAGCCTCCCGATTGGCGTCTATTGCCCATTTCCCCTAAGTAACTCCTTCAAGCGTTGCCCACCCGGTTAAACGCATGACATACCTGCCCGTTTGCAGGCACCCACGGAGAAAAAATATTGATCGTTAATGGCGAGGGCCTAGCTGCTGTGTACCAATTGTACCGCGACAGGCAGTGTGGACACCCACACTGGTCATAGAGGTTCCAAAGTGTTCGCCGGCCCGGCGGCTAAGTGCGTGTGTAATTGTCCATGTCGGACGAGCGATCTGCCCCAATTGTCCCGTGCCTGGGAGATGGGCTGGAGATTAGCCGGGACAGATATGACTGTTTGTCGTCCCTGGTGATGGGCATATCACGGCCATACATATACGGTGTCACGGGCTCTGTTGTGTAGTTCGATGTGTGCAAAAAGGCAAGGCGTTTGATTCACACCTGTAAAGGTTATAGCCTTGCTACTTTTTCTGACAGACCATGTATTCTGTCAGGCCAGGTGGAATCCGAGGAGCATTGCCGGACCATCCGGTCAGGAACAGGATTGCCGCGGTCGTCAGATGGTAGTGTGGCATGAGAGAACAAACAAGAGTAGATATATTGAATGCAAGGTACTTACGTTGGACGAGTTCCGTGACAGGTGCCTTTTCTTTCCCACTGGAAACACTCATTCACTTCCCGTATTTATAAAATGGTCACCCATCCCACGGAAGGAGACTGCACAGGTCCAGGTAAGCCCGTTCGGCAAAACTGAATCATACTTGGCACCCAATGGCCTCTTCCTCGTCCTCGCCAGCTTTCTCGCCCCCACCCTACCTCAATGTCACTGCGCTCACAGCGCATGGTGGGGTATCCGTATTCGAGTGCTGGCAGCTCTTGCCCGGCTTCGCTACCTCGTCGCAGACGGGCACCGCCGGTGCAAGCATCCTGCAGCTCGGCAACCTCGCCAACGCAAGCTACTCGGTCATTCCTCCCGGGTTCAATGCTGGCTTCCACAGCGCGCCCGCCAAACAGTACGTCCTGTTCCGCTGGTGCTCGCTCCTCTTTTCCTTCGCCGTACTCGCCTTAGTACTAATGATAAACAGATGGGTTGTGTTCCTGGGCGGTCTCGCGCACGTCACGCTTGCCAACTCGACCGACGAGGCGTTTATCAAAGGCGGCAAGAATGGGCTCATTTTTGCGGCCGACACGTCTGACGTGAGCCCGAAGGGCCATTCGACGAACTATCCGTCCAAGGAGGAGACGCTCGCAATCCAGATACCCACTGGCGGCCTCATCCCCCAGCATACTGTTTTATACAACGGCCCCTGTAAGGGCAAACAGTTGCTGGGACGCAGCCTCGATGATCTCGACTAGATATTTCTAGTTTTGTTGGCTGGTCGAGGTTTCTTTTTCTTTTTTTTCGTTGGAGACACATGGTATGTCCCGCGTTCCATGGAATTAGCTCATGGGACATGTACTCATTCCACGGTCCAGCTCACCGCATACTTTCGACATGCTGCATACACGCACGCAATGATTTACTAATGTGATCTACTTATTACTCTTCCCTATTTATCTATTTTTCCTCTCGTTAGGTCTGTCACGGTCTAACTTACCTCACACGCATACAGTACAGTATGTAAAAAGAGGCCGCGTCGCCAATTGTATCCGCGCTTCTTGTCATACCCACTCTTGCCTTGGCTAGCTTTTCTATCATGTCGTTCATTGATTTGTGTACGTGACCAATGCCAAGCGTGCGCCTCTGCAATGCGCTTCTATGGCCGCACTCGGGCGCACTTCAGAACTCACGATTCAGAGCCCGCGCAACAACCAACCACGAGGCAGTAACGTAGCGTTGGCGTCGTGCATTGCAAGGGCCTTTTCTTAGATTCGACGATATATGCGGGCTCCTCAGGGTACCTCTGATCCGCTATACTGCCGCTATATATGAAGCCTGCGCTCCGAACCAGGGGCTGTGATCCGACTGACATCTCCGAGCGTATTACGCTTCCTTCCATTTTTGGCATTAAGTTACCACACTCGAATCGGATCACATGAGCTTGCAGCAACGCTAGCCGCAGGCTCTACAGCGTGGGTACAGTTAGTACCTTAAGGTACACCAGCCATTCTCTTTAGCACCGCAAATTCGTTCCTACCCGTGGCTTTGCAGAGGGAGTAGAACTTGGAGTTGGAGTTGGAGAGCAAGATAGCCTGGGCTGTCAAATTCGACTATACGTCCTTCTTCAAGGAGCATTACCTAGTTATATTAGTTTAGGACCAACTCACTGCCCTCGGTAACGTCGAGACGCACTCTGTTGTAGTCGATCACAGTGCGAAGGCGGTGTGCTATGGCAAGGATTGTACTCTTGGAAAATTCGCTGGGGTGGGTGAGGTGAGAGATACATAAGTACAGTGGACCGCGGGCATGTGGGCTTGTTTGCGGATACTCACTGTCTGATGGTTTGGCCGATAAGTTCGTCGGTGGCGTAGTCGACACTGTTGCATCTCTTTAGTCACAATCTCGGTGACGGGAAGACAAGGTTCACCTAGCAGTTGCCTGGTACAAGCGCAGACTGTCAGCAACTTGAGCGGCGGAAGGATAGATGTAAGCCCACGAACCTCGTCCATAACAAGCACTTTCGTGCGCTTCAATATGGCTCTGGCCATACAAAGTAACTGTTTCTCGCTGAAAGGCTTGAGAACATGCCGCAAAGCTGCAAGCGTGACCCGTCTACCCGGTTGAGAAGTTCTCACCACCTTCAGATACGGGCGAGTCAAGATCGCGGAACACGTTGGTATTCACACTGCCTTCTTCTGGTTCATCGTCCGTGGGTGGGATTAAATGAACGCGTCGTAAGGCTTCATACTAAGTACGACAAGTGAGCCGTAAAAAGTGATGCAGCACCAGATGCCAGCGAGACTCACAATCTCGGCGTCTTGATATTCATTGAAGACATCCAGGGTGGAGCGCAGGGTTCCACTCAGGATAGTCGGGTCCTCTAGAAATCAGCGGAGTCTCAGTTTAAGTACGTTGTGACAGGAGCCATCGCGTACGAGGTATGATCGTCAGTTTGCTCCGGAGGTCGGTCAGTCCGATTTTGGATATATCGAGGCCGTCGATTATAATCCGCCCCTCAGTTGCTTCAACAAAACGGAAGAAGGACAATGCCAAAGTACTCTTCCCCGAACCAGTACGACCTAAGATGCCGACCTGGATATGGTCAGATTGGGACAACGTTGTAGAACAGCGGTATTGACCTTCTCTCCGGGCTTAACAGAGAAACTCAGCTTATGCAGGACATCTGGGAGCTCGGGCTAGAAATGCCAGTGATGATGCGGGAGTAAACGTGAGGATATCGTTACTACTTACTGCGTATCTAATCACGAGATTTTCACACTCGATTTCTCCGCTGGATGGCCATGATGGTGGTGGGCGTGGCTCCACGAATTCGGGTGGCTCTCTTTCGAGCTCCGAGTATTCTTTCACCCGCTCAAGTGCAACCTTTTATGAGATCAGCACCACTGGGTAGTCTGAGGGCATGAGGAGTCCCACCATCGACTGCTCAAGGCTAACAAACCGTCGAACCTGTTATGCATCGTTGACACCTGTGCACACATATCATGAACGTGTCGTACCATGGTCAAAATCTACGTGTAAGGTCGGTATTTTGCTTGGTATCAGAAATGGGGCAGTACTTACATCGTTCATGGCAGTGGACGCAAATGTGAGAAGAAAGCCCGCAAGAGCGGCATCGATGGTCGGTGTAAGAATTGATACGAAGGCCACCAGACCAACGATAACAGCTGAAAGGAGATTGAACCGAATGGAGAGCCATCTATTCACTGTACGAAACACCATGAGGCGCAGAAGGATAGTATTACATGGTTTGTATACGCACCTCCCCACATCCAATAGTATGGGTTGGTATTCTGCGGTTCATCGTCAGACAGTTCTCAGGATGCTGCCGCGAATATACTCACCGTATCAACACACTTCAGCATGTCGCGTAGGAACTTCGAAGACGCTCCAAAAGCACGTATAATTGTGACTCCGGATATTGTTTCGCCATAAATTGAATACAGAGGTGACCGCGTGACCGAATCTGATGGTGTTATCGCGAAGTTGACAGAGACGATTTCAAGTTGACAAGGTGACTTACCCAATCGCCGCATGTCTCGACAGGTTTGGCTATAAAGCTATTTAACGATGAGTTGTAGAATATATGCGCGAACTACTGCAACCCACTTTTGAAACTGTAGAGAGAGAACTTTAGGACTTTTGCGGGGATGTGGTCAAAAACTACGTACCGTTCCAGTACAGCAAGCCGATAACGAATATGACTAAGAAGAATTGAGGACCTCCAGCAATGCTGAGAGTGATAAACGTAGTCATGACAGAAAGGCCGGTCATTGTACTACGGCCGAAGTAATTGGAAAGATTGCTATCAATGCCTGTCTCACGGTAAGATGAAGCTCGTCGCGACGTGAACTAAAGGGGTGTGACCTTCGAAATCTTTCCCAAAGCGGTTAAGAAGTCTTCCACGAGAAACGGTGTCATGGAATCGGATGTTTACAAACAAGATGGTTTCGAGGAGCCCTGCAGTCGAATGAGCATTACACAAATATAAAGAAGGGGTGACACGACATACCCTTATACAGCACGGTGGATGCATGGATCGAGCCCGTAACTAGCATGAGTCAAAACGCGTGTCAAGAGACGAGTAACTGCACGAACAAAGGAAATACCAGCGAGCATTGGTGAGGATATAGCCTGTTCTAGGGAGTTAATGGTCGTGTGGACATTATAGCATTTGAACGAACCAATGCCGGTTATCTGTGAGCAGGTAAACGATCTACGATAGACTCGGGGGTCAGAGGTGCTCACCGCTGCGTAGGTTCCTATGTAAAACATTGGACTCCGTGGAACACGACTACCCTGAGAAGCCCCTGACCAGTAGCTGCGCAATGCCTTTAAATCTGATACCACCGCATCGGTTGATGGGCATACCTCAACCAGCCGTTTTCCGCGACTGGGGTTGCAGCCGCGACCAACAACAAAACAGAGAAAACAAGCCAGTAAGGGATTCCCCCACAAGCCCTGATATAGGTCTCCCACACCGAGCGACCAATTCTGCCCACTGCTCTCGATTCTTCTTCAACCAACTTGCGAGGTCCTTCCTTCTTGAGGCTCGGCTCTGCGTCGATGGGACTCTCAGCACCGGATGAACTGTCTTCTGATTGCATCTCAATACTTGAGGGGCCGTCCCCCTTGGTGTCGTCCTTTTCAGTTGGTAGGATACCCTCGATGGTCTGGTCTTCCACAGCTTCTACTTCGTCCCTTACCAAAGACTCACTGGCTTCAGACTGTGCAAGGTTGTCGATTACACCAGACGACTGGAAACCTTGGCGATCGCCCTCGTACAGTATCCGACCGTTCTCCAAAGCCACGATATAGCTAGCGCCAGGAGCGCACAGCTGCACATGATGAGAGACAAGAATGACTGTCCGCCCCTGCATCAGAGTACCCTTGAGACATTCATAGTATAAGTGATGAGCGGTGTGCGCATCAACTTATCGCTAAGGAATCAACCAGGCTCAACATCGGGGATTAACTGCATAGCACCCACCGGCAGAAAGGACGTCATCGAGGAAGAGAATTGACGCACGAGAGTAAACGGCTCGAGCAAGTGAGACTGGGAAGAACTACGTTAATGGATGTCGAACTGATTCTGTTGTACATAACAAGCTTACTGCGCGCTTTTTGTCCACCGGACAGATTGACCTATGAAACATATCAGTGTCGCGTCGCAGAGGGGAGAAGGAAGGAAGCGTGTACCCCACGTTCTCCAATTTCTGACTCATCGCCGTCCTCGAGAATCTTGAGATCACTCACGAGCGCACACACCTCGAGAGTTCTCCGGTAGCGCTCCTCGATGCAGGGAAGGTTGAACAATATATTTTCTACGAAATTAGCCGTTAGCATACCGAGAAGAGCGGCGGGTACCAGTAAGTCACCTTTAATTGAAGCGTTACGCAACCACGCAGTCTGAGATGAACAGAGGGATGAGCATCAAGCCATTGTTTCACTTGACAAAAACTAATACCGACCTGAGGAACATAGGCACAGACACCGTCGGTAACCCATTCATCCGGTGAAGGGACGACGCCTGCGAAGGATGCTATCGCATCGGGTGGTGTTTTAGGGCACAACACCCGGCCAGTGAGGAAATCCGCCTCGCCGAGAAGTGCTGTGCCCCATCAGTGGAAGCGACCATGTGAACTACCACATCCGCACGTACCAAGGAGTAGGAGAGTTTTACCACTACCCAGCTTGCCACAGATAAGACTCAGCTCGCCCTTAGGAAAGACAATGTTAAGATCTATTAACATGAACTTGGTCTTCGGTGTAAAGTTCGGTGTGGACGACGCTCTAGAAACTGTACCCTCCGTAGCAGCGCCAGAACGTGCACGGTCCTGTGGCCATGCAACTGAGGCACCACGGAATGCGATTGGAGAAGGGTTTCCACCAAGCGGCGGAACAGGAGTAACCTCGGCCACGTGAAGATACCTTTCAATGCGTCGAAGAGAAACAAAGGACTGTAAGAAAAAATGAGGCAATGAGATGGCACTATGTCATCAGCGAAAGCACCTGAAGCATGTTTGTTAAGGTCTCTGGAAGCCCGTTCAGAGCGAACTTCAACTCATAGAAAACTGGCGAGATCCAATTGGACGCCAAGTCCGTAGACGACGTCATATGCAACACTTACTAGCGACCTATAGTTATGACACAGTTTTCGTCAGTAAGTGACTTACACCAACTGGCGGTTACTCATACGGAAGTAAACGCCACCGAGGGTGTCAGGGTCTCGTTCTTAATCACGGCAAAATGGAAGAAAGCCACCAGGGTTAAGACAATTGGAGAAGCATTCCTGTCATACCAGGTCGGAAAGGGCCTGCAAGACGAGGCTTTGCTCACCAGATCCCGTTCCAAAGAACCTTTTCGAAGTGTTTAATCGACCGACTCCTTCAGGTTAACATAATAGGAGATCGCACCTCCATGATATAACTGAGCCTCTGAAATTTCAGCTCCTTTTCTCTGAGATCCAGCATGCGCTTCTCAAAATTACGCTCCCACGCCATGAACTGAGAATATCAGATTTATGAACCAAGTAGGAGGTGGTCAATACCTTCAACATCCGAATAGCACCTAGAATCTCGTTCATTAGACCAACGCGCTCGTCTCGAGCCTTCATAAGATTATCTTGTGCACCGACGACAACCTTGCCGACAAAGTGATTCAATGGAAAAAACAGGCAAGTCACCGCGAGCCCCACGAAAGCAGATGAACCAAGCAATTTATACAAATAAATTGTACCAATAATGATCTCGATGGGGGCATCTTTGACGTAGATTGAGAGGGCAGCGACTGGAACGCCAGCAGTTACGACGTACCGACAAGTGTGAAGATGTGCAGGCTAAATTCGCTGACTCTATCCACGTCTGTCGTCATAAGTGTCATGACCTGTGCCTTGCTGGAAAAGTCTCCTTCGTCATCCTTCTCAGTGATTTCTGACACTGTGTCGGTAATTCTCTTCTCCATGCCCTTGTTTTCGGATGGTCCTGAAGACGAAGCGACATCTTTTCTGACTAGAGTCTTGGCAAAAAGAATCGAGTTCAGTTGTACACGTATGCCAACTTGCAGCGTCGTAGTTGAAAGAGACCAGATCTGTCCGTTGACTAAGGCGTTCTATGATCAGTTCCACCGGTTCAGAAAGGCAGAGAGAATACATGCTCAGATGGCTGCATGCAGTTCCGGCGAACATGCCGAAAGAATAAAACCATCCCCAGCTCCGGTCATGCCTTTCGGGATCCATTTCGAGATAATTGACTAGCTGCTGCAAGAAGAACGATGGGGCATAGTAAAGCACCGCTCCTATCGAAGCTAAAGTCATCTGTATTGCAAAGGCCGCTCTGTTCACACGCGCAAGTCTATATGCAAGTTCCCAGCCACTGCCAGGACGAATACTCCAGAGAAGGAATCGCCTCAGGCGTGTAGTTGAAAGCGTAGAGCGCATGGAACGGAAGAGATAGGTGGCACGCATGGTTCCCGGGACGATTGGAAGGTCGCCGATATCTAGCGATTCAGCAGTGTTACCAAGCATCACGACTTTGGTGGTATACGAGAAAAGAAGGAGGTCCCAGACCGACGCGCCTGTGCCCATGGTAAGCTATCGTCAAAATGAATGAGCAAGAAACGAACCTGTGACACCGGAAACGTTGTCTATGGTCTGATTTGTAATCGCAGCCGCAGTTTTTTCGGAGTAAATGTGTGAAACGGGAAAATTGAGAGCAGGGCCGAGCGGTGTGGTGATCACGACGAAGGTCGAGGACGCGTACAGACCGAGTACAACATACCAAATAACTTGTACAAAGAGAGGTTGAGAATTCTCGGCTAGTGTGGAATTGGACACTCGATTGCTGGGGGAAAGTGCCGTGGACCCTAGTAGCACAAAAGCGAGAGCTGTGAGTGCAGAGAGGTGAATGGTTCTTCTCCTGTGCGAATGGGTTGTGCTGTTGCCGATGGATTGGACAGCGAGGACAGCGAGGTAGATGGAAAACAAGACATGGAGTAGATGGGTGGCAATAACGGTTGGAGACAAGGATGAAATAGAAAAGCCCAGTGATACAGTCTGGAGGAATACGATGACTGCAAAAACAATGACAAGCAACACCCCCCGGAACTTTGTCTAGGACGGTCTAGTAGGTCACCGGCGTAAAGGGATGCGCATTCTGACGACCGAACTCACGTTTACCCAGAAACTAGCCTCGTCTACGGGTTCTCCGTCGATGATATCTTCCGGCGAGGTGACGTCGAAGGGGTCATGTTGAGACTCTGATGCCAATGGACCATCCAAAGTTAGTGGAAGAGCAATTTTACCTCGTTCCGAAGCAGATAATCCGCGGAAAGCAAAACTAAGAAGGCCGATGCCCGCAAGGACGACGGCGATCAGAAGCTGCTGGCTCGGGAAGTTCGACGACATGCTGGTGGCCCAGGCGACCGAATCTCCACTGGGATCGTAGTCACAAAGACGCGTCTGAGCGGATTACTGTAAACTATACTTGGCCCAAGTCACAGCCCCCCAAAACTACAGCAAGATTGCAGTACAGTACAGCAATCTCGAGTCACAGAAGGGCGTCTCTTTTCGTGGCCCCCGGCCGCACGACTCGGACTTCCTTCTCCCACGTGCACATTGCAGGCGCCCTCTCGTTCGCCAAGTCCATATGAGGGAAATTATACTGTTGGCCATCAGTTCTGCGCGCCAGTGATCGTGGAATTTGATGTAGACGAGTCCCCGCAGCACTTGAACCCAACCCTCTCGTCGCAGCATGGTTGACGAGCTCACTGGCAGGACCGCGACGACTTTCCTCGTGGGAATTGTTTTCTTGGTCTCTCTATCCGTCTGGTCCAGAAAGCGGAATTCCCAGGTCTGTCTCTTATCATAGTGTTATCGCTTGTGTTACTGATCTGATCCTCAGCTGAGGGCCATCCCCACTGTCGGTTTCTCCGACCCAATTCTCTCATATCTTTCATTCCTCCGTTTCAATATTGATGGTGTTCGCATGCTCAAGGAAGGCTATGAGAAAGTAATCATGTCTGGAGTATTACCGAACTTACCTGACCATACCCCGGTTTTAAGACCAAGCCAGGGTTATTCAAAATTGCCACGCTCTGGACGTGGATGGTGTCTCCCACAAGTCCCGAACTGATTGAAGTTGTCCGAAAAGCTCCAGATAATGTTTTGTGCCGTCGTCGACCAACAGAGGAGGTACGCCTTCATAGCTCCGTCACATATTTGTAGTCATAACATACGATCCACCAGTTCATCCAAACCGATTACACGCTGGACTTTCTGGATAAACACGACCATTATCATGGTCATGTAATACTTTCCAAGTTAACACGGATCACCTCCGCCACATTCGAAGATATCCGCGAAGAGCTCGTCCTCGCTCTAGAAGACAATATCCCGACGACTGGTAAAGGTATGTTGTCAAAGCTCTAAACACTGGTGCAGCTTATCGAAGATCTCGTTATAGAGTGGGTGGAAGTGCCCGCTCTAGAAATGATGCAGCGAGTGATCTGTCGTGTCACGAATCGAGTGTTTGTTGGTGCACCCCTCTGTGCGTGGTAGTCCTATAATCACTATCCACTTCCGTTGTGACCTCTATTGATACCGCATAGGTCGCAACCGTGACTATCAGGCACTCAACTTGAACTTCGCAATTAACGTGATGAAATTTGCCACCGTTCTCAGGCTCTTCCCTGATTTTCTTAAACCGTCCGTCTCCATTTTTCCCCACGCCTCCTCCATTAACATAAACTAGGCTTGTCACACGCACCATTTCAAACCTCCCATCCCAATTTCGACGAGAAATGGAGTTCATAAGACCAATGTATGAAGAGCGCTTAGCAAAGATGGAAGAACTCGGCGACGAAAAGTGGGACGACGGTCCGGTTCGTCAGTTTATGCCTCCCAGTATCGCATCGCCCTTATTGTAACAGAACGACATGCTCATGTGGCTCATGAATGAGTCAAAGGGAGTAGAGAAGTCGCTGGAAGGAGTGGCACGGCGGATGCTCGGAGTTAACTTCGCGGCTATTCACACAACCTCTTCGGTGAGCTATCCCACGCACGAGCACTCTATGGCTGTCTAATTCACACGCAGACAATGACGCAAGTATTATACCGCCTTCTCGCCAACCCTGAATATGTGGAACCCCTCCGCCGAGAGGTCGAAGCTGTTGTGGCGGAGTATGGCTGGACGACAGACGGTATGGACAAGCTGCACAAAATCGATAGTTTTGTGCGAGAGACTCAGAGGCTCGATGGTTTGGGGATTGGTTCGTTCGATTCCCTTCAGTTGCATCTCAGTTGGTAATTGATGCGTTGCGTCTCAGTGGTACTCGTCCGTATGGCATTGCGTCCATTCACATTCCCCAACGGCATTACCATCCCTGCGGGTACACTTGTGGCCGCGCCACTCAGTGCCATTCATACGGATGAAGAAGTTTACACTAATCCCGACGAGTTCGATGGGTTTCGCTTTGCAAGGCTCCGAGAGTCCAGTGAAGGTCCAGTGGCAAGTAAACACCAAGCCGGGGTTACATCCCCCGCACATCTGTCTTTTGGGTATGGGCGGCACGCGTGGTGAGAAGTCATTCGTGCGAGTTGATTTCATCACGTCTCTGATGCGCTTTGTTTCAGTCCCGGACGGTTTTTCGCAGCCACTGAGTTGAAGATCATACTTGCTCGCATTGTCACTGCGTATGATTTGAAGTTGGAGGAGGGCAAAGAGATCCCACACGATCTTTGTATTGCCTCATCACGCATCCCGAGAGAAGCGAGTGTGTTGTTTAGGAAACGCCAGAATTAGGATAGCCGCCGTTTTGTCGAACGCGCTCCATCCGTGTAATACTTTACTATTGTATATCAAGAGATGGGCTCTAAACATCGGACGGAGGCAACCGCGACCAGACTTGTCTGGACAACGCCTGTAGATTCAGATATTGGATATTGATATTGTAACGCCACCACTGGCGTTAGTCCGACTTGGACTGCGGAAGGGCGTTTACAACTTAGTGAAATATCTTTAATAGGTCACGTGACCTGGACACAGGATGCACGGCGCTTATCTGGGCACGTGACTTGAAGCATACACTAGGGCAAGTCGCGCCACTAGGTATTCCGGATAATTGATGAAGACGACTTGCTTGACAAG
>JAKELL010000086.1:187500-229854 GCA_021524915.1 Lactarius akahatsu | reverse complement strand
GCAATTGGATCGAAAAAGAATCGCCAAGCAAGCTGGGCAATGACTGTGTGCGCTGGCTCGGGACGGATATGAAACCGGGAGATGTCCTGCTAGCTTGGCAAGCCGATCCGAAGTCAAGAACTCCTTCACGAGAAATGTGCGAATTGAACAACGTGGGTCTTCCAATAGTGTTATAGACGACGACGATCAAACTCGAGCACGTAGACAGGACACCTTGTTGCTCGTCATCCCATCGCCAAGCTGGGTTCAGCACCGGTACCCCTCCCTCGATTCTAGTAAAGTCGAGCGCAAGAACTTCCGCGAGTTCATCAACACCAAGTGGCCGAGTCGCAACGGTGAGGCATTGTAACAGTCGATATGCTTGATCTGGGTTGACCTTCCCGATCTCCCTCAACATCCGCTCGTATGTCTCATCCAAAGTGTTGGGCAATTCTCTGAGGACGCGCTGGACATTCTGTGGAAGGCAATTTCGCAGCACTTCGAGTTGACAAAAGACCCATCGGAACCTGCGATACACCGTCAGCCAGTCGTAATCACCCGCAGATGCCTCACATTCCGTCAGCTCTTTCGGAGAGCGTCTCAATCACATGTTCTTTGTCCTCTTTCCTCCATCTCCGCATAAATTTACCCGACCCAGAGTAGACCACAGATCTCACGTAGGAGGCGATATCGTTCTTCTGCCCGCCTTCGTCTTGAAGAGAAACCGTCTGAGACGCAAGTGACTCAAGTACCTCGCAGATGTCGGCCTCCGGGCGACTCGTAACACAGATACGAAGGCTAGGAAGTCGAAGGCCGACAAGGTCCGTTACGAGGTCAAGCACCTGTTCGCGGGGAGATGGGACATCGGACGTGTCGGGACACTCATCAAGGGCGTCAATGACAAGATAAACTGGGCCTTGATTTGGAAGCGTGAGCATCTCCTTGAGGCACTGGGTTAAATCTTTGTCGCTAGGCTGGCGCGCGCCTTTGTCGTGTGCCTCGTAGAGACGGGAGAATACGTCGCAAAAGGCATCGGAATGTGTAGAGAGTTGGATGAGGAGTGACGGAAGAAGGTTGCGGCGAGCTTGCTTGTCGACATCGCGAAAGTCGAAATAAAAATAGGCCATCGATCCGGATCCGGCCTCGCACATGGTTGTGATATCTTTGATGATTGCGGAGCTACTCGACTATCATAAGTTTCGTAATACTGCAAGATTTGAGGAGCGACGAACCATAGGACGCTCTTCCCAGAGCCCGCTGCGAAACGTGTGGTCCATAAGATCACCGAAGAGGCGAAGTCACAGATAATTGAAACGTACGTTTCCCGTGAATCCACAGCAGGGAACCACTCACTAACCAGTTTTCGAATTGGTCGCTGTCAAAGAACCACTCCGCTGTTCCCTCATGTTGACGATCACCGGCGATGTTGTGATTCGTGGACGGATCCGGTGGAGATTGCCATCTCCTGAGGCTTTCCCGTAATTGGTTCTCTGTGATCGTGTTAATACTCGATTGTCAGCGAAGACGGGACTGATTACGAACGTTTCACGTCGTCTATTCGGTTCGTCGTCTGTTGAACGATTTTTCACTTCCGTTGCGTCTAGACGATAGAAATTAATGGTGACGCTGGTGAGTTGCAACAGACTTCGCCCACCTTCAGCTATTGTTTGCACCTTATCGTCAATCGCTTCAATGTTGGCGCCTACGAGTTGTACTTCGTTTTGACAACCTGCACTTTCTCGTCGACAATCTGCACTTTCTCGTTGACACCCTTCACGCCGTCGCCAACCGCCATCACTCTGTTACCGACAGTGTGCGTGACCTTCAGATTCTGCACACTAGCCATCGCAACCTCTTCGTTTGTCAGTTTGTCGAGCTTCTTCATCCCATCCTCCAGATCCGTCCGACCCGCCACCTTCTTGAGAAAACTTTCTGAACTGGTATTAGCATCGATCAACGTAATGCGATGGTCGGACTTACTCGCTCGACTCTGTCCCATTTCCTTTGTGGCTGTCGCAAGGATACCCAGGATCTCAACCGTGATTTACCATTTTGTCCGTCATTGCCGGAGTCAGCGGGACCTCGGTATAGATCTCGAGTCGGACGAAGAAGCTTTCGATGCGTCCGAAGATGTCGACTAGGATGTCTTGGCTCGCGGTAACATCTTTAGCTGCCTAAGAACGCTCAGCACCAGAAGTTCCCGCACGAGGGAAGAAACGAAGCGACTCACCAAGAGGAGAACACCAACGCCTGCAAATACTAGTTTAGCAGGCGAGAATACCTTGCGAATGACATCAGAGCGTGTTCACTGACAGAAGAGTTTCAATATTTACCAAGGCGACGCCTTCGCCTAGCGTCCCAGAGAAGGCATAAAGGACGTTGATGGTCGGAACGAGCCATTTTTCAACCTGTCATCGCTGGCAGTCGGAGAGAATCAAATCGGGCTGTTTGAAAGACGGCGAGAATGGCAGTGGGAGAATCGCAGGCTTCGAGTTGTTTGAAGAGATCATGGTTCTTCAGATCGTTCTTGGTCTTTTTCTTGTACGACTTTAGAGCGGCGTCAAAGATGCTTTCGATATTGGAAGAGGACTCGGAGGGAGTAGTTGTGGGAGCCTGGGGCATGGAAACGGGAGTGGGAGATTGACTCATGTTGGGGGTGTGTAACAGTCTGGTGGACGACGGTGAGAGAATGCTGTGCCTCTGGTGTCGATAAACCAAGGACCTGGATATGGAAGAATCTGATAGACGCTGAAACACGCGGCAACACGAACCACTTCCAGTCCGATCTACCACTTTGCATACGCGGGAGATACAGAGTGCTTATATTCAGTGAGGCCCACTGGCAGAGGCCAATCCCACGATCACGCGCCGTTATCGTCGTCCAACAGTGATTCCCCCCAATGCCCACGAATCCGCCCTACCGCCACAAGAACGCCTCAGCGCAGCGTCTTTGCCCATATAGACGCGACTTTTGACTTGCTCCAGGCAGGTTCTTTTTACATGACGTGATTTGGTCGATAACGCCTTTTCACGCCAAGGTCCCCTGTCTCTGTCATTGCGTCAACCTCCTCGTCGGTTTCATCCTTGCCTTTCACCTCACCATCCAGATCGTCGCCGCCGGAACGAGAAAGCAACGTGATGGCGATCTCTACTACGGTCCCGGCGACGACCCCGCCACGCCAGTGTCTCATATGAGCGACGACCAACCGAGACAGCACGAAAGAGTACGGACGGCGACGTAGAGATGCATTGTAGTGGACATACAGGTATGTACCGTCCACTCTGCCCATTCTGTGCGCATGCATACGCCGCGCGACAGGGCCAACCTGCTCCTGCGGGTGCCTCCAGGCGCTCCTCGTCCCCACAATCCCGTGTACCCTCACGTCGCATGTCAAAAATGCCCCTCTTCCTCTACCCCCCTCCGAAGGCACTTCACCGAATCTCTCCCCCGCCAATGTGACAGAGACAGACCATGATGCGCTGGACATCATATCCATCGACACCTCTTCCTCCTCTTCACGATCGCCACCTCCTCGGCGCAGCCCGCGCAAGACCAAGAAACAGAGGGGACAGGTTCAGTTGATGGCCTACGTCCTCATACCGCTCCTCCCTCCGGCGCCCGCAAGTCGGACTATATGCTGGTTAAGCAACGGTCCCGCACACGCCGGCGCCAGACAGCCGCCAGGTGGAAAGCGCGGGCAGGGGACATTTCGGGCTCGATGGAACCCGTGTACGTGTTGCAAGTTGCGTTCAAGAACAACTGGCCGGGAGCTGGCAGCACCGGACCTAGTGGGAAGATGACGAAGAAGGCGGCAGAGGAGACGGTGGTAGTGGCGGACGATGAGGACGACGAAGAGGAGGAAAGTGACAAGTCCACGATCTTCACGCCCCTCGACCAGGCGTTAGCTGCGGCATTCACACACAACTCAACGAATCCTAACGTGACGGCGTCGGCTTCAGCACCGGCAGCGACTACGACGCGCCTTGTCGGCAAACCGGTGAACACGTACTGATGAGTTCAAGTGACAGGCAAGGACGTGGATGGCCTCATTTCGATTGCCGACGAAAACGCGCTCGTACCGCACGCGCGTGCCGCAGGGCTAAGTCATAAAGGGGAGATGATGCCATCCACATACGCCGAACAGTCACCGCAGAACACGACGACGCGTGGTAGACGAGCAGGACCAAGACGACCTCTGACGACTCCAAAATCGAGATCATCGTCGATGCACCACGGGAACAACAGCACGTACTCGACCGCAGCCTAGACATAGGCCTCGCCGTTCTACCCAGCAGCATCGCACGTCAACCCGACTGCCATACACACGTCTATCTCTATTCACACGTCCACGCCCGAGTCGACGCCGCCCCCGCAGGAGCAGTCTTCACCAATCACTCCCCCAGACGTCAACTCGCTCGCAGGCCTCCCGCTGGCGATCCTTCCAGAACCTGCCCGCACGGAGATCGTGATCCCCCCGCGCGCACTGAGCCACCTGCACTCGTCGCCCGATCCTCTAGATCCTTTGCGCAAATTGCGAGAGACGCAACAGTACGCGATCCGGCAGGGTTTGTGCTATGAGGGGGCCGCGGTTGGCGCGCATGGTCTCTTCGCAACTTCTCCCGCTGCCAAACCTACCCCCCCACCACCAACTCTGCCCCTGCAACTGCAATCAATCCTGATGATCTGCAGGATGCGAGTTTGGATCTCGACCTCAAACTCGATGTCCCTATGGACCTCGGGGATGGGCCTGTGCCCGCGGGAGAAGATGACAGTGCAGATACGCGTGCAGTCGTCGTCGCTGACGCCCCCCCGCACTCCCCTCCCCCACTGTTGCGCACGGCAGGCACCCATAACCATCCAGACGGCCCATGCTCGGCTTTGTAATACCCGAGCATGACGGTGTCGACCATAGTCTTGGTGCTAGCGTGGACGTAGGCCGCGCTCTCACGAGTCCAAGCCAAGGCCTGAGCTTTGATCTTACTTCCTCAAATCGCGGCGGCGAAGGATCAATCGACTGGTGCGCTGGGAACGTTTTCGGTGGTGCAAGGTGCCAGCACAGACACAGGCGCCGGCGAGTACGCTGGTAACGGAACAATCGACGCGTCCGTGCTTGGCGGGCGCAGCAACCTCAGCCCTGGAAAGCTAGGAGAGGACCCGAGCTCGCCAGTTCGTGGATTCGGCGCCATGCAACCTCCGCATGCGACGGACGAAGATGATGAAGAGGAAGACGTCATGGGCACGTTGTTTGAGAATACGAGCGACGACGACTTTGTGCCGCCGTCGGGATTGGGCAAGGGCAAGGGTCGAGCGGTCGTTGTTGACGGCGTCGTCGAGTCATCTGAGAGCGTTGCTGCTACCGCTGGTTCAAGGATGCGGAGGATGAGCTGGCGCAAGGAACTTGCAGACGAAGTTGAGGACGTGCACAATGACGAAAGCTCCTCTGACTATGGTCCACGCGCGCACGCAATATCTGCGCCTGTTTTTACAAATGCCCGTTGCATAAACGCAACCCAGCATTGTCGTCATCAGGCGTGCTTCCATGGGGACTGACGTTCTGCCATCATTGCAGGCGCAAGACACCCCTGCCCAAGATGCGCTGTACGTTGATCAAGGCGTCGACGGACGAGCAATACCATACCCTGTTTGGCGACCTCTGTATAGACAAACGGTACGCCATCCCTTGATATACCGTACATATTTCTGACTCTCTTGGACCTTTAGGTACCCCCAGTTGACGTTCGATCGCTCAGCGGAAGACTTCGAGTATCCGGCTTGTTGCAACCATTGCAATTGCTCGCTTTGCTCACGGAAGCGCGGAGAGGCGTACATCCCCGAACGTGATGGCGGGTGGCGCAGCTGGATCGCGCGCAAAGGTGGCTCCCATCGCGGCGCACCGACTCCCGCAAAGAAGAGCAAGAGCAAGAGCAAAGATCTTGGGACGGCGCCGGCGCCGACAAAGAAGCCTACACAATGACGACGATGACGACGACGATGGATGCGCAGGTCTTTGACGAGAACTGGAGCGCGACGGCAGTGTTCACGGTATCTGGCGAGCCGCTCGGCAGTGCGTTCTTGTATGGCAACAAAGTGCGCATCGTGCCCGTCTCCCAACCCACGGCCTCCCCTGCCGCTGCTACTACCACCCCCAGTGCGCCTGCCACTATTACCGCCAGTCCGATACCCGAACCCACGCAGGAACAGCAGCAGTCACAAAGACGCCAGCATGCATTTATTGGAAAACCGCGCAAGACGTGGGGGCGGTTCGTGTCCCTTCCAGATCCCGACCACGACTAGCCGGAGCAGAAGAAGAAAAAGACGAAGGGGAAGGGGAAGATGGCGGGCCGGGGACGCCGGGGTAAGCGGATTCAGTTCTTTGTGGGGAACCTGGAGCCGTTGTTGGTGGCGCGGAGGTGGCGACGGCGACGGTCTGCGTCGTTGACGCCGTTGGACGACGATGACGACGACGACGGTGACGAAGATGGAAATCCTAGTGAGGGCGGCGATGCTGATGCACACGACGGGATCTGGCCCGAGGAGTATGTAGTATCTGTACCGACCGTCTGCTCAGACAGAGGAGATGGCGAGGATCACTCCGTGCTATCGGTGCCGCGTTCGCCATTGGCACCCCGGCATAGACGTGGTGATCGACGGCATAAAAATATGGTAGCAAGGGTGGTAGGTAGAATTAACAAACGGCTATTATTACCTGTATATCCATTTTGGTTGTCTGGCTTCCTCGGTTTATCAGTTTAAAATACCAAGTGTAAAATACCTTATATCGCCTTTGTTATGTGATACAGCCCCCGCTCCCGACCCTCGTCGACGTGCGCTCCAGGAGCTGACCCGTTTGTTACCTTGCCTCGTAATATTGAACTTTTAGCCCTGTTCGTACCATGAAATTCTTACGAGGTATGGGAACTCGGAATGGTAATAAAGTAGTTAGATAGAGTGTTTGTATGCGCGCGCGGGCGAAGTCTGTACAATAGATGAAGCTCAGTGTTTGCGCGCACTAGAAGGGCAAATCACTGAGGCCTACACTATGGAAAAGGGAGGTTTAAATAGATACAGCTACTAGAACTGTACAGTAGGTAATTTTTATGCTCTGCTTCCGCAGGGCAACGGTATAACGAATCCGCAGGCGCGTACGACCACTGGCAGGAGGAGATCCGGGGCATAGGGCCGGGCATCCGAACGAGATGGAATAACGAAACGATACACAAGATACGAGGACTTGCGCGGGTTTGCACAACGTCCACACGAACATGAAGGCAACGATCGATAGGGTATTAATGAACTCACTTCAACAGAAATGTGATCTCAGACAAATCGAAAACACCGCTTTGGGAAGGCTCAATGCTGGTCTTAAAGCACGAGTCCATATTTTTATCACGATTCACGAAAGCTAATCGATATCAACAGGTGTCTGCGATAAAGTACAAGTTGTGGGTAGGTATTATAAATGGAGTGTTACGTTCCATTCTGTGCGACACTGGCACGATGTTCTAATAGCAACTGTGCCATCTCGTGATGTCCTTCTGACGAAGCAAGCTGAAACGGAGTCTGAGCTTTGTCATCCAATGCATCTACGTCTGCACCGTTTTCAAGTAGCAGGCGTAAGAAATTGGTATCAGATTCACTCCGATGTGGCCGCCGGCCAAATAACAGGTGCAAAGGTGTCGAGTGGCTCAGATCGCGTGCATTGACATCTGCCCCGTTCAGGATCAATGTCTGTACAACTTCATTCGACTGCGACAACCGCCGCTCCAATGCCAGGTGAAAAGGTGTCCAGACCATGCTCGGATCGGGTGCGTTGACATGTGCCCCGTTCAGGATCAGATGCAAAGGTGTCTTGTGACTCCGATCGCGTGCGTTGACATCTGCCCCGTTCAGGATCAATGTCTGTACAACACCATTCGACGACCACGACGACGATGCCAGATGCAAAGGTGTCCAGTGGCGCTGATCGCATGCGTCGACATCTGCTCCGTTCAGGATCAATTTCTGCACAACATCATTCGACGACGACGACCACGATGCCAGATGCAAAGGTGTCTTGTGGCTCTGATCGCGTGCGTTGACATCTGCCCCGTTCACAATCAATGTCTGTACAACACCATTCGATTTCGACCGCGATGACCACGATGCCCGATGCAAAGGTGTCTCGTGGCTCTGATCGCGTGCGTTGACATCTGCCCCGTTCAGGATCAATGTCTGTACGATAACACTCGATGAAAACGACGACGACGACGCCAGATGCAGGGGTGTCGAGTGGCTCTGATCGCGTGCGTTGACATCTGCTCCGTTCAGGATCAATGTCTGTACAATAGCACTCGATGAAAACCATGACGACGACGCCAGATGCAGGGGTGTCGAGTGGCTCTGATCGCGTGCGTTGACATCTGCCCCGTTCAGGATCAATGTCTGTACAATAGCACTCGATGAAAACGACGACGACGACGACGACGACGCCAGATGCAGGGGTGTCGAGTGGCTCTCATCGCGTGCGTTGACATCTGCTCCGTTCAGGATCAATGTCTGTACAACATCATTCGACCACCTCCACGACGACTCCCGCGACTCCGACGCCAGATGCAAAGGTGTCTCGTGGCTCTGATCGCGTGCGTTGACATCTGCCCCGTTCAGGATCAATGTCTGTACAACATCATTCGACAACGACAACGATGATGCCCGATGCAAAAGTGTCTGGTGGCTTTGATCACGTGCGTTGACATCTGCCCCGTTCTGTATCAGTAACCGCATAATATCGACGTGACCATTTTTTGATGCTCCATGCAACGGAGTACGGTTGCCCCTCGTTGTAGCGATCTTGACATCTACACCGTGTCCTAGTAGGGTTCGAACAACTTCTAGGTGTCCATTCGTCGCTGCCAAGTGGAGTGGAGTCGTATGATCGTCTAGTTGCGCATTCGCATTTGCGCCGATACTGAGTAGCCATTGTGCGACTTCCATTGACCCGTCCTTCGATGCGGCGTGCAGTAGAGTATGACTTCGGTGACTAATATGGAGGTCCGCATCATGCTGGTGTAGTAGCTCTGCAACTTGAATGTGTTTGTTGCTCAGTGCTGCCGCCAGCGGACTCTCGTTAAGACCAACCCTAGCGTTTACGTGCTGCGGATATTCGACAATGAGATGCTTCGTTAGGTCACGAAATCCGCACAGCGCGGCGTAGTATAGGCACAACGGTGCATAGCCCTCGTTCGGTGGATCGGGTTTCAGGTAAAACCGGTGACGGTGAGAGATGTCCGAATCGTCCAAGCTCAAGTTATCCGTTACGAAAGAATGCCATGGTCTGTCGATGTTAAACGACTCGAGCCATGCTGGGAAATATGGTTTGGTAGGATCAAAGAGGCGTCTCATCCCGTCTTCCACATGTAACGATACACTTTCAAATTGAGCATGGTCTACCCAGTGCTCAGCGGCATAGTCAAATAGAGGAGAGTCACTTTCGGCCGTATCATTGCAATTGGATCGAAGAAGAATCGCCAAGCAAGCTTGGGCAATGACCGTGTGCGCTGGCTCGGGACGGATATGAAACCGGGAACAGTCTGCTGCTAGCTTGGCAAGCCGATCCGAAGTCAAGAACTCCTTCACCGAGAAATGTGCGAATTGTACAACACGAGTCTCGGAATACCCGTCGTCGACGACGACGACGACGACGATCAGGCTCGAGCAGGTAGACAGGACACCTTGTTGCTCGTCATCCCATCGCCAATCAGAGTTCAGCACCGGTATCCCTGCCTTGGTTCTATTAAAGTCGAGCGCAAGAACTTCTGCGAGTTCATCAACATAAAGTGGTCGAGTGGCAACGGTGAGACATTGTAACAGTCGATAAGCTTGATCTGGGTTGACTTTCCCGATCTCCCTCAGCATCCGCTCGTATGTCTCGTCCAGAGTGTTAGGCAGCTCTCTGAGGACGCGCTGGACATTCTGTGGAAGACACTTTTGCAACACTTCAAGCTGACAAAAGACCCATCGGAACCTATGAAACACCATCAACCGCCGTCACAATCGCCTATATATGCTCTTACATTCCGTCAGCTCTCTCTGAGAGCGTCTCAATCACATGCTCTTTGTCTTCTTCCCGCCATCTCCGCATAAATATGCTCGATTCGGAGTAGACCACAGATCTGACGTAGGAAGAGATATCCTTCTTCTGTCCGCGTTCATCCTGAAGGGAAACCGTCTGAGACGCGAGTGATTCGAGAGCATCGCGGATGTCGGCTTCCGGGCGACTTGTAACACCGATATGGATATTAGAAAGTCGAAGGCTGACCAGGTCCTTTAAGAGGTCCAGGACCTGTTTGCGGGCGGATGGGACACCAGACGTGTCGGGACACTCATCGAGGGCATCTAAGATAAGATAAACTGGACCTTGATTTGGAAGCGTGAGCATCTCCTTAAGGCACTGGATTAAAGCTTTGTCGCTAGGCTGACGTGCGCCCTTGTCGTGGGTCTCGTAGAGACGAGAGAGTATGTCGCAAAAGGCATCGGAACATGTAGAGAGTTGGATGAGGAGTGACGGGAGAAGGTTGCGGCGGGCTTTCTTGTCGACATCTCGAAAGTCAAAGTAGAAATACGCCATCGAAGCGGATCCGGCCTCGCAGAGGGTTGTGATATTGTTGATGATCGCGGAGCTACTCGACAATTAAAAGCCTTAATACTGCAATATTTGAGGGGCGACGAACCATAGGACGCTCTTCCCAGAACCCGCTGCGAAACGTGTGGTTCATAAGATCACCGAAGAGGCGAGGCCATTGGTAAAAGAAACGTACGTTTCCCATGAATCCACAGTAGGGAACCAGTCAACTTCCAGTTCTCGAATTGGCTGCTTTCAAAGAACCACTCGGCGGTTCCCTCATGTTGACGATCACCGGCGATGTTGTGATTCGTGGACGGATCTGGTGGAGATTGCCATTTCCTGAGACTTTCCCGTAATTGGTTCCCTATGATCGGGTTAGATACTCGACTGCCAGCGAAGACGAGACTGATTACGAACGCTTCACGTCGTCTACTTTGCTATCGATGATGTGCGTGACCTTCAGAACCTGCACACTCGCCATCACAACCTCTTCATTTGTCAGTTTGTCGAGCTTCTTCAATCCATCCTCTAGATCCGTCCATCCGGCCACCTTCTTGAGAAATCTTTCTGAACTGGTGTTAGCATCGATCAACCTAAGGCGATGGTCGGACTTACTCGCTCGACTCTGCCCCATTTCCTTTGTGGCTGTCGCAAGGATACCCAAGATCTCAACCGTGATTTCCACCATTTTGTCCGTCATTGCCGGAGTCAGCGGGACCTCGGTATAAATCTCGAGTCGGATGAAGAAGCTTTCGATGCGTCCGAAGATGTCGACGAGGATGTCTTGGCTCGCAATAACATCTTTTGCTGCCTAAGAACGCTCAGCACCAGAAGTGCCCGCACGAGGGGAGAAACGAAGCGACTCACCAAGAGGAGAACACCAACGCCAGCAAATACTAGCTTGGCAGGTGGGAATACCTGGAGAATTGACATCAGAGCGTGTTCCTGACAGAAGAGTCGATATTTACCAAAGCGATGCCTTCGCCTACTAGCGCCCCAGAGAAGACAGAAAGGACGTTAATGGTCGGTGCGAGCCATTTTTTCAACCTGTCATCGCTGGCAGTCGGAGAGAAATCAAATCGGGCTGCTTGAAAGACGGCGAGAATGGCAGCGGGAGAATCGCATGTTTCGAGTTGTTTGAAGAGATCGTGTTTCTTAAGATCTTTCTTGGTCTTTTTCTTGTATGACTTTAGAGCGGCGTCAAAGATGCTTTCGATATTGGAAGAGGACTCGGAGGGAGTAGTTGCGGGAGCCTGGGGTATGGAAACGGGAGTGGGAGATTGACTCATGTTGGGGGTGTGTAACAGTCTGGTGGACGACGGCAGGAGAATGCTGTGCTTCCTGGATATGGAACTGAAACACGCGGTAACACGGGCCGGTACTTCCAGTCCGATCCCCTCCTCACTCTGCACTACGCAGGAGATACAGAGTGCTTATATTCACTGAGGCCCATTGCACGTCGATTGCTCGTATCACTCTCGGCGGTCACTTCCCGGCAGAGGCCACTCCCACGATCACACATCGTCGTCGTCGTCATCATCGAACAGTCTATTCACTCCCAATGCCCACGAATCCAGCCTACTGTATCGCCCCAAGAACGCGGGCTCATGGAAGACATCACCTCGATCCTGACGACTCCGCCGCGGGGCTCTGGTCGCCCAACGACGCGTCTCTGCCGAACCTAAACGCGACTTTTTGACTTACTCCAGGCAGGTATTTTTTTACATAACGTGATTTGGGTCGATAACGCCTTTTCTCTCACACAGCCAAGTTCCCCTGTCCCCGCAGTCGCGTAACCCTCATCGTTGGTCTCACCCTCGCCTCTTGTCCCGCCGTCCGGATCGTCGCCACTGGAACGGTAAAGCAACACGACGGTGATCTCCGTCACTGGTCCCTGCGACGACCCCGCGCCGGTGTCTCGTAAGAGTGACGGACGGCCAAACGGACCCAGCACGAAAAAGCACGGACAACGACGTCGAGATGCGCGATCGTGACTTAGAGGTGTGACCATTCCCTTCCGTCTTTTCTATGCGCATGCATACGCCGTGCGACAGAGTCAGCCCCCCCCGGCTCCTGTGTGTGCCTTCAGGCGCTCCTCGTCCTCGCAATCCCGTGTACCCTCGCGCCGCGTGTCAAAGACGCCCCTCTCCCCCCCCTCCCCTGCTTCTTCCCCCCCGCCAACGTCAGAGACAGGGACCACGACCCGCTGGGTATCATATCCACCCACTCCTTTTCCTCACGACTGCTGCCTCCTCTGGACAGCCCGCGCAAGACTAAGAAACGGAGAGGATGGTGTACGTTCTCGTACCGCCCCTCCTTCCCGGCATGTGCAAGCCAGACCATCCGCCAGTAAAGCAACGGCCCCGGACACGCCAGCGCCAGACGGCGGCCAAGGGGAAAGCGCAGGCGGGGGACAACTCGGTTCGAAGGAACTCGTGCATGTGCCGCGAGTTGCGTTTGAGAACAGGCCTGGTGCTGGAAGCACGGGACACAGTAGGACGAAGACGAATGCGGCAAGAGAGATGGTGGTTGTGGGGATTACGAAGACGACGAAGAGGAGAGAAAGACAAGGTCCAAGTCCAAGATACCCATGCCCCTCCATCAGGCGTTGGCTGCAGCATTCACACACAACTCAACGAATGACGGCATCCACCGGCTGCGACCAATGGCAGTACGCGCAAGTCGACGAAGGAGACATGCGCTGTTACTTCAAGTGACAGCGGAGTGTGGAAGTTGTCATCTTGTTCCCGACGAAATGCGCTCACACGCATGCGCGTGCGCAGGCTATGTCGCCACGTCGAAAGGGGAAATGTCATCCGCACACTCCAACCGGACCACGCAGAAAACGACGATGCATGGCAGACGACCACAAACAAGACGACTCCGACGATTCCGGGATTGAGGTTGTCGTCGATGCGCCACGCAAACTATGGTGCGTACCCAAGAACAAGCCCCAATCACAGCTGCCTGGCCGACCGCAGCATAGACATAAGTCCCGCCATTCCACCCAGCAGCATCCCTCGTCGACACCACCCGCCGTCCTCGCCTATCATTCCCCCAGGCTTCAATTCGCTCGCAAACCCCACTGACGATCCTGCCAGAACCTGCACGCACGGAAATTGCGATTCCCCCACGCGCACTTAGTCGCCTGCACTCGTCGAATCCTCCAGATCCCGTGCGCAAAGTGCAAGAGATGCAACAACATGCAATCCGGCAGGGTTTTTTCTACGCGGCCGGCGCGCACGGTCTCCTCGCATCTCTCCCCGCTGCCGAACCTACCCCCGCCTCGGACAGCAGCACTTGTGCCACCATCACCAACTCTACGACCGCATCTGGTCCCGATCCCGATCCCGATCTGCAGGACGCGAGTCTGGATCTCGCCTCGACCTCGACATCACTATGGACCTCGGGGATGCGCCCGCGGAAAATGAAGACACAGATACGCATCTGGTCGTCGTCGGCGACGTCGTTCCCCCTCAACTTTCGCCCCCGCTGCTGCGCTCGGCGGGTACCCATGGCCACCCAGACGCTCGGCCTTGTGATACCCGAGCCTGACGGTGTTGACTACGGCATGGACGTGGGGCACGCTCACACGAGCCCTAGCGAACTTTGACCTAGCTTCCCCTTCCCCTAATCGCGCCGGCGAAGGATGGATTGACTGGCTCGTGCGGGTGCTAGTACAGATACGGGCGTTGGCGAGTACGCTAGTAACAGGACAAATGGCCCGTCCGGGCTTGGCGGGGGCGCTAACCTCAGCCCTGGCAAGCTCGGGGACGATGCGAGCTCATTAGTTCGTGGGTTCGGCGGCGTGCTACCCTCGCGCGCGACGGACGATAACGAGGAAGAGGAAGAGGTCATGGGAACGGGCGACGACGACTCTCCCGCCGTCGGGATCGGGAAAGGGCAGGGGCCGAGCAGTTGTGGTGGACGGGGTCGTCGAGCCGCTGGAGAGCATTGCTGCCGCTGCTGGTTCGAGGATGCGAATGAAGAACTGGCGCAAGGCACTTGCAGACGAAGTCGAGGTTAGGCACAACGACGACAACAATGACGAAAGCGACTACGGCGGCGGACCGCGCACGCACGTAATATCTGCGCCTGCCTTTACAGATGCTTGTCGCAAGAAACGCACCCCGGCATCGTCGTCATTGGGCGTGCTCCCGGGGGGGTTGACGTTCTGTCACCATTGCAGGGACAAGACACGCCGACCCAAGATGCGCTGTATGCTGATCAAGGCGTCGACGGACAAGTCATGCCGTAACCTATTTATCGATCTCTGCGAGAAATGGTACGCCTTCCCTTCACATACAGTACATATCTCTGAATCTGTTAGAGCGCAGATATCCCGAATTGATGTTCGATCGCACCGCGGAAAAGTTTGGGTGTTCGGCTTGTCGTAACTGCTCGCCTTGCTCGCAGAAGCGCGGAGAGACGCACGTCTCCGAACGTGATGGCGGATGGCGCAGTCGGCTCCGACGAAGCAGCGACCAACAAAGACAACGACGACGACGGACGGATGCGCCGGTCTTCGACGCGAGCTGGAGCATGACTGCAGTGTTCACGGTTCCTGGCGAGCCGCCGGCAGTGCATTCTCGCATGGCAACAAAGCCCGCATCGTGCCCGTCTCGCAATCCACGGCCTCCCCTGCCGCTGCTACCACTACCCCCACTGCCCTCGCCACATTACCGCTAGCCCGATACCCGAACCCACGCAGGAACAGGAGCAATTGCAAGAACGCCAGGATATGTTTATTGGGACACCGCGCAAGACGTGAGGGCGGTTCGTGTCCCTTCCGAAGACGGACCGACGGCGACGGCCTGCGTTGTTGACGCCGTTGGACGACGACGACGATGGTGACGAAGATGGAAATCTTAATAAGGGCGGCGACGCGGATGCAGATGACGGGATCTGGCCCGGGGAGTACGTGGTACCTAGACCGGCAGCTCAGGCGGAGGAGACGGCGAGGATCACGCCGGAGGAGGTGTACTATCGGTGCTGCGTTCGCCATTGGCGGCTCAGCATAGTCGTCGTCGTCGTCAATGTGACAGGAACAAAATGAGTCGGTCAGTAGGTGCCAGTGGTAGAATTAACAAAGCGACTGTACATCATAACGGTTTGTGCATATTCCCGTTCTTCCCGTTCTGATGCAAAAATGAGCGGACTTTGATGGAAGTGAACGGATTCAGATGATGCGCCGCGTAACTTTTCTTCTCGCGCTCCGCGTTGATAAGGTCTCCGCTTCCGACCCCACCCAGTTATGACCTTGCCTTATTGGTGAAGGGAATACTTCTAGTCTTGTTCGTGCCACAAATTGCGATCTCAGACACATTGCGAGCACCATTCTTTATGGCTTTGCGAATCCACCCACAACACTTCATATTTATATGACATCACGAAAGCTAATCGTTATCAACAACGGAGATGGTCTCTGGCTCAGAATCGACACAAGTACTAGACATGTGGGTAGGTACAACAAATAGTGGAATGCTACATCCATTGGCTACATCCTATTCTGTTCGGATACCGGCACGATGGTCTAATAGCGACTGTACTATCTCGTGATATCCTCCTGACGAAGCAAGCTGAAACGGAGTCCAACCTTCATCATCCACTGCATCTACATCTGCACCGTTTTCAAGTAGCAGGCGCAAGGAATCGGCATTGGGCGCCGAAGAATAATCACTGGCACGGTCAAATCTTGGGTCAAATAATTGGTGCAAAGGCGTTGACTGTCCCTGATTCCGTGCGTTGACATCTGCCCCATTCTGGATCAATTTCTGCACAACATCACCTTTCGAGGGAAACAGCGATGAGTTCTTCGACGCCAGGTGCAAAGGCGTCGAGTGGCTCCCATCCCGTGCGTTGACATCTGCCCCATTAAGGATCAACGTCTGCGCAACATCGCCCTTTGACTCCGAGGATGACTCGGACGCGAGATGTAAAGGCGTCTTGTGGCCCGCATCCCGTGCGTTGACGTCCGACCCATTCAGGATTAATGTCTGCACGACATCAGCTTTCGAGGAAAACGACGACGACGCCAGGTGCAAAGGCGTGTTGTGGCTCCCGTCCCGTGCGTTGACATCCGCCCCATTCAGGATCAATGTCTGTACAACATCAACTTTCGAGGAAAATAACGACGCCAAATGCAAAGGCGTCGAGTGACTCGCATCCCATGCGTTGACATCCGCCCCATGCTGGATCAATGTCATCACAATATCACCGTTCGACGACATCGACGCGAGATGTAAAGGCGTCGAGCGGCTCGCATCCCGTGCGTTGACATCCGACCCATTCAGGATCAATGTTTGCGTAACGTAACCTTGTGAGGAAAACGACGACGACGCTGCCAGGTGCAAAGGCGTCTTGTGGCTCGCATCCCGGGCGTTGACATCTGCCCCATTCTTGATTAATGTCTTCACAATATCAACATTCGATGACATCGCCGCGAGATGTAAAGGCGTCGAGCGGCTCGCATCCCGTGTGTTGACATCTGCACCATTTCGGATCAACGTCTGCGCAACATCCTCCTTTGACTCAGACAGTGATTCCGACACAAGATGCAAAGGTGTCTTGTGGCTCGCATCCCGTGCGTTGACATCCGACCCATTCATGATCAATGTCTGCACGACATCACCTTTTGAGGAAAACAACGACGACGCCAAATGCAGAGGCGTCTTGTGGCTCGCATCCAGTGCGTTGACATCCGCCCCATTCAGGATCAATGCTTGCACAACATCAGTTTTCAAGGAAAACGACTCCAACGCCAGGTGCAGAGGCGTCTTGTGGCTCGTATCCCGTGCGTTGACATCCGACCCATTCAGGATCAACGTCTGCACATCATCGCCATTTGACGACGGCGACGACGACGCGAAATGCAAAGGTGTCTTGTGGCTCGCATCCCGTGCATTGACATCCGCCCCATTCAGGATCAATGTCTGTACAACATCATGTTTCAAGGAAAACGCCTCCAGCGCCAGGTGCAAAGGCGTCTTGTGGCTCGCATCCCGTGCGTTGACATTCGCCCCATTCAAGATCAATGTCTGCACAATATCACCATTTGACAACGACGACGCGAGATGCAAAGGCGTCTTGTGGCTCGCATCCCGTGCGTCGATATCCGCCTCATTCAGGATCAATGTCTGCACGACACTACCGGAAAACGACTCCGACGCCAGGTGCAACGACGTCTTGTGGCTCCCATCCCGTGCGTTCACATCCCCCCCGAGCCGCAAGAAGAGCTCCACAGTTTCGGTACTCCCCGACGACGACGCTAGATGAAACAGCCTCTAAAGGTCGGTGCTTGCATCCGCCCCATTCTGAATCAATAACCGCACGATATCGACGTGACCACCTCTTGATGCGTTATGCAATGGAGTACAGTCGTCCATCGTCCTGGCAACGTGGACATCTGCGCCGTACCCCAGTAGCATTCGAACGACTCCCAGGTGTCCGCCCGCCGCTGCCAAGTGGAGTGGTGTCGTGTGGTCGTATTGTTGCACGTTCGCATCCGCACCGATGTTTAATAACCATTCTACAACATCCATCGACCCATCCAACGATACGGCGTGCAGAAGAGTGCGACGTTCGTAACCGATATGCAGGACCGCGCCATGCTGGTGTAGCAACTCTGCAACTTGAATGTGTTTGTTGCTCAGTGCTGCCGCCAGCGGGCTCTTGTTACGACCAACTCTAGCATTTACATGTTGCGGATACTCGGCGATGAGGAGTTTCGTTAGGTCACGAAATCCGCACAACGCAGCGTAGTATAGGCACAACGAAGCAGTGGCTTCGCTCGATGAAATAGATTCCAGTGGGTGATCAAGGAGGTATGCGCCAATAGGAGGCGGTACGAAAGAATACCATACTGTGTCGATATTAAATGACTTGAGCCAGGTCGCGAAATGTGGTTTCGTAGGATCAAAAAGGCGTCGCATCCCATCTTCTATACCTAACGATACGTTCTCGAACTGAGCATGGCCCACCCAATGGCGAGCGGCATAGTCGGATAGAGGAGAGTTTCTTTCGACCCTATTACTGTGAAGAAGAATTGCTAAGCAAGCCTGGGCGATGACCATGTGGGCTGGCTCGAGACAGATATGGAACCGGGAAACGTCTGCTGTTAGGTTGGCTGCGTTGGCAAGCCGATCGGAAGTCAAGAACTCCTTCACCGAGAAATGTGCGAATTGTACAACCCGGGTCCTCGAAGACTCGTCATCGACGACGACGATCAGGCTCGAGCACGTAGACAGGACACCTTGTTGCTCGTCGTCCCATCGCCAATCTGAGTTCAGCGTTGGTATCCCTTCCTGTGCCCCATCAAAGTCAAGAGCAAGAACTTCTGCAAGCTCATCCACACGAAGGGGCCGAGTCGCGACGGTGAGACATTGTAACAGTCGATATGCTTGATCTGGGTTGACCTTCCCGATCTCCTTCAACACGCGCTCGTATGTCTCATCCAAAGAGTTGGGTAATTCTCTGAGGACGCGCTGGACATTCTGTGGAAGGCAATTTCGCAACACTTCGAGCTGACAAAAAACCCATCGGAACCTGTGAAACACCATCAACCACCGCCATAATCACCTGTATATGCTCTTACATTCCATCAGCTCTCTCTGACAGCGTCTCAATCACATGCTCTTTGTCTTCTATCCTCCATCTTCTCATAAATTTACCCGATCCAGAGTAGACCACAGATCTGACGTAGGAGGCGATATCCTCCTTCTGTCCGTGTTCATCCTGAAGGGAAACCGTCTGAGACGCGAGTGATTCGAGAGCATCGCGGATGTCGGCTTCTGGGCGACTCGTGACACCGATATGGAGATTAGAAAGTCGAAGGCTGACAAGGTCCTTTACGAGGTCAAGGACCTGTTCGCGGGCGGATGGGACATCAGACGTGTCGGGACACTCATCAAGGGCATCTAACATGAGATAAACTGGACCTTGATTTGGAAGCGTCAGCATCTCCTTAAGGCACTGGATCAAAGCTTTATCGCTAGGCTGACGCTCGCCGTCGTCGTGGGTCTCGTAGAGACGAGAAAGTATGTCGCAATAGGCATTGGAACATGTAGAGAGTTGGATGAGGAGTGACGGGAGAAGGTTGCGGCGGGCTTGCTTGTCGAGATCGCGAAAGTCAAAATAAAAATAGGCCATCGAAGCCGGATCCGGCCTCGCACATGGTTGTGATATCGTTGATGATCGCAGAGCTACTCGACAATCGTAAGTCTCCCAATACTGCAATATTTGAGGTGTGACGAACCATAGGACGGTCTTCCCGGAACCCGCTGCGAAATGTGGAGTCCATAAAATTACCGAAGCAGCGAGGCCACAGGTAAAAGAAACGTACGTTTCCCATGAATCCATAGCAGGGAACCAGTCAGTTTCCAGTTTTCGAATTGGCTGCTTTCAAAGAACCACTCGGCGGTTCCCTCATGTTGACGATCACCGGCGGATGTTGTGATTCGTGGATGGATCCGGTGGAGATTGCCATTTCCTAAGGCGTTCCCGTAATTGAGTCCCTGTAATCGCGTTAGATACTCGACTGTCACTGAAGACGTGACTGATTACGAACGTTTCACGCTGTCTACTTGGTCTGCCGTTTGTCGAAGGATTAGTTTCACTTCCGTTGCGGTTGCCTTGCCAGTCTAGGTGATAAAGATTGGAGACTGACGCTGGTGAATTGCTAAACGGACTTTGCCCACCGTCAGCCATTGTTTGCACCTTATCGTCAACCGCTTTGACGTTGTCGTTGACAACTTGCACTTTCTCGTCGACGCCCCTCAGGCCCTCGCCGACCCCCGTCACTTTATCATCGATCTCGTGCGTCACCTTCAGAACCTGCACACTCGCCATCACGACCTCTTCGTTTGTCAGTTTGTCGAGTTTCTTCAGCCCATCCTCGAGATCCGTCCAACCCGCCACCTTCTTGAGGAAATTTTTCTGAACCAATATTAGCCTCTATCAACGTAATGCGATAGTCGAACTCACTGGCTCGACTCTGTTCCATTTCCTTTGTGGCTGTCGCAAGGATATCCAGGATCTCGACTGTAATTTGCACCATTTTTTCCGTCATCGCCGGAGTTAGCGGGACTCCGGTATAAATGTCGAGTCGCACGAAGAAACTTTCGATGCGTCCAAAGATGTCAACAAGGATGTCTTGGCTCGCGGCAACATCTTTAGCTGCCTAAGAAAGCTCAATACCGGAAGGACCCGCACGAGGGAAGAAACGACAGCTCACCAAGAGGAGGATACCAACGCCCGCAAATACTAGTTTGGCAGGTGGGAATACCTGCCGAAGTGATATCAGTTCATTAGCAGATGGACAAATGAGTGGATATCTACCAAGGCGACACCTTCGCTGAGCGTCCCAGAGAAGGCATAAAGGACGTTGATGGTCGGAACGAGCCATTTTTTCAACCTGTCATCGCTGGCAGTCCGAGATGGATCAAACTGGGCAGCTTGGAACACGGCGAGAATCGCAGCGGGAGAATCGCATGCTTCTAGTTGTTTGAAGAGATCGTGGTTCTTAAGATCGTTCTTGGTCTTTTTCTTGTACGACTTGAGAGCGACGTCAAAGATGCCTTCGATATTGGAAGAGGACTCGGATGGTGTAGTTGCGGGAGCCAAGGGTACGGAAATGGGATTAGGAGGTTGACTCATGTTGGGTGTATGTCAGGTGAACGACAGTGAGAGGGTTGGTACCTCTCGTCGAAGAATCAGATAGACGCTGACAACACCTGTAAACATGGGCCAGCAAGTCACCACGCAGATCGAGAGAACACCTGCACTGGCACGGGCGATCCCTCATACAGTGTAGCTGCAGTGTGGCCCATATGAGGCTTTGTTAGCCTCACTGGTAAAGACGGTCTCCTCAGGATCTGTGCCACGACAAAACAGGCTATTCCTTCCCAATGCCCACGAATCGGGCTCATGGCAGACATCACCCTCAATCTGGATGACCCTCGCCTCGTCGTTCTGGTCGCTTAACGACGACACAAACGCGACTTTTGACTTACTCCAGGTAGGACTTTCATAACACGATTTCTGTCAATAACGTTTTCTCACAGCCTATGTCCCCTGTCCCCATTGTCGCGTCAGCCTCCTCGTTGGTCTCACCCTCCCCTTTCGCCCTGCCGTCCTGATCGACGCCGGAACGAGAAATAAATATGACAGCGATCTCCCCCACTGGTCCCAGCGACGAGCCCGTGTCTCGTGAGAATGACGGTCGAACAGACCCTGCGCGAAAAGGCACGGACGGCGACGTCGAGATGCGCGTGGTCGCCCCCCACGATCTGGACCATCAGGTGTGTCCTTCCCTTCCGCCCTCTCTGTGCGATGCGCATACATACACCGTGTGACAAGGTCAGCCCGCTCCTTCTCCTGTGGATGCCTCCAAGCGCTCCTCGTACCTCGCAATCCCGTGATACCCTCACGCCACATGTCAAAGGTGCCCCTCTTCCTTCCCTCCCCTTCCGAAACCACTTCGTCCGAACCCCCCCACCAACGCGACAGACGGAAACCACAACCCGCTCAATATCATATCCATCGACTCTTCTTCCTTCTCGCCACTCGCACCTCCTCGGCGCGGCCCGCACAAGACCAAGAAACAGAGGAGGGGACAGGGACAGCTGATAACATACGTCCTCATACCGCCCCTGCCGCCCGGCGTAGGTCAGACTAGTAAGCAACGGTCCCGTACAGGCCCGCGCCAGACGGCGGCCAATGGAAAGTCGCGGAGATGGGACAATTCGGGTTCGAAAGAACTCGTGTCCCCTGCTGCCAGTTGCGTTGTAGAACAACTGGCTCGGTCCTGGCGAAACAGGACCTAGTGGGAAGAGGACGAAGGCGGCAAGTGAGACAGTGGTAATGGTGGACAATGAGGACGATGAAGAGGAATAAAGTGACAAGTCCAAGATCCTCACGCCTCTCGACCGCTGGTAGCTGCGGCAATACAACTCAACGCACCCTGACGTAGCGGCGCCGACGTCAGCACCAGAGGTGACGACAAGTGGTACGCGCCGGTTGGCGAAGGAGACACGCGCTGAGATTTCAAGTGACAGCGCGAGCGAGGAAGCTGTCATCCCGTTGTCGACGAAACGCGCACGCACGTGCTCAGGCTTTGTCGCCGCGTAGAAAGGGGAAGGGGAGACGGCGAGACGCTGACCAATCCACGCCGAAAACGACGTCGCGTGGCAGATGAGCACGAGCAAGACGGCTCCGACGACTCCGAAATTGAGATTATCGTCGATACTCCGCGCGAACTGGCCAAGCCTCAATCGCAACCGCCTTGACGATCGCGGCCTAGACATAAGCCCCGCCGTTACGCTCAGCAACATCCCGCGTCAACCACGCCCACCGTTCTCACGTCCATATCTCTGCATATGTCCACGTCCGAGCCGACCCCGCCCCCGCAGGAGCAGTTCTCGCCCATCATGCCCCAGACCTCCCTCTGACGACCCTTCCAGAACCTGCACACGCGGAGATCGCGATCCCCCCGCTCACTCAGTCACCTGCACTCATCAGCCGATTCCCGATCCTGTGCGCAAAATCCAAGAGATGGATCAGCATACAATTCGGGGTTTTTGCTATGAGGGGGCCGCGGTCGGCGCGCACGGTCTCCTCGCATCTCTCCCCGCTGCACCTGCCCCCGTCTCGGACAGCGGCGCTTGTGCCACCACCACCACCGCATCTGCATCTGCATCCGATCCCGATCTGCAGGATGCGAGTCTGGATCTCGACTCAACATCTCTATGGACCTCAGCCATGGGCCCGCCGAAGATGAATAGATACGCATGTAGTCGTCATCGGTGACGCGCCCCCGCCTCTTCCGCCCCCGCTGCTGCGCACCGCGGGTACCCATGTCCACCCAGACGGGCCCATACTCGGCTTTGTGATACCCGAGCATGACGGTGTTGACCACGGCGAGCCCTAGCCAAAGCTTGAATTTCGACTTTGTTTCCGAATTGCAGCAGCGAAGGGTGGATCGACTGGTGCGCCGGGGATGTTTTCGGAAGTGCAGGTGTCGGGCGTCGGCGAGTACGCTGGCGACGAGACGATTGACTCCGTCCGTGCTTGGCGGGGGAGACAACAACAGCCCTGGAAAGCTCGTGGACGATGCGAGCCCGCCAGTTCGCGGGTTCGGCGGCGCTCTACCCTCGCGCGCGACGGACGAAGACGACGAGGAAGAGGAAGACCTCATAGGGGCTGTTTGAGACCAAGAGCGACGACGACTTTGTGCCGCCGTCGGGATTGCGCAAGGGCAAGGGCAAGCAAGGGTCGAGCGTTGTGGTGGATGAAATCGTCGAGTTCGCCGGAGACTGTTGCTGCTGCCGCTGGTTCGAGGACGCGAAGGAAGAGCTGGCACAAGGCACTGGGACGAAGTCGAGGCTGGGCACAACGACGAAAGTGACGATGAAAGCAATGACGACGATGGTCCATGCCCGCACGCAATATCAGCGCCTGTTTTTACAGCTACCCGTCGCAAGAAACACAGCCTGGTGGTCGTCTTCGAGCATGCTCTCGAGGGAGCTGACATTCTGCCATAATTGGAGACGCAAGACACCCCGGCCTAGGATGTGCTATACGCTGACTAAGGCCTCGACGGACGAGCAATGCCCCAACCTATTTTGCGGTCTCTGCATAGAAATACAGTACGCCATCCCTTCATGTACAGGACATAGTTCTGACTCTCTTGTAGTGCAGGTACCCCGAGTCGACATTCGATCGCACTGTGGAAGACTTCGAGTGTCCGGCTTGTTGCAATTATTGTAACTGCTCGCTGTGCTCGTGGGAGCGCGGAGAGGCGTACATTTCCGAACGTGATGGCGGGTGGCGCAGTTGGATCGCGCGCCAAGGTGGCTCCTATCGCACTGCGCCAATCCCCGCAAAGAAGAGCAAGAACAAAGACCCCGGAGCGGCGCAGGTGCCGGCGACGACGATGCGGCGCGCAACGACGATGACGACGACAATGGCCGATGCGGAAGTCTTTGACTGGGAGCTGGAGCGCGACGGCAGTGTTCACGGTGTCTGGTGAGCCGCTCGGCAGTGCGTTCTTGCACGCCATCAAAGCACGCATCGTGCCCGTCTCGCAACACACAGCCTCCCCTGCCGCTGCTACCACTCCCACTCCACTACCCCGCCCCCGCCACTATTACCGCTTGCCCGATACCCGAACCCGCGCGGAAACAGAGGAAACTGCAAAACGCCGGTATGTGTTTATCAGGAAACTGCGCAAGACATGGGGGTGCCTCGTGTCCCTTCCAGATCTCGATGACGACCCAGCAGAAAAAGACGGTCATCGCGGGCCGGGGACGCCGGGGAAAGCGGATTCAGGTTCATCGTAGGGAGCCTGGAGCCGTTGTCGGTTGCTCGGTGGCGCGTTGGCAGCGACGGCGACGACGGTCGGCGTCGTTGATGTCGCCGAATGACGATGACGATGGCGACGAGGACGGAAATCTTGATGAGGGTGGTGATGTCGATATTGATGACACAGATGCTGACGACGGGATCTCCTGGCCCTGGTACCCGTACCGTCTGCTCAGGTATATGAGGTGGCGAGGTTCACGCCGGAGGAGGTGGGGCGTGCTATCGGCGTGTCATAGTCGTCCTCGTCGGGTTGCAAAAAAATGACTCGGTGGTGGGTGATATACTATTATTACCTGTCTATCCCTTGGTCTATCCATTTTGGTTCTCCAGCTTCCTCGGTTTAGAATTCCTTGTATCGCCTTAGTTGTTATGTGTATCATGACAGTTTGCATGTTCTCATAATTCGCTGTTCTGACTCGAAAAAATGAGCAGAGACTGTTATCGATGGAAGTGAACGGATGATGCGCCGCGTAACTTTCGTCCTCGCGCTCCGTGGTGATAAGGTCTCCGCTCCTGACCCCCACCCACCCGGATTTTACCACGCCCCATAGGTTTGGAGCGAAAGGCATTCTTCTAGTCTTGTTCATGTCGTGAAAATGGGGTCTCAAACAACTTGAAATGGAGAGCACCATCAGTGGCACTATTTTGTGGCTTTGCGAAATGCCCAAAGTTGATCCTACAACACTTCGTATTTGTATAGCATCAAGAAATCTAGTCGATATCAACAATGGAGACGCCAGGTCTCTGTCTCTGGCTCGAAATCGAGACAAGTACTACTAGACGTGATATTATGGGTAGGTACAACAACTGGAATGCTACATTCTATTATGTTCGACACTGGTACGATGGTCAAATAGCGACTGTGCCATGTCATAATATCTTTCTGACATGACACACTGATACGGGGTCTGACCATTAGAATCCACTGCATCTACATCTGCACCACTGGCATTTCCAAGTAGCAGGCGCAAGCTCGGAGCCGGAATAATATTGCCCGTAAAATAAATTGTGCAAAGGCTGTTATCCCGTGCGTTGACATGATGACACCCGGATCAATATCTGCACAACATCACCATTCGACGCCTCCGACGCCAGGTGCAAGAGCGTCTTGTCGTTCCATCCCCGTGCGTTGATATCTGCCCCATTCTGGATCAATATCTGCATACAATCACCATTCGACTCCTCCAACGCCAGGATGCTAGGGCGTCTTGTCGCTCCCATCCCGTGCGTTGATAATTTGATATCTGCCCCATTCTGGATCAATGTCCGCACATCACTATTCGAGGACATCGCCAACGCCAGGTGCAAAGGCGTCGAGTCGTTCCTATCCCGTGCGTTGACATCTGCCTCATTCAGGATCAATGTCTGCACAACATCACCGGAAAACGATCCCGACGCCAGGTTCAATGGCGTCCTCAGGTTGTGGTAATGATACCGTGCGCTCGCATCCCCCCCGAGCATGGATGAAAAGCTCCACGGTCTCGGTACTTCCCCGACGATGACGCTAGACGAAACAGCCTCTGAAGGTCGGTGCTTGCATCCGCCCCATTCTGTATCAATCACAATATCGACGTGACCACCTCTTTATGCTTCATGCAATGGAGTAAGGCGGTCGCGCATCGTCATAGCAACTGTTGACATCTGCACCGTACCCTAGTAGGGACCGAACAATTTCCAGGTGTCCACCCGCCGGAGTGGTATCGTGTAGTCGTAATGTTGCATATTTGCATCTGCACCGATGTTTAATAGCCATTCTGCAACATCCATCGACCCATCCTCCAATGCGGCGCGCAGCAGAGCTGCGACTTTGGGAGCCAATGTGCAGGACCGCGCCCAAGACCATGCCATGCTGGTGTAGTAGCTCTCAAGTAACTTGAATATGACTGTTGCACAATGCAGCTGCCAGCGGACTCTTGTTGCGACCAACTCTAGAGACTCAGTGATGCAGGTGTTTCGTTAGGTCACGAAATCCGTACAGCGCAGCGTAGTATAGGCACAACGAAGCAGTGGCTTCGCTCGATGAAATAGATCCCAGGGGGTGATCAAGGAAGTATGCGCCCATAGGAGGCAGTACGAAAGAATACCATACTGTGTCAATGTTAAATGACTTGAGCCAGGCCCCGAAATGTGGCTTCGTAGGATCAAAAAGACATCGCATCCCATCTTCCATACGTAACTATACATTCCCGAACCGCCCAATGCCGAGCGGTATAGTCGGACAGAGGAGAACTTCTTTCGACCCTATTGCCGAGATCTAGAATTGCCAACTGAAGCAAGTCTGGGCGATGACCATGTGGGCTGCCTCGGGACAGAGCGGCGATATGGAACCGGGAAGTAGGTTGGCAAGCAGATCCAAAGTCAAGAACTCCTTCACCGAGAAATGTGCGAAATCAACACGGGGCATCGATGACAACGATCAGGCTCGAGCATGTAGACAGGACACCCTGTTGCTCGTCATCCTATCGCCGATCTGAGTTCAGCGCCGGTATCCCTTCTTTCGCCCCATCAAAGTCAAGCACAAGAACTTCTGCAAGCTCCTCCACACGAAGTGGCAGAGTCGCAACGGTGAGACATTGTTGACCCAACGGCACAGTGTTAGGGCGATCTGGCACACCAGAGGTATCAGGAACGACTGGGGAGCCAGGTGCGCATATGGAATCTTAAGTACATCGTAAAGACTATAATGTGTCTATATACATGTGAAATAAATGTGCGGAAACCCGCACTCCGTTAGAAACGAATGTGAACGATAACTCAGCTAAGTAGAGCTACGTAATTGTCCTGATCATAACTGGTGACCGTGTTACGGGCCTACACTCGCATCTCATCTCTGCATACCCACATGAGACAGGCCATGCCCACGCCAAAGTAACTCGCACGTGGACGCTCAACACTTCAAGCTTCAACAATTGTAACAATCGATATGCTTGATCTGGGTTGACCTTCCCGATCTCGCTCAACACACGCTCATATGTCGTCCAAAGATTTGGGCAGTTCTCTAAGGACGCGCCGGACATCCTGTGGAGGGCAATTTCGCAACACTTCGAGCTGACAGAAGACCCATCGGAACCTATTAAACACCATCAAACGACGTCATAATCACCCATATGTGCTCTTACGTTCCGTCAGCTCTTTCTGAGAGCGTCTCAATCACGTGTTCTTTGTCTTCTTCCCTCCATCTCTTCATGAATTTACCCGGCCCAGAGAAAACCACAGATCTGACGTAGTCAGCGATATCCTTCTTCTGCCCGCGTTCATCCTGAAGGGAAACTGTCTGAGATGTGAGTGACTCAAGTGCCTCACAGATGTCGGCCTCCGGGCGACTCGTAACACAAATACGAAGGTTAGGAAGTCGAAGGCCGACGAGGTCCGTTACGAGGTCAAGGACCTGTTCGCGGGGAGATGGGACATCGGATGTGTCGGGGCACCCATCAAGGGCATCTAAGATAAGATAAATTGGGCCTTGATTTGGAAGCGTGAGCATCTCCTTCAGGCACTGGGTTAAAGCTTTGTCGCTAGGCTGACGTGCTCCTTTGTCGTGTGCCTCATAGAGACGGAAGAGTACGTCCCAAAAGAATTGGAGCAAGTGGAGAGTTGTAAGAGGAGTGACGGAAGAAGGTTGCGGCGAGCCTTCTTGTCGACATCCCGAAAGTCAAAATAAAAATACGCCATCGAAGGGTTCGAAGCGGATCTGGTCTCGCATCGGGTTGTGATATCGTTGATGATTGCGGAGCTACTCGACAATCATAAGTTTCCCAATGCCGCATGATGTGAGGAGCGACGAACCATAGAACGCTCTTCCCAGAGCCCGCTGCGAAACGTGTGGTCCATAAGATCACCGAAGTCACAGATAAAAGAAACGTACGTTTCCCGTGAATCCACAACAGAGAACCAGTCAGCTTCCAGTCTTCGAATCGGTTGCTTTCAAAGAACCACTGGGCGGTTCCCTCATGTCGACGATCACCAACGATGTTGTGAGTCGTGGATGGATCCAGTGGAGATTGCCACTTCCTAAGGTTTTCCCGTAATTGGTTCCCTGTGATAGTGTTAGATACTCGACTGTCGGCAAAGACGGGACTTATTACGAACGTTTCACGTTGTTTATTTGGTCCGTCGTCTGTCGAATGATTGTTTTCACTTCCGTTGTGTCTAGATGATAGAAGTTAGTAGTGACGCCGGTGAGTTTCCAAACAGACTTCGCCCACCTTCAGCCATTGTTTGCACCTTACCGCCAATCTCTTTAACGCCGGCTCCTACAAGTTGTACTTCGCCTGTGACAACCAGCACTTTCTCGTCAACACCCATCACGCCGTCGCCAACCGCCGTCACTTTGTTATCGATGGCGTGCGTGGCCTTCACAGTATGCGCACTCGCCATTGCAACCTCATCGTTTATCAGTTTGTCGAGCTTCTTCATCCCATCCTCCAGGTCCGTCCGCCCCGCCACCTTCTTGAGAAATTTTTCTGAACTGGTGTTAGCATCGATCAACGTAAGGCGATGGTCGGACTTACTTGCTCGACTCTGTCCCATTTCCTTTGTGGCTGTCGCAAGGATATCCAGGATCTCAACCGTGATTTCCACCATTTTGTTCGTCATCGCCGGAGTCAGCAGGACCTCAGTATAGATCTCGAGTCGCACGAAAAAACTTTCGATGCGTCCGAAGATGTCGACGAGGATGTCTTGGCTCGCAGCAACATCTTTAGCTGCCTAAGAATGCTCAGCACCAGAAGCTCCCGCACTAGGGAAGAAACGAAGCAACTTACCAAGAGGAGAACACCAACGCCCGCAAATACTAGTTTAGCAGGTGGGAATACCTGGCGAATTGACATCAGAGCGTGTTCACTGACAGAAGAGTGATATTTACTAAGGCGACGCCTTCGCTTAGCGTCCCAGAGAAGGCATAAAGGACGTTATGGTCGGAACGAGCCATTTTTTCAACCTGTCATCGCTGGCAGTCGGAGCGAAATCAAATCGAGCTGCTTGAAAGACGGCGAGAATGTCAGCGGGAGAATCGCATGATTCGAGTTGTTCGAAGAGATCGTGTTTCTTAAGATCATTCTTGGTCTTTTTCTTGTATGACTTTAGAGCAGGCGTCAAAGATGCTTTCGATATTGGAAGAGGACTCGGAGGGAGTAGTTGTGGGAGCCTGGGGTATGGAAACGGGGGTGGGAGGTTGACTCATGTTGGGGGTATGTGTATGTAACAGTCTGGTGGACGAGGGCGGGAAAATGCTGTGCCTCTCATGTCGATAAACCAAGGACCACACACAGTGCCACTGGTACCTTATGGCACGTCGATGACTCGTATCACTCTGCTTGGCGGTCGCCTCATCCCACGATCACGCGATCGATCACGAGTCACCATTCCGCGCTATCGCCCCAGGAACGCGGGCTCATGGCAGACATCACAGATGACCCTGCCACGTGGCTCTGGTCGCTCAACGATAGTAACTTATGTCTTTCCCCCAACACAAACGCGAATTTGAATTGCTCCAGGTGGGGATAACCATCGACCAGCTGGCTCGACTTTTCTCATAGCCAAGGTCCTCTGTCCTGGTATGGTTATGGGATGCGGAGAGGATTTTAGGCGATGGAAAGAGTGGTTTCGAGTGAGTGCAAACGACGAGAGATAGCCCAAGTGATGGAGGGGCACACAATGATTTCAAGCGATGATATTTAGGGGCTCATTTCGGAGCTCCCTTTATACTACTCGTACAAGTAAACTACTCTGTAAAGTAAACCGAAAAATTTGTGACGCAAAGACAGCGTCATTTTGCTACAGAAAGGAAACCCGAAGGCGGACGAGCTTGACTCGGTAAGTAATACACATACTGATACCTGTGTATGAACACAACGCGATACACGCGCATACGATGACAAACGGAACATGACGTACTCAATTCACCATGTCCCTGTCGTCGCGTCAGCCCCCTCGTCGGTCTCACCGTCACCGTCACCTCTCGCTCCGCCGTCTGGATTGTCGCCACCGGAACGGTAAAGCAACATGACGGCGATCTCCGTCACGGGTCCCGGCGAAGAGCCCGGGCCGATACCTCATGAGAATGACGACCCAGCACGAAAGAGCACAGACAGCGACATCAAGATGCACGATAGTGACTTTGAGGTGTGTCCATCCCTTCTGCCCTTTCTATGCGCATACATACGCCGTGCGACAGAGTCAGCCCCCTCCCGTACGTGCCTCCAGGCGCTCCACGTCCTCTCAATCCTGTGTACCCTCATGTCGCATGTCAAAGACGCCCTCTTCCTCTCTTCTCCCTCCGAAAGCACCTCGTCTGAGCCTCCCACTCACCAACGTGAGAGCCAGGAACCACGACCCGCTGGACATTATATCCATTGACACCTCTTCCTCCTCACGATGATGACCTCCTCGGCGCAGCCGCAATACTAAGAAACAGAGGGGACAGGGGCTGCTGATGGCCTACGTCCTCGTACTACCCCTCCCACCCGGCGCGCGCAAGTCAGACTATATGCCAGTTAAGCAACGGTCTCGCACACGCCAGCGCCAGATGGCAGCCAAGGGGAAAGCGCGGGCAGGGTGCTCGAAGGAACTCGTGCACGTGCCGCAAGTTCCATTTGAGAACAACTCGCCCGGAGCTGGCAGCACGAGCACGGGACCTAGTAGGAAGAAGACGAAGGCGGCAAAAGGGACGGTGGTCGTGGTGGACGATGAGGACGAGCCTGGACGACGAAGAGGAAGAAAGTGGCAAGTTCAAGATCCCCATGCCCCCTGACCAGGCGTTAGCTGCGGCATTCACACACAACCCAACGGATCCTAACGTGACGGCGTCGGCGTCAGCACCGGCAGCGACTACTACGCGCCGGTCCGCAAAGGAGACACGCACTGAGGCTCAAGTGATAACATGAGCGTGGAGGTTGTGATCCCATTGCCGACGAAACACGCGCGTGCGCAGGCTGTGTCGCCGCATAGAAAAGGGAGACGCCATCCACACACGCCGAACAGCCCACGCAGAAAACAACAGCGCGTGGTAGATGAACAGGAACAAGACGACTCTGACGGTTCCATCATCGTCGATGCGCCGCGCAAACGACGGCGCGTAGCCAAGACCCGCCTGCCTGACCACAGCCTAGACATAGGCCCCGTCGTTCTGCCCTGCAGCATCGCCCATCAACCCCGCCCACCATATGCGCGTATATATCTATTCACACATCCACGCCCGAGTCAACACCGCCCCCACAGGAGCAGTCTTCACCATTCACGCCCCCAGACGTCAACTCCCTCGCAGGCCTCCCGCTGACGATCCCGTCCGAACCTGCACGCACGGAGATCGCGATCCCCCCGCGTTGCACTCGTCGCCCGATCCTCCAGATCCTGTGCGCAAATTGCGAGAGAGGCAGCAGTACGCGATCCGCCAGGGTTTTTGTTATGAGGGGGCAGCGGTTGGCGCGGTCTCCTCGTAACTTATCCCGCTGCCGAACCTCCCCCCCGGCTCGGACAGTGGCGCTTGTACCACCACTACTAACTCTGCCCCGCCAACCAATCCCGATGATCTGCACGACGCGAGTCTGGATCTTGGCCTCGAGGCCGGGCGCACGGATGCGCACGCAGATGCGTATGGGTTGAGGACGACGTCGTGCCCCCTTCCCCCCCCCCCCCCCTGCTGCGCATGGATACACACGACCACCCACACGGGCCCTGCTCGGCTTTGTGATACCCGAGCATGACGGTGTCGACCGTCCTGGCGTTGGCGTGGATGTAGCCGTGCTCTCACGAGCCCAAGCCATGACCTGCTATTGACTGGCGCGCCGGGAACGTTTTCAGTGGTGCAGGTGCTAGTACAGACACGCGCCGGTGAGTATTCTGGTGATGGAACGATCGACCCGACCGTGCTTGGCGGCGGCGGCAACCTCAGCCCTGGCAAGCTAGGAGACGACCCGAGCTCGCCGGTTCGTCATTCGGTGGCGTGCAAATTTCGCGCGCGACGGACGAAGGCGACGAGGAAGAGGAAGACGTCATGGGCATGTTGTTTGAGAACACGAGCGGTGACAACTTCGTGCCGCCGTCGGGATTGGGCAAGGGTCAAGCGGTCATTGTGGACGGGGTCATCGAGTCGTCTGATTGAGAATGTTGCTGCTGCCGCCGGTTCGAGGATGTGGAGGAAGACCTGGCACAAGGAACTTGCAGAGGAAGTCGTTGGGGGAAACAACAACAGCGACGACGAAAGCAATGACGACGATGGTCCGTGCGCGCATGCAATATCTGCGCCTGTTTTTACAAATGCCCGTTGCAAGACACGCACCCCAGCATCGTCATCATCAGGCGTGCTCCCGGGGGGGCGAACGTTCTGCCATCATTGTAGAAGCATGACACGCCAACCCAAGATGCGATGTACGTTGATCAAGGTGTCGACGGACAAGCGATGCCGCAATCTGTTTTGCGATCGTTGCATCGAGAAACGGTACGCCCTCTATCCATCCCTTCATATACGATACACATTTCTGACTTTCTTTGGAGCGCAGATACCCTGAGTTGACGTTCGATTCCGCGGAAGACCTCGAGTGTCCGGCTTGTCGCGACTATTGTAACTGCTCGCTTTGCTCACGGAAACACGGAGAGGCGTACATCCCCGAACGTGATGGCGGGTGGCGCAGTTGGATCGTGCGCCAAGGTGGCTCCCACCGTGCCACGCCGATCCCCGCAAAGCAGGGCAAGAGCAACAATATCGGGACGGCGCCGGCGGCGACAATGACGATGGTGACAATGACGGATGCACAGGTCTTTGATGCGCGCTGGAGCGCAACGGCAGTGTTCACGGTATCTGGCGAGCCGCTCGGCAGTGCGTTCTTGCACGCCATCAAAGCGCGCATCGTGCCCATCTCATAACCCACGGCCTCCCCTGCCGCTACTACCACTACCACCACCCCCACCACTATCACCGCCAGCCCGATACCCGAACCGGCGCAGAAACTGCAGCAGCAACTGCAAAGACACAGATATGGGTTTTTCGGGAAACCGCGCAAGACGTGGGGGCAGCTCATGTCCCCTCCGGATCCTGAGGATGACCAGCCGGGGCAACAGGAAAAGAAAAAGGGAAGGGAAGACAGCGTGCCGGGGTAAGTGGATTCGGCTCTGTGTGGGGAGCCTAGAGCCGTTGTTGGTGGCGCGGAGGCGGCGACGGTCTGCGTCGTTGACGCCGTTGGACGACGATGACGATGGCAACGATGACGGAATTCTTGATGAGGGCGGCAATGCCGATGCTACAGACCGCAGGATCTGGCCTGGGTACGTGGTACCTGTACCGTCTGCTCAGGGGGAGGAGATGGCAAGGTGCCAAGGATCACGCCAGAGGAGGTGGAGCGCGCATTGGCGCTGCGTTCGCCGTTGGCACCTCGGCCTAGCGTGGTCATCGACATCGACGGGCATTCAGAGTTGTCAGTAGAGTTGAGAAAACGATGTATATCCATTTTGGTTTTCCAGCTTCCTTAGTTTATCTTATATCGTCTTAATTGTTATGTGCATTATAACGGTCTCTGCATGTTCTCATAGTTCGCTCTTCTGAGATGAAAGAACGGCCGGAGGTAGACAGATGGTGGGCCGCATCCAAGGCCGCATCATTCTCGCGCGGCGTGGCGATAAGGCCTCCGCTTCTGACCCTCATCGACGTACACCAGGTGCCCACCCGGTTGTGACCCCGCCACATAGTTTTTTTTTTTTCGAATCCATTAGAGTGCGCCTTGGGGGTACATGGCCCTATGTACTATGGCAACTTGTTTAGTCTTGTACTGCCGTTCCTTCCACTTCTCGTAGGGATATATACCTCACAATATCCCGCCACATAGTATTGGAGCATGTTATATTGTGAAGTGGCTATCATTTATAGAGAAGTGGAAGGAACGCTAGTAATACAGGACATAACGAGTTATCATAGTGCCACATCGGCGGCCATAGGGCCATGTACCCCAAGGCAGACTCTAATAAATAAAAAGTATCGGAGCAAAGAGCATACTTCTAGCCTTGTTTGATGTTCATACGATCTCAGACAAATCGAGAGCACCATTATTTTATAAAGTTGAACACACCATCTATATTTGTATAGCATCACGAAAGCTAATCAAGTTCTACGACACGATATTTTAATAGCAACTGTTCCATCTTGTGGTGTCCTCCTGACGAAGCAAACTGAACCGGAGTCTGACCCATGTCGTTCACTGCGTCTACATCTGCACCGTTTTCAAGTAGCAGGCACAAGGAATCGGCATCGGGACCGTGAGCAGTCGGGTGAAATAATATGTGCAAAGGCGTCGAGTTTCTCCAATCGCGTGCATTGACATCCGCCCCATTCTCGATCAACGTCCGCACAAAACCACTATTCGACATGAACGACGCCAGGTGCAAAGGTGTCTTGTGGGTCCCATCCCGCGCGTTGACATTCGCCCCTTCCAGGATCAATGTCCGCACAACACCATCATTCGAGGACGACGACATCGATACCACATGCAAAGGCGTCGAGTAGCGTCCATCCCGTGCGTGGACGTCCGCTCCATTTAGGATCAATGTCCGGACAACATCGCTTTTCCACTCCCATAACGACGCCAGATGCAAAGGCGTCGAGTAGTCCCCATCCCGTGCGTTGACATCCGCTCCATTCCTGATCAGTACCTGCACAACATCATCGTACTGAAACGCCGACTTCGACGCCAGATGCAAGGGTGTTGAGTGGCTTCCATCTCGTGCGTTGACATCCGCTCCGTTCATGATCAATGTCTGGCAAACATCACCATTCAACCACGACGACATCGACGACGCCAGATGCAAAGGCGTCTTGTGGCTCCCATCCCGTGCGTTGACATCCACCCCATTCAGCATCAATGCCCGCACAACATCACTACTACGCCTCGACGGCGATGACGACGCCAGATGCAATGACGTCTTGTGTCCCCCATCCCGTGCGCTGACATCTCCACTGAGTTGGATGAAGAGCTCCACAGTTTGGACATTCCCTGACGACGACGCTAGAAAAAGCAACCTCTGAAGGTCGGTGCGTGCATCCGCCCCATTCTGCATCAATAACTGCACGCAATCGAAGTGACCAAATTTTGATGCATCGTGCAATGGAGTATGGTTGTCCCCCGTCTTGGCAACATTGACATCTGCGTTGTGTGCCAGTAGTGTCTGAACAACTCCCAGGTGTCCATTCCCTGCTGCCAAGTGGAGTGGGGTCGTGTGGTCGTCTTGTTGCGAGTTCACATTTGCGCCGATGTTTATTAGCCATATTGCAACATCCGTCAATCCAGCTCGCGATGTGGCGTGCAATAGGGTGCAACCCCGGTGACCAACAGGTAGGAACGCGCCATGCTGGTATAGTATCTCTGCAACTTGAATGTGTTTGTTGCGCAATGCTGCCGCCAGCGGACTCTTGTTATAACCAACCGTAGCATTCACATGCTGCGGATACCCGGCGACGAGATGTTTGGTTAGGTCACGAAATCCGCACAATGCAGCATAGTATAGGCAGAACGGTGCATAGGCTTCGCTTGATGAAATAGATTCCGGAGGCAGATTAAAGTCGTCTGAACCGAGATAGAAAGCATGCCATTTGCTTATCGATGTTAAACGACTTGAGCCATGCTGCGAAATATGGCCTTGTAGGATCAAAAAGATGTTCCATCCCGTCTTCTATACATAGCGATACGTTCTCGAATTGTGCATGGACTACCCAGTGCTGAGCGGCATATTCAGATAGAGGAGAGCCACGATCGGCCATATCACCACAATTAGGTCGAAGAAGAATCGCCAAGCAAGCTTGGACAATGACGGTGTGCGCTGGGTCCAGACGGATATGAAACCGGGAAATGTCTGCCGTTAGGCTAGCAAGCCGGTCCGAAGTCAAGAACTCCTTCACAGAGAAATGTGCGAGTTGTACAATGTGAGTCTTCGAAGAGTCGTCATAGACAACCACAATCAAGCTCGAGCACATCGACAGGACACCTTCTTGCTCGTCGTCCCAACGCCAATCCAAGTTCAGCACTGGTATCCCTTCCTTGGCCTCATCGAAGTCGAGCGCAAGAACTTCTGCGAGCTCATCAACACGAAGTGGCCGAGTCGCAACGGTGAGACATTGTAAGCAATCGATATGCTTGATCTGACTGGACCTTCCCGATCTCCCTCAACACACGCTCGTATGTCTCGTCTAAAGATTTGGGCAACTCTCTGAGGATGTGATGGACATTTTGTGGAAGGCAATTTCGCAGCGTTTCGAGCTGACAGAAGACCCAGCGGAACCTGTTAAATACCATCAGCCACCGTCATAATCACCTGCATAATGCTCTTACATTCCGTCGGCCCTTTCTGAGAGCGTCTCAATCACGTGTTCTTTGTCTTCTCCCCTCCATTTCTTGAATTTACCCGACCCAGAGTAGACCACAGATCTCACGTAGGAGGTGATATCCTTCCTCTGCCCGTGTTCATCTTGAAGGGAAACTGTCTGAGACGCGAGTGACTCAAGTACCTCACAAATGTCAGCCTCCAGGCGACTCGTAACACAGATATGAAGGCTAGGAAGTCGAAGGCTGACAAGATCCTTTACGAGATCAAGAACGACTTCGCGAGGAGACAGGATATCAGAGGTGTCGGAACACTCATCAAGGGCATCTATGATAAGATAAACTGGGCCCTGATTTGGAAGCGTGAGCATCTCCTTCAGGCACTCGGTTAAAGCTTCATCGCTAGGCTGGCGTGCGCCGCTGTTGTATGTCTCATAGAGACGAGAGAGTATATCGAAAAAGGCATCGGAACGTGTAGAGAGTTGGATGAGGAGTGACGGGAGAAGGTTGCGGCGGGCTTGCTTGTCGACATCCCGAAAGTCAAAATAAAAATACGCCATCGAAGCCGATCCGGCCGCGCAGAGGGTCGTGATATTGTTGATGATTGCGGAGCTGCTCGACGATCATAAGTGTCCCAATGCCGCATGATGTGAGGGGCGACGAACCATAGGACGCTCTTCCCGGAGCCCGCTGCGAAACGTGTGGACCATAAGATCACCGAAGCGGTGTGGCCACGGGTAAAAGAGACGTACGTTTCCCATGGATCCACAATAGGGAACCAGTCACTTTCCAGCTTTCGAATTGGTCGCTTTCAAAGAACCACTCGGCGGTTCCCTCGTGTTGGCGATCACCAATGATGTTGTGATTCGTGGATGGATCCGGTGGAGATTGCCACTTCCTAAGGCTTTCCCGTAATTGGTTCTCTGTGATCGTGTTAAATACTCGATTGTCAACGAAGACGGGACTGATTACGAACCTTTCACGTCGTCTATTTGGTCCATCATTAGTTTAACGATCATTTTCACTTCTTTTGCGTCTAGATGATAGAAGTTAGTGCTGACGCTGGTGAGTTGCCAAACAGACTTCGCCAACCTTTAACCATTCTTTGCACCATATCGTCAATCACTTCAACATTGGCGCCTGCGAGGTCTACTTCGCTTTTGACAGACCTGCACATTTCTCGTTCGACACCCGTTCACACCGTCGACAATCGCCGTCACTTTCTCATCGATGGTGTGTGTGACCTCTAGAATCCGCGCACTCGCCATCGCAACCTCTTCGTTTGTCAGTTTGTCGAGTTTCGTCAGCCCATCCTCCAGATCCGTCCACCCCGCCACCTTCTTGAGGAATGTTTCTGAACTGGCATTAGCATCGATCAACAGTAAGGCGATGGTCAAACTCACTCGCTCGACTCCGTTTCATTTCCTTTGTGGCTGTCGCAAGGATATCCAGGATCTCAACCGTGATTTCCACCATTTTGTCCGTCATTGCCGGAGTCAGCGGGACCTCGGAATAGTTCTCGAGTCGGACGAAGAAGCTTTCGATACGTCCGAAGATGTCGACGAGGATGTCTTGGCTCGCGGTAACACCCTTAGCTGCCTAAGAACGTTCAGCACCAGAAGTTCCCGCAAGAAACGAAACAACTTACCAACATGAGAGCACCAACTCCTGCAAATACTAGGTTGGCAGGTGGGAATACCTGGCGAATTGACATTAGAGCGTGTTCACTGACAGAAGAGTGATATTTACCAAAGCGACGCCTTCACTTAGCGCCCCAGAGAAGGCATAAAGGACGTTAATGGTGGGAGCAAGCCATTTGTTCAACCCTGTCATCGCCTGCAGTCCGAGAGAAATCAAATCGGGCTGTTTTAAACACGGCGAGAATAGCAGCGGGAGAATCGCATGATTCCAGTTGTTTGAAGAGATCGTGTTTCTTGAGATCGTTCTTGGTCTTTTCTTTGTACGACTTTAGAGCGGTATCGAAGATTCCTTCGATATTGGAAGAGGACTCGGAGGGAGTAGTTGCGGAAGCCTGGAGCATAGAGACGGGAGCGGGAGGTTGAGCCATGTTGGAAGTGTGCAACAGTCTGGTGGACGACGATGGGTGCCACGTAAAAGTCCGGGCCGGCACCTCCAGGCTCTGGGGCAAAATCCACAATCACGCGTGCAACCCCAATGCCCCAATTATATCCCCATAAGAACGTGGGCTCATGGCAGACAATCCAGATGACTCTGCCGCGTGGGATACGTCTTTCCCTAACCCAAACGCGACTTTGACACGCATTACATAAAGATTCGGGTCATTAACGCCTCTTCCTGTGACAGCCAGGTCGTCCCCGTCGTGTCAGCCTTATTGTCAGTTTCACCCTCGCCTTTTGCAGTTATTGTCGCCGGAATATGAATGCAACATCTCTTCCACTGGTCCGTGCCATGGGCCGGTCTCTTGTGAGAGCGACGGCCAAACAAACCTAGCACGAAAAGGCACGGACGGCGATGTCAAGATTTGCATTGTAGCCCTCACGATCGCGACGCGCAGGTGTGTCCTGTCTATTCCGCCCTTCCTATGCGCATACATAGCTGTGCAGCAGAGTCAGCCCCCTCCTGCTCCCGCGGGTGCCTCCAGGGGCGCTCCACATCCTCGCAATCCCGTGTACCCTCATGTAAAAGATGCCCCTCTTACTCCCTTCCCCCTTCGACGTCACTTCGTCCGAACCTGCCCCCCGCCAACGTGACAGATACAGGGACCATGGCCCACTGGTCATCATATCCATTGACACCTTTTCCTCCTCGTCACGACCACCTCGGCGCAGCCCGCGCAAGACCAAGAAACAGAGGGGACAGGGGCAGCTGATGGCCTACGTCTTGGTACGCCCCTCCCGCCCTGCGCGCACAAGTCAGACTATATGCCGGTTAAGCAACGGTCCCGTACACGCCAGCGCCAGACAGCAGCCAAGGGAAAGGCACGGCCAAGGGACAATTCGGGCTTGAAGGAACTCGTGCACGTCTGCAAGTTGCGTTTCGGAACAACTGGCCTGGTGCCGGTAGCACGGGACTCAGTAGGAAGCAGACGAAGAAGGTGGCAAGAGAGATGGTGGTTGTGGGGATTATGAGGACGACGAAGAGGGAGAGAAAGGCGAGTCCAAGTCCAAGACCCTCACGCCCCTCGACCAGGCGTTGGCTGCAGCATTCACACACAACTCAATGGGTCCTAACGTGATGGCGTCGCTGTCAGTACTAGCGGCGACTTGTGGCAGTACGCGCATGCGCAGGCTGTGTCGCCGCGCTGAAAGGGGAAATCCCATCCGCACACTCCGACCACGCAGAAAACGAAGGCGCATGGCGGACGAGCACGAACAAGACGACTCCGACGACTCCAGAATCGTCGATGTGTCGCGCGAACTACGGTGCGTGCCCAAGAACAAGCCCCAATCACACCCGCCTGGCTGACCGCACATAGACATAAGTCCCGCCATTCCACCCAGCAGCATCGCGCATCGACCCCGCCCGCCGTCCTCGCGTCCATTTCAGTCCACACGTTCACGCCCGAGTCGTCCCCGCCCCACAGGAGCAGTCCTCACCTGTCATGTCCCCAGACTTCAGTTCGCTCGCAGGCCTCCTGCTGACGATCCTGCCTAATCCTGCACGCACGGAGACCGCGAACCCCCCGTGCGCACTCAGCCACCTGCACTCATCGCCAGATCCCAGATCCCGTGCGCAAATTGCAATCAACAGTATGCGATCCGGGAGGGTTTTTGCTATTGGGGGAGCCGCGATCGGCCGCACGGTCTCCTCGCAACTTCTCCCGCTGCCGAACCTTCCCCCGTCACCGACAGCGGCGCTTGTGTCGCCACCACCAACTCTACCCCCGCAACTGCAACCAATCCCGATTATCTGCGGGATGCGAGTTTGGATCTCGACCTCGACATCTCTATGGACCTCGAGGCCGGGCCCGCAGATGCAGACGCGGATGCGCATGGGGTCTAAGACGTCGTCGTCCCTCGCACCCCGCCGCCACTTCTGCGCGCCGCGGGTATCCATGCTCGGCTTTGTCATACCCGAGCATGGCGGTGTCGACGATAGCCCTGGCGCTGACGTGGACGTAGGCCGCGCTCTCACGAGCCAAAGCCAAGGCCTGAGCTTTAACCTTGCTTCCCCGGATCTCGGAGGCGAAGGATGGACCGACTGGCGCGCCGGGAACGTTTCAGTGGTGCAGGTGCCAGTACAGACAGAGGCGCCCGCGAGTACGTTGGTAACGGGACAATCAGCCCACCCATCCGTGCTCGGCTGTGGCGGAAACCTCACCCCTGGAAAGCTCGGAGACGACCCGAGCTCGCCGGTTCAGCGGCGTGAAACCCTCGGGCGTGACGGACGAAGACGACGAGGAAGAAAAAGAGGAAGACATCATGGGCATGTTGTTTGAGAACACGAGCGACAACGACTTTGTGCTGCCGTTGGGATTGGGCAAGGGCAGACGAAGTTGAGGTCGACGGCAGCGATGACGAAAGCGACGATGGCAGTGGTCCGCGCGCGCGCATGCAATATCTGCGCCGGTTTTTACAAATGCCCGTCGCAAGAAACGCACGCCGGCATCGTCGTCATCAGGCTGTGCTCCTGTGGGGGCTGACGTTCTGCCATCAATGCAGGCGCAAGACAGCGAAGACACCCCGGCCCAAAATGCGCTGTACGTTGATCAGGCGTCGACGGGTGAGCAATGCCCCAACCTGTTTTGCGATCTCTGCATAGAACTACGGTACGCCATCCCTTCATATACAGCACATATTTCTGACTCTCTTGGAGCGCAAGTACCCTCAGTTGACGTTCGATCGGAAGACTTCGAGTGTCCGGCTTGTCGCAATTATTGTAACTGCTCGCTTGCTCACAGAAGCGCGGAGAGACGTACGTCTCCAAACGTGATGGCTGGTGGCGCAGTTGGATTGCGCGCCAAGATGGCTCCCATTGCGCCGCGCCGATCCCCGCAAAGAAGAGCAAAAACAAAGACCGCGGAGTGGCGCAGGTGCCGGCGACGACGAAGCAGCGCGCAGCGACGATGACGACGACAACGGCCGATGCCCCTGTCTTCGACGGGAGCAGGAGTGCAACGGCGGTGTTCACGG
>JAKELL010000086.1:0-182500 GCA_021524915.1 Lactarius akahatsu | reverse complement strand
GTCTTAAGGTCGTTGATGATTGCGGAGCTACTCGACAATCAGAATTTTCCTACCTAATACTGGAAGATTTGAGGAGCGACAAACCATAGGACGCTTTTCCCGAAGCCCGCTGCGAAACGTGTCGTCTATAAGATCACCGAAGAGGCGAAGCCATATGGATCAAAGAGACGTACGTTTCCCGTGAATCCACAGCAGGGAACCAGTCAGCTTCCAGTTTTCAAATTTGTCGCTTTCAAAGAACCACTTGGCGGTTCCCTCATGTTGACGATCATTGGCGATGTTGTGATTCGTGGACGGATCCGATGGAGATTGCCATTTCCTAAGGCTTTCCCGTAATTGGTTCCCTGAGATCGTGTTAGATACTCGATTGTCAGCGAAGACGAGACAGATTACGAACGCTTCACGTTGTCTACTTGGTCCGCCGTTTGTTGAACGATCAATTTCACTTCCACTGAGTCTAGATGATAGAAGTTAGAGATGACGCTAGTGGTTGCCAAACAGACTTTGCACACCGTCAGTTATTGCTTGCACCTTGTCGTCAACCGATTTGACGTTGTCGTTAACGAGCTGTACTTCGCTCTTGACAACCTGGACTTCGCCTTTGACAACCTGGACTTTCTCGTCGACGTTCCTCACATCCTCGCCGACCCCCGTCACTTTGTTATCGATCTTGTGCGTCACCTTCAGAACCTGCACACTCGCCATCACAACCTCTTCATTTGTCAATTTATCGAGCTTCTTCAACCCATCCTCCAGATCCGTCCGCCCGGCCACCTTCTTGAGAAAATTTTCTGAATTGATGTTAGCACCGAGAAGCGTAAGACAATGGTCGAACTCACTGGCTCGACTCTGTTCCATTTCCTTTGTGGTTGTTGCAAGGATATCCAGGATCTCAACAGTAATTTGCACCATCTTGTCCGTCATCGCCGGAGTCAGCGGGACCCCGGTATAAATCTCGAGTCGGACGAAGAAACTTTCGATACGTCCGAAGATGTCGACGAGGATGTCTTGGCTCGCAACAACATCTTTAGCTGCCTAATGACGCTCAACATCACAAGAGCCTACACGAGGGATCAAGGGAAGCGACTTACCAAGAGGAGGATTCCAACGCCAGCAAATACTACCTTAGCAGGTGGGAATACCTGTCGAATTGACATCAGAGCATCTCCATTAACAGATACCAGTGGACAGATGAGTGGATATCTACCAAAGTGACACCCTCGCTAAGCGTCCCCGAGAACGCATAAAGAACGTTGATGGTCGGAACGAGCCATTTTTTCAACCTGTCATTGCCAGCAGTCCGAGAGAAATCAAACTGGGTGGCTTGAAACACGGCCAAAATGGCAGCGGGAGAATTGCATGTTTCCAGCTGTTTGAAGATATCGTGGTCCTTAAGATCGTTCTTGGTCTTTTTCTTGTACGACTTTAGGGCGGCGTTAAAGATGCCTTCGATATTGGAAGAGGACCCGGAAGGTGTAGTTGCAGGGAGCCTGGGGCATTGAAACGGGAACGGAGAGATGAACTCATGTTGGGGATGTGTAACAGTCTGGTGGACGTGGGTGAGAGAACGTTGGTGCCTCGTGTCGATAAACCAAGGCTGATGACACTTTTCTCACAGTCGAGGTCCTCTGTCCCTGGCGTCGCGTCAGCCTCTTCGCCAGTTTCACCCTCGCCTTTCGCCCTGCTGTTCAGGTCGTTGCCCATCAGGCCTCCAAGCCGCCGGAACGGGAAAATAACACGACGGCGCACCAATGGTCTCAGCGACGACCCCACCACGAGCAAATACGCCATTGGCCACGCGCCGGTACCTTGTGAGAACGACGGCCAAACAGACCCAGCACGAAAATACACGGACAGCGATGTTGAGAGGCGCATTGTCGCGCCTCACGCGCCTCACGACCAGCACCAGGGCCCATTACAGGTGTGTCGATTATTTCTGCCCTCTCTGCGTATATATATGTCGTGTGACAGAATCAGCCCCCTCCTCCAGACGCTTCACGTCTTCGCGTTCTCGTGTGGCCTCACGCCGGATGTCAAAGACGCCTCTCTTCCTCCCCTCCCCTCCAGAAAGCAATCCGTCCGAACCTCACCCCCGCCAATGTGACAGAGACAGAGGACCACGAACCGCTGGATATCATATGCGTCAACACCTCTTCTTCTTCCTCCTTGTCACCGCCGCCTCATCGGGCGGCCTGTGCAAGACCAAGAAACGGAGGGGACAGAGGCAACTGATGGTGTACGTCCTCATACCACCATTCCTGCCCGGCGCGCGTAAGTCAGACTATGTGCCCAGTAAAGTAACGGCCCCGGACACGCCAGCGCTCGACCGCAGGTAAGGGAATGCGCGGGCAGGGGTACAATTCGGGGCTCGAAGGAACTCGTGCATGTGCCGCAGGTCGCGTTTGAGCAACTGACCCGCTGCTAGCGGCACGGGGCCCAGTGGGAAGAAGAAGGCGACAAAAGAGGTGGTGGTATGATGTACGATGAGGACGACAAAGAGGAAGAGAAAGAGATGTTCAAGATCCCCAGGCCCCTCGACCAGGCGTTGGAGCATTCACTCACAACTCAGCAAATCCTAACGTGGCAGCTTCGGCGTCGGCACCGGTGGCGACCAGTAGCAGTACGCGCCGTTTGGTGGAGGAGACATGCGCTGAGGCTCCCAGTGACAGCGCGAGCGTGGAGGTTGTCACACCGTTGCTGACCAAACCCGCTCGCACGCTCGCATGCGTGCGGTATCCAACCGGAACGACGATCGTTTACCTGTGTCGCCGTGTGGAAAGGGGAAACGCCATCCGCACACGCCGATCAATCCACGCAGAAAACGACAGCGCGTGGCAGATGAGCGCGAACAAGACGACTCTGAGATGCCCCGCGTGAACTACGGCGCGTACCCAAGGCCAAGCCGCAATCTCAGCGCCGCGCCCGCCGTACTCGCGTCCATCTCCCGTCCACGCTCTCGTCCACGCCGCCCCGCAGCAACAATCCTCGCCAATCATGCCTACAGACATGAACTCGCTCGCTGACAGGCCTCCCGCTAACGGCCCTTCCAGAACCTGCACTCACGGTGATCGTGATTCACCCGCTTGGTCACCTGCACGCGTTCAGATCCCGTGCGCAAAATGCAAGAGATGCAACACCATGCGATCCTGCAGGGTTTTTGTTGTGAGGAGGCTTCGATCGGCACGCACGGTCTCCACATCTCCCTGCTGCCGAACCTATCTCCGCCACGGACAACGGCGGTTGCGCTATCACCAACTCTGCCGCAACCGATCCCGGTGATCTGCCGCACGTGACTCTTAATCTCCACCTGCATAGATCTCGACATCTCTGGCCCGCGGATGCAGACGCAGATGCTGATCGTCGCGTCGTGCCCCCTCACCCCCCGCGGGCACGCATGACCACCATACGGGCCAATGCTCAACTTTGTAATACCCGAGCACGGTGGGTGTCGACCCACGACCCCGGTGCTGGCATGGACATAGTCTGCGCTCACGTGAGCCCTGGCTAAGGTTTTGACCTTTGGCCTTGCTTCTCCGAATCCCTGTGTCTCAGGACAGACCAACTGGCGCGTCGGGCACGTCGTCAGTGATGCGAGTGCTAGCGCAGACACGGGCATCGGCGAGTACGCTGGCGATGGGACGATCGACCCGCCCGTATTCGGCGGGGACGGCAACAACAACCCCGGCAAGCTCGGAGCTCGCCAGTTCATGAGTTCGGCGACGATGGCACCACACGACCCGCACGTGCGCGATGGACGAAGAAGAGGAGGAGGGAGAGGAAGAGGTTGTGGGCCTGTTATTTGGGAACACGAGCGACGACGACTTTGCGCCTCCGTCGGCAAGGGTAAGCGGCGAGCTGCCGTTGTGGACGGTGTCGTTTCTGCCGCTGCTGGTCCAAAGATGCGGAGGAAGAACTGGCGCAAGGCACTTGCGGACGAACCGGTCAGGCACGACGGCGATAGCGATGACGATGTCGAAAGCGACGAGGACGAAGGTCCGCGCGCACATGCAATATCTATTTTTACAGACGCTCATCACAAGAAACGCACGCCAGCAATGTCGTCATCGGGCACGCCGGGGGACTGACGTTTAGCCACCATTGCAGGCGCAAGTCACCCCGGCCCAAGATGCGCTGTATGCTCATCCGGGAATCGATGGACGAGCTAATGCCGCAACCTGTTTTGCGATTCATCGAGAAATGGTATATCCATCGCTTGGTATACAGCATATATTTCTGACTCTTTTGATGTATAGGTACCCCGAGTTGACCCCCCGATCGTTCTGCAGAGACATTCGAGTGTCTGGCCTGTCGCGACCATTGTAACTGCTCGCTTTGCTTGCGGATGCGGAGACGTGCGTCCCTTAACGTGATGGCAGGTGGCGCAATTGGGTGACGTGCCGAGGATGTTCCCATCGCGCCGCGCGCACCCCCCACAAGCAAGAGCAAGAACAAAGACCCCGGAGCGGCGCAGGTGCCGGCGGCGACGACAATGACCGATACGCAGGTTTTCGATGGGGGCTGGAACGCAACGGCCGTGTTCACAGTTTCTGGCGAGCCGCTTTGCAATGCCTTCTTGCACGGCAATAAAACGTGCGTCGTGTCTGTCTCGTAACGCTCAGTCTCCTGCTGCTCTCACCTCCGCCACCACCAGCCGGATACCCAAACCAGCGCAGAAAGAGCAGCAACTGCAAAGACGCCAGTATGTGTTTATCGAGCGTGGGGGCGGCTGCGGAATTGCCACGCGGGTGCGCAGGGGCTAGCGGATTCGACTCTGTGGAGCCTAGAGGCTTTCTCGGTGGCGCGGAGGCGGAGGAACGACATCTGCCGCCCGCGATCTGTGCCGTTTCCTCCGCTGAAGCCAACGGACAATGAGGTGCATCGCTACAGCCGCGTTTACCAACCCAATGGTTCGTGGGGAGGTCCGAAATTACTCGACTTCACCACGCTTACAGTCCCACCTTCCTCTCCCCCATTTCATTTTGTTTCTGTCATAAGCGTTTTCCTAGAAATAATTCCAATAAATAAACGCCGTGAATGATCTGCAATACTAGAGAACGCAGGAGTTGACTGGGCCAGTGACTCGCTGCCGGCCCACCAAGTCGCGTCCCAGGGTTCCACTGGCAAGTCTTGTTTCTTCTCTTCCCTCCACTTGCACCCTCTGATCCCCCCTCCTCTCACTTTGCGCTACGCAGGAGAACACACCGGGAGCACACGTGTACGCACCCCTTGTACAGCAGTCGGTCCCGCTGAGGCCCACGTCGGACATGCTTGATACGGACTGGACTTCACTGGCAGAGTCATCGCCAATGTGTCTTCAGCATAAACATGGTAAGAAAGGAAACGCGTGCTGAACGTGGTGTCGAGCTGCCTCGAACCCGAAACCGTCGTTCCTCCAATGATGATCGCCCGGGCGACGAATCTAGCCATGCCCACGCTTCACAAGCGAGCGCTTATCAGACCACAGTAATTCCTGACATGCAATATGAAATAGATGTTGGCGGTTGCGAATTTGAGCTGGGATTTTGAGAGCTGGCTGCAGATTGAGGTGGCACACAGATTTACAAATCACCCGTTCGTCACCGCCCCGACGTCCCGCCGCCCCGAGTTTGCCGGCTTCTTCTCGGCTCGGAACTCTTCTTGATCGAATTCTGCTGCGAAACTCGCTGGCTATCGGTCAAAGCAGAAGGAAGTCAACCCGCTGGCAGACGACACTTACTGAGTAGCTTGGGCCATCATGCATCATTTATTGACTCTAATCACTGACACGATATGTCCGAGTCACGACCACTTGAAGGGGTGCGTGTCCGGTACCATCACTCGTTCAGATAGTATGATGTAAGTACCGCACCTTTTGTTCTAGACCTGTCAGTTTCAAGGGCGGCGCAGAACACGGCAGAATTGCGTCGCGTTCATAGGTCATTCGCTACTGTACCCGGCGTACCTGCGTGGGTATTGCAATCTGATCGGGGTGCGAGTTGTGGGACCTCTGGCTTCTGGATCAGATCTATCGATTGGAGATATGAAATGACATGTCACCGATCTCCTGCACGGTGAGTAGCGATGAAAACAAGTTACCGCGTAACTGCGTGACTTACGGACCTTCCAGAGGGTACATATTCGACACTTACGTGATTGAGGAGGTCCTCGAGCTGCACATCTCGTCAGGCCCAATCGGATAGGCTACTGAACCTGGCAAAAGGTTATTGCAATGACCCCAAATCGGCTGAAAGATACCACCACCATGTGTATACTACACGTACGTCATGATGCTCCAGCTGGCTGCAGAAGTCAGGCTATACTGGGCGTAATTCAAGAACGTGGTCGGATCTCCTGTCACGGCGAGATGGTGACTGGCTCTCCTTCGATTCTTCTGCCCTTTCCTTTTTCCGCTTTAAAAGGAGGCTGAAAGTCACCTCTGTTCGGGTTATCACCCCGATAAATACTGATCGGCTTGACGCGGTTCCAACTCTACTGGGCATCAGGCCACCATATTGACATGATTTCCACTGGTGCTCTCATATGGACGTCGATACGACCCTTAGTACGAACGTCGGTGGTCATCATGTACTCACTGAAGATTCCCCGCCCCTGACCAACTTGTTTTCGTCTAGATTCCTGAGTGTTGGTGCAGGATTTGCGTTGACAAGAGCAGATCTCTTCTCGACAGAAGCCGCGCGCGGCGTCGCTCAGATCGTTCTGGTAAGCAAGTTGATGATGGCCCTTCTGTGGCAGCGAGGTCACCACGCTGACGAAAGTTCGCCAGAATATCTCCATGCCATGTCTGCTGTTCTCCCGCATCGTCCCCTCATTCAATCCACAGAACATTGGTTCTCTCGCTCCGTTGACCGTTGTCGGCCTGCTGTATGGCGTCGTCGGAGGGGCGATGGCCTGGATCATCAAGCAGTTCTTCTGGGTGCCCCATAGATTTAGGTATGGCATACTCGCCGCTGGTATTTGGGGAAACTTCGGTGACATGCGTGAGTGAACCTGCCAGTTATCCCTCTGGTGTTCTTGAGTAAATTTGAGATTAGCGACGGCCATAGCAATGGGCATTACGGCATCGGCGCCCTTTCGCGGTATCGATGACGAGAATCTCGCTATTGCGTACATTTCCACGCTGATTCTCGTCTTTTTTGTGAGTTGACGCTGCCGAACGCTATAGGAATGGCGCGCTGACTCGTATGAAGGTCACACTTTTTCCCTTAGGGGGGTTTCTGATCGTTGCCAAGGACTTCGACGGGCCAGATGTTGAATCAGAAGAGCTTCGTGAAAGGATGCGCCTCAGGCGACGTAAGATGGTCACAGAGGCGGCCCTCTTCCTAAGGCGGTTCATTCTATCCCGCCTGAACTCGGATAAAGTCGTTACATTCGGTGATGCAGAGACTGGAGCTGGGCCTCCAGAAAAGGAGACCATCTCTTTTGAGGACGTATCCATAGTAGCTCCGAGCCTCGAACGTCATACAACACACACCGAGGCTGCAGATAGCAGAGAGAGCACCGAACGGAAAGCCCCCACAGATACGTCACCCACACTTACCATCGATCCTGACGACAACAATCACATTGAACATCTTGGTTTGCCTGAAATTACGCAAGGACCTGTGAGTTACAGCTCCTTGCACCAATCCCGGTCCAGCTTGAAGCGTTTCTTGACGGAGCTGCTCAAGCCCGCGCCGATAGTGATCGTCTTCGCGATCGTGATCGCGCTGGTCAATCCTCTCAAGGCATTGTTCCTACCCCCATCCGCGAACTTTCAGCCACGCTTCCGTCCCGTTGCACCAGACGGCCAGCCACCGCTGGCGTTCCTCCTTGATTTTACCACGTTTGTCGGTGCGGCAAGCGTGCCGATCGGCCTTGTGTGCTTGGGTAGCGCACTCGCGCGCCTGCGCGTGGGCTCGGATGCGGGAGATGCCTTCCCGCGTGGCGCAATCGCCGCGCTGGCGCTGGTGAGAATGATCCTCACCCCCATTCTCGGCGTTGCTGTTACCCGATTTTTCACGCGCGTTGGCTTCGTGGACCGCGAGGACAAAGTTTTACAGTTCGTGTGTATGTGCGTGTAATCTGGCCATGATCAGCATGATGATTCGCGTTCGTTGACGTGAGATAACCCATCTGTAGAGTGTTCTCCGGCCTTCCGACTGCTACAACCCAGGTGAGTTGTCATACTGCCGAGTGCAGCATAGCACCAGTGCTCACCCACCGGATGCTAGGTGTATCTTACTCAGGTATACTCGCCTACAGGCTCAACAGAACACCTGTCTGCATTTTTGATCCCGCAGTACATTCTTATGCCGTTTACGATGACAGGACTTGTTACGTATACGCTCAACTACCTCTTTTGAAGAGATTCCACCATGCTTTTGACTGGACCTCTTCATTATGTCGTGTACGTTTCTAGTGGTTATAAAGGGACCTACATGTATGTACCATTATTTCTGCGCACGAACTCTGCGCCACTAAAAAGTCGAGTCGATATTATGTGTCACTTTTGACCAGTACTGTATCACACTATCCGCAGGATATACAGTAGCTTGACGATGGTCCTGATTATCGATTCTCGCTTGTCAGACATTCCTCGACGATTTTCCACGGTCCGAAGACCATTACGCATCCTACCTCTTCTTCAGCTCGGGCTTCTACTCTCCCAAAACTGCACGCACAAGTCTTCCCACCGGTTCAAGGGTTACGGGAACGTGGGTAATGTACGTAGTGTGTTGCGTGACATGCACGCATTGCTAATCTGAACCCAACAACGTAACGGGGTTTTTTGAGTTCCGAGAAGAACGGAGCGACCGTCTTGGCGCGATGGTGGATATTAGAGGAGTGAACAGCTCAGAGCATGGTGAGTTAGAACTTATCTGTATTCAAGCACGCACAAGAAAATGGCAGTACATCATCTTGATGCCACTGGCAAACCCGAAGGACTATCATGGGTAACTCAGCGAGACCCTTCCCGTTACCTCTTCGTTGAGCAATTCCTTGGGCAATTCATCGAGAATGTGACTCGGAGCGGACGGATCCGGAGGCGCTGTATTGCCCTGCGGTTGACCTGCCAGTGACTGACGCCGAATTGAATCACTGACCTTGTCACTGACACCCCTTTGTCGTCTGCAAGTGGGTGTGTCATATCAACTTCGTACTTTCTTTTTTTTTTTTTGAATCGGAATTGAACGTTCCGCCTCTGAATAAATACTGTATATAATATCATTAAACCTCAGGCCTCAGGTCTGGAAGGAGAGAAACTTAGGGAAAAGAACGAATGCGCGCAGCGTCACACATATAGTCACGTGATGTACAGTACATCATGTGACCTAAATACGAACCAGAAACGAGGCTAGTACCGTACCAGCCGACTCTCATGACGAGGCTCACTCCTTACGCGTCCCGCTCGACGGCGGAAGAGACGCTCGGCTTCGGGTACGAGAGCCCCCAGACAAGTCCCAGACAAGAGTTTCGCTTCGGTCCGCGCAGCCGGCGCTCGTTTAAATTGAATGTAATTTTGGACATAGTTCTCTTCCTCCCTTCAAGTCGCGTTTCACCAAAGCGCCTCTTGTCGGTCCTTAAGGGCCTTCTCGACTTGACATCTTTAAAATGTGGCACGACCACGTTCCTCCACTGTCTTCCATGCTTGACTAGTGTCAATAGCCCGGTTCATACATATTACATTCGTCGACAGGCCATGTTCTCTGTTTGTACTGGTCTTGGTCATGCGTCGTCCGTTCGGTCCAATAGACTCGACGTGCTTCCATTCCCTGTGACCACGAGTGCGGGGCATGTTTGCCGCTTTTGCCATCTTGCTCTGCCGTCCTGCCTTTGTATCTGTGTGATTCTACCGCTCTAGAAGCGCCGAGTCGGATTTTTTTCGCAACTTCCTTGGAACTATGCTGCATGCTTGTTATCGAACACATCGTGTTAATGATATTTACGTCAAGCCAATGGTACGTGGGCTCGTGCAGAGAAGATATCGCTGATTTATTTGTTGATTGTTCACATGTCATCAAGGCAGATCGACGCCGGGCTTCCGGTGCTCTTCGAATAACGTTTCGCAGTAAGTGCAAATGACTCGATTTGCGCTCGGCACGGGCTGCTTACCGCGCCTGGATTGTTGAGAGAAGCTAGCCGTACTCTTTGTATTCTCGTCGAGCATTCGGCTCCCTCATACAGTATAGCACTAGAAGCTGAAGCTGTGAGAATCCAGTCGGTCGGGAACCGGACTATCTCGAACCCATGTACGTGGCCCCAATCTTCCCTACATTTTTTGTGCTTCCCTGCCTCAGCCCCCGAGGAGCGATTCCGAGAAACTGTTCTGAAGAGCCCCCACGGCCCCAGGCAGATCACACACATCTTGCTTTCGTAACCGTCCCATACGTTTTACGTAGGCATGCCGGCGGCGAGTTGCTTCGTAGTCGAGGTATCTTTCTGTCTCTCGGTCTATACCATTGATCGGGGCTCTGTTTCTACGATCCTGACCCCCTTGATCACCCCCACATCGTACTAGAAGAGCGCAAATGCCAGGTAGCTTCATCCTTCGTCGAACCAAGACAGACATACATGTCAAGCCACCAGCAGACAGAAGTACTCGAACCCAAAAATCGAACCGAGAATCCCTAGCCCTACTCGCCGCTCTCGGATCCCGCACTCTCCGTAGACTCCAGTTGAATATTGTCGTCTAGCACTTGCTCCCAATCTCTTCTCTCTACACGGCGGACCCCTTCGTCGTAAAGGAGTCTTCGGATGGCAAGCGTGTTTGGCTTGATGTCGCCACACCCTGGTGCGAAAGTTCCCCTCATCGTCACTCCCCCACTTGCCCATGTCACGTTATACGCAATCTGCTTCCGATTCTGATAGTCGACGAGTGAATCCGACAATCCGGTGGCTTTTATGCTTGTTCTCACCTCGATTTCATCGATGAAGCCGTCCCCTACCACTGTGACGAGGCGCCAGCGCCCGTTTCCGCCTAGAGCCCATGCTACATCGCCGTCCTTTACGACAGAGTTAGTCGACATTCGAAGTTACTCGAAAGACGCTTACGTTAAAGACGTAATGCCATGGCTGGGTCGCCCAACCAGGCGTGCCGCCTGGGGCTATGAGAGGGCCTTCAAGGAAATACGGCAGGGTATGCGCTTCGGTGGATTCATTGGAGCTGACAGAAGTTAACCCGTTTGCTTGCGCGGGGTCGCGTTTCCGTCTGAAGATGGCGCCGATCAATGGCAGAGTCGTAGACTTGGGCATTACTATCACAGGTTCCGATCGCGCGAAATTTGTAGATGGAACTTGACTGTCCAGGATGTCCGAGCTTTTATGTTACTTTCCAAGTCACAAAGCCCCAGTGCTCGTTCATCCACAGCGCACCTTCGGTAGCTGGCCACACAATCGCTTTGTTGACTGCGCCCAAGGCAGACAAAGGACACCACAACCACGACCCCAAGCCACCTCCGATTCCGCCTCCGACACCAATGGACCTCACCTCACACCGCACGAGCCACACGAGGCTGAAGACAACAAAGGACACAGCTCAATCACGTGGCGGTGCAGCTGATGACTCACGTGACGCGGGCAATCTTGCAATCTTCGAGCCGCGATTAAGCCCCTCTGTAGAGTCGGACAGAAATGCGATTTATCATCTAGCTGCCATCTAAATCAGTATCGCATTTTTTTGAAGCAAAATAGCACATAACTTGCAAACAAGAAATCAAGATGAAAGACGCGATTCCCCTTGCGATTCCCTTGCGATTCCGTGAAAATAGGACTCTAGTACGTAAAATAGAACTGACTAGGAAAGGTGGTGCTCCAGCAAAGCACTAGAGAAACCAAGAGCGAAACCCACGACCAGCAAGGACTCGCCTATCCTGGCTTGATTAGACCTAATTGTTCGGAATGTTCCCTGCGCCACTCTTGATTGACCACATGATTTGACCTACCGGACCGCTACGTTGCTTCCAAATGCATAAATGGCAAGACAGAGTACTCATCGATGCCCATCGTGCCCACGCCGACCATTCATCTTTCCATCAACCAGCCATGACCTCTGCAGTTGATATCAATAACGCAGCTTTACCAACTCTAGAAAGGCTGGGAGTGTCAGCGCCTAAGGATGTGGATGCTGCTGTTGTGGCGCAGGCATGGTTCGGCGCTTTTTCAAACCACGTTCAGATTGGCGACGTGGACGGCATCCTCAGTCAACTGGTGGACGACGCTTTCTGGCGCGATATACTCGCGCTCACTTGGGACTTCCGTACCTTCTATGGCAACGAACCCATTTCAAAATTCCTCAAAGATCGCCTCGCAATTTCCAAGCTCTCGGCACTACAGCTTGACGCGAGCAGCGCGGCCGTGCAGAATCCCTATCCGGACGTAGTGTGGATTCAAGCATTCTTCACGTTTTCCACAGCAGTTGGCACCGGGTCTGGCATCCTGCGTCTGGTTCCAGCCCCAGGTGGCGAATGGAAAGCCCACACGATCTTCACGAATCTCGAGGGACTCCGCGGCTGCCCGGAGCTTGCCGGTCCACTTCGGGAACAAGAACCAAAGCACGGAACGTGGCCGGAACAACGTAGGCGGGAGCGCGAGTGCGAGGGGCCAGATCAACAACCCGTCGTTTTGATCGTCGGCGGAGGGCAGTCAGGACTCGAGCTCGCCGCGCGACTCAAGTACCTCGGCCTGAAGACACTGGTTATTGAACGCGAGGTCCGTATCGGCCACCTGTGGCGAAAGCGGTACGAGGCGCTCTGTCTGCATGACACCGTGTGTATGTCCGATAAGTTTCTCTGCCGATCTTCTTTTTTTTTGATTGGTGCATCAGGGTACGACCACATGCCATATCTACCGTGAGTACCAGCACGTCACTTTAGTTCCGTCCCGCTCGGTCGTCGATGGCTCAACTGGGGCACCACGCAGCTTCCCACCAACCTGGCCAGTCTTTGCGCCGGCCCCAAAAGTAAACGCCGCTGCTTCCCGCCCGTACACGCTGACACCACGTGTGTAGGTTGCGGACTGGCTCGAAAGTTATGCCCAAAGCTTGGAATTGGATGTCTGGACATCCTCCACAGTCACGCATGCTTCGCAGGACCCCGAAACGAAGAAGTGGACTGTGGAGATCGAGCGCGAAAACTCAGAACCACGGACATTTGTCGTAAACCATCTCGTGTTCGCCGTGGGCCTTGGCGGTGGCGTGCATAATGTGCCGCAGTTTCCCGGCGCGGTATGTGTTCGTAGCTAAGACCATCGGTGATTGTCTAACACCAACCATGTAGGGGGATTTCAAAGGAACCATTTTACATGCTGGACACTACACGAAGGGAAAGGATTACGAAGGAAAGAAGGTGGTCGTAGTAGGCGCCGCTACATCCGGTAAGCTCCTATCGGCCTAGGGTGGACACGCTTTCATTCTCAACGAAAACAAAAGGTCACGACGTAGCCAAGGATCTCCACGACCATGGTGCTGGTAAGTCCTTTACTCCGACTTCTATTTCCTGCCCCAGTGACCAGGGCTTCTTCAGATGTGACGATGTTCCAACGTAGCTCTACCTATATCATGTCCGTCAAGCACGGTGTTACGGCCGTCTTCGGAGGTTCGTTCAAAAACTTCTATGAGGAACACATGACCATTAAATTTCTGCGGGAATAGGTTTGTACTTCGAAGGCGGACCACCAGCAGATGTCGCCGATCGTATTAACGCATCGTTCCCAAATTACCTTCAGAAGCCTCTTCATCAACGTATTGTTGTAGACATCGCCGAGAAAGATAGGTTCGTCCATCAGTGGATGTAAAGAATTTCTCTAAGGACGTGTTTCAGGGAGACATTGGACGGACTCCGCCGAGTTGGTTTCCGCCTCAACACCGGTATAGATGGCACAGGATTCATTTTACTCGCATGGACAAAAGCTAGCGGGTACTACTTCGGTGCGACCGTCACGAAACACCTTCTTTGTCACAGAACCGTAATGCGAAACACAGATGTCGGCGCGAGCCAGTTGATCGTAGACGGCAAGATTAAGCTCAAGAACGACAGTCAGATATCCCGCTTCACAAAGAACGGACTAGAGTTTACGAACGGGAGCACGCTCGATGCAGACACGGTGGTTTTCGCGACTGGGTACCTAGTTTCATTATCATAGCGATGCCTGATCCTGACTAACAACGCTCAGATATGGTGACCCCCGGACTCCACTACTTAGCATTCTCGAACCTAAAGCTGGAGCACGCCTGAAGCCAATATGGGGACTGGACCCTGAGGGGGAAATTCGCGGCGCGTGGCGCGACATAGGGATCCCACGAGCCTGGTACATGATGGGTACTGTAGCTGCTTTTCTGCCACGAAGGAACAATGACTGAGTCCGAAGCAGGTAACTTCGCTTTGTGCAGGTTCCACTCGAAGCATCTCGCACTGCGTATGTTCTCTTGTTTCCCCACGCATATTGTGTTGCTTTGCTAATAAAGGCGTTATATTTCGCAGAAATCAAAGCGATCGAAGAAGGCCTGTTTGATGAAAAGAGGTACAGTTTGGAGACGCTGTAGGAGTGAGGAGGTACCAGGTACTTATCACACCAAAAAGAATATCCCCTTCATGTAAGTTACTTTGCACTTCTGTACGTTTGTCTCCCACGCGGATATATTGCGGGAATGAGGCCCCAGCTAGTTTCTATGACCGCCAGAAGTTCTCACTCATTGTCCCTCAATGTGCCCTAAACTCTTACGATTACTCATCCCCGATAGAGTAACTTACAGAAGAACACCCTCGTGCCTGGCGTAGCCTGCTTAGTAAGGGCCTCGTTATTCCTTCTTAACCAAACGGCCCTGGCGATCGGTAGCTACGGCCAACAGTGAAGTGAGGCAGAAGGAAAGTATGTAACAGCGCTCATCGGCCTAACTAACGAACAACTGGAGAAACATGTCCACCGTCCCTGTACACACTGTCAGAACAACCAAATGATTTTGGGCTCCTATTGGGTCGGATTCTGAATCACCTGCGCAACAAATTCGTTGCCTCCGGTGCAACGTGGGTGCGGAGCACACGGTCGAAATGAGATGAACGTGGCACCCAAGTACAGTGCAATCCCCAGACTGTCTGTCCTACTTCTGGTACTCCCACCCACGACGTCCTCCTGCGCTGTAACACCGGCGGAAAGGGTGGCTTTGGAGCCGAACACGATGGCGCGCCACTCTTCCACACACTGACGGATAGGTACCACGAATAACGTCGGAGACCTCAGCCCGGTAAGAAGGTCAGTCAGACAGGATTACTGTACAGTGCTGTAGTGGGACGTGTGCGTCCTCCCACCACTCGTCGGACCTAGATGTCGCTGAGGACATCCACAACTAAGATCCCTTGACAGTCGGACGTCCCTTTGGCTAAATAGATCGAGCAATCATTCGAAGCTGAGAGCCTCGAATTCGAATTTGATTCTACCATTGGCTCGGGAGTGAGCTTCTGCAAAGGGAACTCAGCACGCCAACTGCGCTTCATTTGGCATCTTGCTTTCAATAAGGTTTCGCTTGGATACGATAAGTACACCTGACCCAGGCCGGCGGTTGGAATGTCGGCCATCGGCAAAAACGTAAGCAGAGGATCTCCCACGCCAGCTTGCCACGTCAATTGCGTTGACGCGTTGAACCCTGGTCGCGAAACTATCGTTCACCCTCGGGGGCCCGGGGCTTCTCGCTTTTGCGTTGAACTGACTCTCGCTGCGGACCCGGATGCCCCAGTTAGTTCCTAGAATACCAACAGCGCAACGAGGGAGGAGGCGCTGATGGTCGATCCCGCAAGCTGTGTCCTTGTTCTTCATTGAACTACAATTCTGACAGCAACACGTCACCCAGTGATTCTCGCCAGATCAAGACTGTGCCACCCCCACCCACCCATATGTCCGCAAGGCCAGACAGAGTACGTGAAGTCCTAGGACGTATTCCCAGAGCAATCGCAATCGAGCTATCTTTCTTATCGTCGTGAGGACCACGGATTTCTTTCCCCTCGGTGCTCCGGCTCTTACGAAGAGGTGCCGTCAGCATCATGCCTCCATGGCATTGAATGTCCTCTCTGATCCCTGATAGGCGAGACCAGGCTGCCTGAGAACGTCTTGATGCATAATCAATCATTCCGTTTACCTTCCCCACAACTATAGAATATCAGAAATGTCGCCAATAAATTAAAAGGCCCCTCCCTGTCGTGTCACCTGTTCAATGGGCATGGTTTTATCTCCCTTTCAGCTTTGCGGCCAGCGGCAATCACTCGCTATCCACGCGATATCAAGCTGGACACGCTCACGCCGACATTCCTGGGTTGACATTGCGGCCACAGCGGAATTGTTGCGTGATATCTATTCGTGCTACCTTCGCGCTTATTTGCCGCCAAATGCACTCCCGAATCCCGAAAAGTTCAAAGGATGACACTTTTATGGGGAGTATCAAACACATATAAATGGATGCACTAGCCTGTGAATGGCGACCAGATTACGCCACCTGGACTTTGGACGCCTGGCCCCTGGCTGTGTACCTAGTAGCTACTTCCGGAACCATGGGAAAAAAAAAATTCCCGTATACTGTATTCCTGTACGTAAGGCTGTTACCTGATCCCAAAGAGTGTGAGAAGGCTTGGAGATTGACAGAAACAGAAGGGGGGAGCTCGGACACACGGTACTGGGAATCCTCAAGCACGTTGTAGAGTAGATCGGTTCTTGCAAACGAGAGTGTCATCGCAACCCGTACAGTGCGAGTCCCTTCCCTCTTGAGAAATGAGTTAAATGTCCGTTGAGTGATTCTCATCACTTTACGTCGACCATTGATTATTATTATTGGCGTCGCGCCAACGCTGTGGACGAGCCAAATAATGCCGCCAATATTTCCAGAAACTGGTCGGGGTTTCAGCCGAGCGATTCGTATGTTCATAGAACAAGGGCTTACCATATGTGGCAACCAGACGCTCCCCCGGAAATGACACCTACGATGGGCGGTGGACGCTTGCCCTTAACTTGGACCCTGTCAGATCTAGGTCACCGGTCAAATTTGAAGGAACCGGCGCTAGCTGCCCTCACAAATGACATCCTACAGTACACGCAATTGAACGACAGCGTGCCTTATCCACTCTCCAGATCTTCAACGAGCTTCCTATAAGTAATGTTGGTTCGGGCCAGTCTAAATTTCCGTCGTCGTCCCATCCATCCCAGCTACAGCAGCAGCGACATAGCCTAACGCCTACAGACGCACGAAATGGCCATTTCCTTCTCACTCTCCGAAGTCGTCGCGCTCGCCTTGGAGTCGTTCTGCTATGGTACGTGTCCATCGTGAGCGTGAGGCAAGTGGTCCCCCGTGGCTCAGAGAGCGGCATTTGCAGGCATCTACTTTGCTCTCCTTGGGTCGTCTATCAAAGTGCTCTTCAACAAGCGCAAGTCAATCTCTGGCGCGATGTCACTGCTAGGGCTCGTCGGCGTTTTTGGCGTTCTCATCACATGGGTAACTTGCTGTCGCCAGCTCATTTTGGGGCGTCTTTGTTGATCAAGTCGTTCTTGCTTTTTTCGACAGCACGTCGTCACGGACGCAGTTCGAATCGTTTACGCCTTCAAGGACAGCCAGATTGCCGTCGGCGGTGACCTCTACTTCGCCAACGTCGCCTCGGCACTCAGCTTGATCAAGACCTCCTTATACTTGGTCATTACGGTTCTCTTCGACGCCTTCATCGTGGGTTTCAAAGTTCTCCGCGTGCTCTCGTGGCGTTACTAACCTCGGGGGGGACTAGTTGTACCGCTGCTGGCTCATCTGGGATCGCAGCCTAGTAGTGATTGCGCTGCCGTTCCTGATTTTCCTTGCTGATATTGGTCGGTCGTGCCTTGTTACACGGTGCCGCTGGACGTCTAGCTGATTAACGTGTGCAGGAACGGGTGTCGCGGCCGTCCAGGGCCTCTCTGGGCTCGCCAAGGGCGACTCGGTCTTCATTCAGAAGCAGGAGAAGATCACCAAGTCGTTCTTCAGCTCGACCGTCGCCGTAAACGGACTCTGCTCGCGTTCGTCCTTTCTTCTCTCCATTCGCGCGTCGTATTGACCTCTTGGTTACAGTGCTGATTGCCTACCGCGTCTGGGTGCGCCAGAACCCGGTTCGCGACTCGCGCAAGGCGTTCGGTCTTTCGAGAGAAGCCGCGATCTTGGTCGAGTCCGCCGCGCTCTACTTTGTCACCCTCATCTGCCTGATCTCGACGTACACGAGGCAGTCGAACGTCTTCAACGTCTTCCTCGACGTGGTGAGTTTCATGCAATTCCTCCCGATTGGGCGTTCGATGGTAACCGGATGAATGACAACCAGGCTTCTCCCATCATTGGCATTGCCGTGAGTGTGCCGTTATCGTTCGTGTCTTGCGCCATTCTGAAACACATTCCTCGTATCTCCAGTTCACATTGATCGTCCTCCGCATGGGCAATTTGGCAACTGAGGCAACGCATATCTCCATGCAGGGTATGGGTGAGCCCATCCCCGAAGAGAACCGCTCTGTTGCCGGGTCCATGGTGAAGGAGTCCCTCCCTCAAAGCGAGGCACATGTTGGAGTCTAAAGTCAAACCTCGCCACACGCCACAACAAGAACAAACTCTCCATAAGTTAAAATTTCTATCAAAGCACGTGTGTGTGCTACGGGTCCGGGTATACAGTATCCGTATTTATGCGACGACGACATTGCGATCATGCTAGCGATGACCCCGTGGATGTATTACTTATCTCTTCATAATTGTTGTGTTCTCTTCTTCTGCTTGGGGTTCGGTGTTTGTTATAATGTCATCTTATGTTTGTTCTGGAATAGAGAGAACAAGGGGTCTTTTTTGGAGAAAACGGCTCGGTGGCAGAATCAATACCCAGAACTCGGAAAGTTGAACGGCCGATGACCATGGAGGCAGAAGCAATGTTTGTCAAAAGAAAAAAAGAAATGTCCGACAAAAAACATGATGACATAACCCGGGAACTACCATTTGGGGCCCTCTTATCTGCGACGCGAGATCTGCGAATGACTGCCCGAGGCTTGGCCCAAGGTCACGATAATTAATTTGAGCGAACGGACGACTCGTTCACGAGTGCTCCACGTGCACCACCTCGGCTACTGTGGGATGGCCCCATCTTCAGATACGTGATTGTGGTGACGATGATAGTGACGGCGGAAAAAAAAAATAGTCGTGCTTCTATCCAACAGAGGCAAGCGAGCGACGCCCATACCCCGCGCTGATTAACGAAGCGCCGCTAGCAAGGGCGAGTCTGCCAGTCTCAGCAACCCGTTAACACCACCGTGCGTCCCCCTGCGCGCCCCACAGGGCCAGGGAGGGTTGCTGACACCGTGCCTGTCCCCCCAATTAAAATGAGGGCGTACTGTACAGTACAGACTGCAGCGGTAGTGGCGGCGAGATAAGCACCATTCGTCACAGAACCCTTGGGTCTGCTTATCGCATTCAGTTCCCCGCTTCGTGTTGTATTGGCGCATACATGCATGAGGTGTCCACGGCTGAGGAGAGACGCCCCGCGGATCAGAGTGAGCCCGACCGACCCCGGCCACCCGTTCGCATATCGCTACGCGCGAGGATGCGTTTCTCACCGAGCAGGCCGCGTCTCGACCGACGGGCCTCGTCAGGCGTCCGTGTCCTTGGCCAGAACACCGCCAGCTCAAAGTTACATTCTGAGGGTTGCATCACCCCCCTTACTATAATGCTTACGCGAATGAAACTAGGCCATACCGGGCCTTTTCGCGCGGAGTCCCGGGGGAAGCAGGGAACAGAAAGGTGGCAAATAGGACAGAATAAGAATAAAGGGTAGGCCAACAGAACGACTTGAAAGAAGAAGGTACAAAAGCACCGGTACTGCATTGGATTCGGAGATTGGACCGATCAGACTGTTGTTGTTGCGCCCCCAATCTCCAATCGGCTGCACACGAATTCAATCCGCGATCTTGGTAGATTACTTCCTCCCTTTGTTCCTTTTCATGAAAAGTACAAGGGAAGTTCCTAATGTCGGAAAGGCAAGTTGCTGTAGTGGCTGGTGGTGGCAGTAGTAGTGGCCTTTTCGATTAGACGATGATTCGCTTCGTTTCGCGAAGCTCTTCTCTTCCACTTCCACTTCCTTCCTTCCGCGCTTGCGACTGGGGACCGAACCTGCTGCCGGCGGGGCACCGGCACCGCGCCCCCCCCGAGGGCGTACAGTAGCAAGGCCTAGTGTGTGCGAGTGCGTGATGCTTGGCGTCGGCGTCTATCGTCACATTAGTCGCAATCACACCCCCAGTTCACGCGAAGACGGGGGACGTTGATCACGGCGGCGTTCGTCACTTGAGACCCTCGGACGGCAGTGGGTGCGGCTAAAGCATCACGACCTACCCCATGCGGTAGCACCCTCGCCTCGATGGCAACGCAGGACGGGGGTTCTATTACTGTATGCATGCATACCGGTGCAGATAGATGGCCAGATGGCACCATCCGGCAGCGCAGCCGGTTAAGCTGCTGCGGTCGTACCACCAGACATTGCGTCCATTCCATTAGGAGCATTGCACTTGCTACCACGCGGAGAAGGAGCAATCTGCGTTCCCAATCTGCGACGTGGTCTCGTCGCATATGTTTTCCCACCCACATAGGCTCGGTTCTGGTCATCTCGGAAGTGCAACTACCTAAACACGCGCTGCATCGTTGCTGACGAACCCAGGTCAGGTGTGCGGCCGTTGCATAGGGGAATATTACGCCGACCTTAAAAAAAGTACTGACCCCACCCATATTTTTTGCCTTCACAACTTGTTCGCGTTTTTCCACGTGGAACGCGCGAGGTCCCACCGTTTGAGAGAAAGTGATGATGGCAACGTATGAAAGTCTGGTACGCAACTGCAGCCGCCGTAACTACATTAACTTACACTCGACCCCTCAATAATACGAAAGTCCGAAAAAAAAACCGGATAGAATCTGTGAATCTGAAATCGCGAGCGCCGTTCATTCATTCGCAACTTTTGGAACATTATGCGTGCATGTGTGCGTGGACCCTTCACTTCACGCCCCTCATTCATGTACCACTTTTCTTGAAGTTGTCACCTTGTGAAGAGTAGAGAAGAGCAATTGCCAGTTCTGACTCCGATATGAGCTGTCCAAAAAGGCGAGGGCCAACACTGCAGCCGGGAGGGTCTGGTCGGGCAGGCAGCAGGAACTCATTCTGCATCGTTTAAGTCTAGTCTGATGCCTAACAAAAGTAAGAGGATATCGAGGGTCCTCAAACGGAAAAGGAAGAAAAAAAAAAGTACCGGGACGATACGATACGAGTGAAAGAAGCACTCTGAAAACGAAAACCTAAAGCAAATTTCATCGTTCGAAACACAACCACATGGACGAGGAGAGAGCGTAGATAAATTTCTTAATATAATTTCATGCTATTTACGAAGTATGAATCGATGAAGCATCTGCAACTATGCTACGACTGTTGCTTTTTGTTTATGGTTTTCGGTGTGTTGTATGCTTATATGGTTTGCTAACGCCCTGGCGGGTATATGCTACCTGTACGTACTATGTGGTGCAAAGTCCAAGATGAAGGAGAGGAAGGAGGAAGGACGCGTGGAGGAGGACACGGCAGCACATGAACAACTTGAAGGAAAAGTTATGTGCAACCTAAAGAACATCAAAGGTACAATCCAATATAGCCTCTGGATTCTAATTGAACAAAAATAATAGTTGAACGTACACCTCTCCCCAAGCTCACATCCCCGACATAAAAACAGCGCGCCGCAGCATCGCCACGCAATCCCAAAAAAGAAAAAACTGTGAGAGAAAAAAAAGGAGCGACATGGATCGCGTTCTTTGTTTCAGGGGGAACTGATGGAGCTCTCCGTGTCTACGTCGATCTTGAGAGACCCCTGCGACTCGTTCACCTTGTAAGTGTTCTCCGAACCCCGACCGTCCGTGAACTGTGTCGTCGTCGTGGAGCGGAACACGATGGGCCCGTTTGACCGTGATGAGTTGCCACCGGACGTCTTTGATGGCATCGAGAACGAGATGGATTGCATGGTGCGGCGTGTGTCCTCCGAGCTGATGCCGAGGCCGACACGCACGATGATAAGCGAGAACTGCACCGAGGAACAAAAAAGTAAGCAACCAGCGGTAGGCAAGGAAGTGTTTCGAGGTTACGTACGACGATGCCCTAAGAGTGGTGGAGTGTCAAAGATGGCGTGCGTGCACGCGGAAGCAAATCGATGAGGCGCGGAATTAATGACCATTTAAGGTAACATGACTTACGATTATGGGAGAGGTCTGTGCGTAGTTAATTGTGAGCGGTGATTAAGACGGTGGTAGCATAGGATCCTTACCATATCAAGAAAGATGTTGAATAGGTTGGATTTGAGCACATAGGCGGCCACGTTGCAGGCCAATATGGTCAGGTAGATGGCACCTGTTAACGGCACCAAGGCGTGAGGATACCGGGCTCTTCCTCCCGAAGAGAAAACGAATTTTAACGCACCAGACTCGATGACGATGACAGAGACGTGTGTGAGGTTGGACCCCATCTTTGCATCGCGTGTCTGGCGTTGCGTCCGCCAAATTCGGTAGGCAATAAGTCCTGATACACGAGATCAATCACTATGAAGGGAAAGACGAGGTGCACATACCAGTGCAGACCGAGTTCACCGCGAGAGTGCAGGAGAAGAACGAGTTTGTGATTCGCTCTTGCTCGAGAGCAAAGACGAGATCTTGCTTTTTCTCGATTTGCGACAGGCCGTAGACAGCGGCGATTCCAGTCCCTTTACAAGGTACGATCACGTCAATGCCAAGGCCGGGGACCTCGGTGAGAGGGAAATCATACCCATGTCAGCGAGGTAAAGAAGCACAGGCAAAGCGATGATTGCAAGACTCGCGTTCCAGACAACATAGCATCGATACAACTGGTGAGACATAAGGTGAGTGTATTCTCGAGAGCATTGAACTGTCGTCGAAAGACTCACAATGAAAAGATCGGACGCAAGGGTCTCGACGAGGTAGACGGAGGTCTTCATGAGACTGAGCATCGAGGCGACATGTGCATAATAAAGATCTGCGCCTGTGGTCGTCTCGCTGCGCTTGTAGGCCATGTAGAGACGGATGGCGTCGATGACTTCATGCTAGGAGCGGTCACTCAGTCGGTGGAGGGGGGACGGTGGGGGAGGAGACGAACCCAGGTGATAAGTACAAAAAGAGTGGAGGAGATCAAGACTAGACGGATGTTCCCGCCCGACCTTCGTCGCCGTTTGCTGATAAGGACCTTGATGCAGCCGACGAAGAGGACAAGGTACACCCCTTCAAGGCAGGGATGAGCGACACGCGCAAGGGGGGAGGCGAAGGCGAGGACATACCATAGAGCACCGACTCGAAGCAGAGAGCGAGGAGCTCAGAACTTGAAAAAGAGATCGCTACTGCCATGAGGGAGAGGAGGGATGGATTGGAGGGAGTATGGCGGGGAAGGAACGGGGAAGGGTGCCGGCCAAAGAGAGGGTTAATGCTGCCTCATATGTACCCGTCGATAGGTAGCGCTCGTTGGGCCGACGAAGTGGTGAAGAAGCGCCATGCAAAAACCGTTGGAGGTTCCCTTTCATCAGGCCCGCCAAGAAAATATAAAATAATAAAATAAAAATGATGAAAAGCCCAGAGCGTGTGCACAAAGCGTCCGATCAGGAAATGTTCGAGGAAAGAACAGCTTACGGGAAGTCTGTACGTACGTCACCCCCCACTTTGAATGGCCAACTGTCCCGATCGACCTTATCCACATCTGGTCAATGGTTTCAATGCGAACTCCCCAATCCTCCTATCTCTGTTCGAGCAGCGGTCCTGCAATGCAATGCTGCTATGGCACGAGACCGAGAAGGACCCCCACTCTTTGGCACCGGCTGACTTGGGAGCATCGACGAGCGGAGTTTGGAGGGAGGGATGTCTCTGTACAGCAATTTACAATCCAATCCCATCTGATACTTCCATCCGGAGAAATTTCGTTTCGCGAATCGTTCCCAGTGCGTTGTCTCGTTGGTACTGTGTGTACACAGAGACACCTCCTTTCGCTTAGTTCGTCTTTACGGCGACCTTTGGCTTAGGACCACTGGCACCAGTAAGACGAATCGTCCAGAGGTCCCATCAGTCGAGTCGCACCCCCACTACCGACTACTACATCTACCTGGGGGTAGTGTTTACGCCCGCCACATCTGAGCAACCGAGGCCGAGGAGCCAGTCCCGTGTGACCTTGCGCCACTAAGACACCGTACATGGAAATCCCTTTGACGCTTCCAAGCAAGTTCGTTCGCGAGGTGCTCCTCACCTAGCCATCCTATCCTAGGCTGCACCATGCACGTATGCGAGCATGCAAAGCTACCGATCAAGATCTCAGCAGGGATTTCTCCTCCGGCGTCCGCGCGCCCGGCCGTCACATTTTCGCCCCAACCTGGACAGTTTGGGAAATGAATTTCCAGGAACCAGCAGGTCTGAACATCCCCCCATGAAAGGGCTCGCTTGGCAAAGCGTTGGACCGTTCCTTCCTTCGTAATTTTCCCATCGGGAATCTCTTTGCCCGCTCAACAGTAGTCCCAGTAACCATTGCATTACACTGTAACATCATGGTCGTGCCTCCCGATACAGGGCATCGATGGGGGACGACTTATTAGAGCAGCGGAAAGAGTGGTCGTTCAGGAGTAGACGTCGGGGCCGCCCGTCCGATGTCAACAACTTTGCCTAACATAGATTTACTTAATTTTATACTTTAAAAATCGTGCTTACTGTACTGTATCATCTGCGGTTTATCTGCGAACTCTTTGAGTGTTTTTGATGGGGACATGGTGGAGCACCAACGGCTGTTCCCGTCAATCTGCCAAAAAAAGCAAAGTCTGCTCCATAGGCCCTCACAACCTCCCTTGCCCCCGCACGTCGAGTCCCCCCTTGCTGATATGAACTGTCGAACTTGCACGGAACCCAATATCTCGTCAAAGTATCGACAACGTGGAGGAAAACGGCATAATACGCGAGAAAAAACAAAAGATTGCCGCTCAGACCGACTTGTCGTATATCCACCGCCAAACTCTCCTCGACATCTCTCATAACCAAGAAGCACCGCAGACGTCAGTCAAAGTCGCGTCAGACAGAGTCGCCGATCGATGATCGTTTCGCTGATCGAGAAGCAAAGACGTCCCATCCCTGCTCTCTTCCATTGCGCTATTTTTCATATCTGTCTTGTCTGGCTGTCCATGTGGTGCTGAGATGTTCGTGCGTCGCAGAAGGGCTCTTAGCGTAGCCACAGCTTCAAAGAAGCCCCCCTCCCCCCAAGGAATAATCGCTGCGCAGTGCGCAGCACGTGTAATATGACGCAGCTGCGATGAGGTCCCATACTCGACACCGACGCCACTAGTCTCCCTCATTATGGATACAACCACACTAGAAGCATGAATTCGATCTTTTCTATTATATTTTTCATTCCCCTTACTGTGTCCGAGACGGAGTCAAAGGGGGATGGAGAAGGGGGAGCGTGCTCGTGCTAGCACAAAGTACGTAGTAGCGCACTTGTTTACAGTATTAATGAACGCCGGCGCCGACAGTGTCTTATTGTTGCGCTTTTAATTTCCTGTCGGTTGCATCGCGCGTAGAGCCGCGCCCCGTTTTTTTTCTTCTTCGTGACGTCCGTTCTTTCGGTTGATGATCAAGCTCAAGTCGAGGATCCGCGGGCGGGGGAACAGCGCGCTCCGAACTTGCAGGACCTCCGTCTTTCATTGCGCAGTGTACGTGTATAACCCCCGATTATATGACACAGACGCGCGCGTGCGACGATCCTTTCTTCGTCATCCCCGTCAAACCCTTAATAAATAAGCATCGATAGTGTAGTTTATTCGCCTCTTGTACAGTACGATATAGATTAGACAGCAGCGCAAATCTCCACCTTCCGTCCCCGCTCCCCCTGAAACTTCGCAGGGCAGGGCCTGGATCCCTTGACAGTAAATTCTATTCTACAGGAGAAGAAAACGATTGCGCGCAGGGGAGTGAAGGGGGGAACAAAGAGAAACTAAGGAACAAAAAACCGGGAAAAAAAAAAGAATTTACGAAAAAAGAAGGTCGAACGAATATTGTGATTACGTACGAGCACGTGCACATGCCCAGTGTAACGTAGAGAGTTTACGCACCGACCGATTACTCTGCCAGCCGAGGGAGGGGACCTTCTACAGCACAGAGGTTCCCGCTTTGACGAGCTCTATGGCCTCCTGAGAACGAGGGGTGATACGGCATGGGAAGGGCTTCGGGTGGCTGTACAAAGAGGGGATTCGTGTCAGGGGATGCAAGTAACCATGGTGCTGTGTGTTGGACTTACCTCACGAATCCTGTCGGAGGGGGGAGGGACAGCCAGTTAGCGCGAGGGGAAATGAAAGACGGCGTGGCACTGAGGCATCGAAGGAGACGGGACGTACCTCCGGTGAAGGCGGGTTCGATCTGGACGTCCTTTCCGTCTTTGTCCTGCGCTCGCAGGTCGAAAACCGACAGAATCGACGAGACGGTGATGAAGATCGCCGCGGTGGAGTAGTGGACCCCCAGGCACGCGCGGCGGCCAAACCCGAACACTGGGGACTCGAGCGCAGGCGTGGGACCGAGGTACCGCTCGGGGCTGAAACGTTCCGGGTGCTCGTACTGTTTCTCGTTCATGTTCATCGCCCAGATATTCGGAAGAATGATGGCCCCCTTCGGGATGCGGTAACCTTGGGTGCGTGCGAAGATTCAGATCAGTCAGTCAGTCGGAAAAAAAAAACGGTATCGGCATGGCTTACCCTGGACGACGTCGTCTTCGACGAGACGATGCGCGATGCCGAGTGGCGTCGGCGGGTGGAAACGCAGTGATTCTTTGATGGTCGCTTCGAGATATGGGAGCGAGGCTCGGTCTTCGAACGTTGGCAACCGCTTGCGGCCCACTACGGCATCGAGCTCGGCTTGCACGCGTTTTTGCACGTCCGGGAAGAGCACCATCGTCAGGAGGAATGTGGCGATGCTGGACGTCGTCTGTGAAAGGGAACTTCAATACTGCAAAGCAGCCCTCGAAGTAGGCATGCACTTACCGACTCGGTTCCAGCTGGGGCAAGGGCGAAGTGAGGCGAGCCATGCGTATACGAGAGGATTTGGTCACATACCACCGTAGAGAGATCCGGCAGCCCATTTTATGGTGTATTCGTATTCTTCGCGCGTCATCTCCTCGGGCCCCTCACGTGAAAGAAGCGTCCCCACAAGCGACACCATAGAGTCCTCGCCGATCATCGCCCTCTTGGCGGCATCAAATGCGCCATCTACCATGTGTTCTCCGCGGGCCTTCGCGACGCGTGCGAGTCGCTTGAAGCCTGCACCGGGGAACCACTCGGGTACAAAGCGGACTGTGAGATCACGTGAGCATGGCGCTTGGCCCGGCAGAGGGAGAGCGGAACGCACGCGCCGGGAAGACGTCAACGAAGAAGCTTCCGGGAACGACGGCATTTTGTATGACCTCGTGGGTCTCGCGCGAGAGTTTAACATACTTCCATGCATTATGAGCGCATTGGCCAGATATAGAGCGAGAAGAAGCGACATGCCTCGGAGTTCGGCGAGGTGATCCTAATTCCATACGTGTTTTCGATGATGTTTTTGCCAAGCGCACTGAAAAAAAAAAAAAGCACGTGGTCAGAACGCGCCATACAAATCGAGACGCGTCGCGTACTAGCGGATTGCACCAATATAATTGGTCGGGCGCTCAAGGAGCTCCTGCAGGAGCAGCCGTGCGTCTGAAAGCTGGCTAGGGAGGAACATGAGCGACGACGAGCGGTTGAGGCTCTGCTGAGTGAAGCGCCGCATCGACTTCCAGTGTTCGCCATAAGGTGCGAGCACGATGCTGGGAGTAAAGTTCATCCTAAAACGATCGTCGTCTGTCAATTACGCGGTGTCAAATGAAGGGTGAAGAGCCTACAGCTTCCCGACCATCGTGAGGATCGGGCGATCAGAATAGGTCGCTTGGCTCATGAGGGTGTTGGCCGTGTCAAAGCTGCTGATGACGACGATGTGCAGACCGAAGATCTTGATGTGCATGATATCACCTGTGTGATGTACGTGTAAATCGTCAGGGCGGCAAGATTAGGCACGTCCGGCACGCGTCAAGGCTGCGACGCTGGGCGCAACCGCAACGCGCCGACACGCACAGTCCATGTGCAGTAAACATCACGTACCGAATTTTTTGCTCCACTCTGCGAATGGAATCCAGGCGGATTCGAACGGCCAGTCGAAGAGGTTGTCGATGACCGGCCAACCGCGAGGACCAGGTGGTAGGGGGAGCGCGGATGCTCGACGGCGGCGGCGGATCAGGAACGCCACGCTGAGCAGTGCGACTGCGACATAGAGGGCCTCGCGTGCGAACATAGGCGATGTGTAGGTGGTAGCGAGTGCTGGTTCTGGCTTGCGGAGAAGAGTGCGGTCGGTGTGAGGGGACGAGATGGGAGGTGGAGAGAAAGAAGAGGGCGATAGGGGCGGCAAACGCGGCCTCTGATTAAAGTAGAGCGGGAGGAGGCAGGGTCGATCAGAGTTCAGGTGAACATAACAATTAAGAGCGTGCGGAGGATACGGGAAACACCGTCTTGTATTAAAATCTCGGGACATTTTGCCTTGTGTGTCCGGAACCAATGTTTCACCCAGCAACTTGGTGTCCACAGCAATTGATTTACGACCACAGCTGATGCAGAGCTAGGATGAAAATGGGGGCGGGTGCGTGTAAAATTTGAAAGAGTAAAGCGAGACTCACACGGCCTTGCAACGAGTTTGCCAGCCCAGACATCCGTGACGGTGTCGTGTCGTGTCCAGGCTGTCAGTCTGTCTGCACTTTAGCGCCAAGTCGGGGTTCCCACGGCGCCTCGTCTTGATTATCTTGCCGGCTCATTTCGATGCTGCGCCCCACAGTAACGGACTGCGGACCTCTTTGACGCGACTACTTCGAGTTCACAAACCAGCTGATTCTAAGGGCCACAAGAGGACACAATTGTTGTGCGTGTGTGACGAATAGCTCATGAGCGGGACTTTCCCAAAACACACAAATCTCCTCTCGGCTAGAGCAGTTTTGGGTTGATCAGGCCCCCTCAGTACTGACAACTTTATCCGCTGCCGTGTTGTTATTGTAGGTCCCAGCTGGTCCCAGTTGGACAGCCTAGTCCCGTCTCCTGTTTCAGATTTTGTCTTGGTGACGGAACGCAGCCACAAATGTAACTTAGTGATGTTTCGACTTGTGGGACTCGTCTTGATGCCATCGTTGGCCAGAGTATCTATCTCAACTGGCCTGTGAGGAACGTGCCACAAACCGTGTTCGTGTTTTATTGTACGCATTGTATCCTCGTGAGATCATTAGCCCATATCAAGGCACACACCCGGTGCTAATGTTGACGCCGTCCACTGCAGGCCTGTCACGTTGTCTTGACGCACGCTCCGGAGACACCGAACTTGGACACCTGCCCGGGCATTCACAATCACAAATCGAGACCAGTTCGAGACCCGTCTCGGGTTCCACGGCCTGACAGCAGGGTTGCCCAAGGGTCGCCCACTTTCACTCTTTGCAACGAACCTCCACCTTGCTTGACACCTCCGTGAAGCTGAACACTCCCTCATCACTACATCAGCTTCGCCTCGCCCCTTTGCACTGCCCAGTCTGGTGTTACAGATCCGCTCGAGCCAGGGGTGGGCCGTCTCTTGAAGCGTTTGGACTGCATCGGCAACGACGGACACTTGAAGGACATACATACCCAAGAGCATCCGAAGGCACCTCGCCGAATTTCCATTCGGGAGGCGAGTTCACAGGGGTCGGCAACTTACCAGCTTGTGCTATTTTGTGGATGGACTGCACGCTTTCGTGGTACTGTACGCAGGACGACCCTCGGCGTCGATACGTACAGTACCCAAATGGCTTCTCGCGTTTCGCCTTGGCCTCGGACCTCGATCTAGCCGGTCGCGATCTCTCGCGTAAAACACAGACTTGTGCACTGCTTCCCTCTTGCTAGAGCGCGACGATCCACTCAGCTCGTCCATGCATGATTCATGGGGCCACCAACCGAAGATCTGCCTCGTTCTGAACAGCTTAAAGGTGGGCGCTGGCATGACAACCAACCCAGAGAGGTACAGAAGTGTGGCTGCGTACTATTCTCCCGCTCCCGCGGGTGCGAAGAGCCGTGATCTACCCGACTGATCACGTGCGTAGAAGTCAACCGCTCATCGTGACTCGGAGTCCCACTCAGTCTGCATCTTTAGCCTTTCGCCGCGGCGACGTCCCTGCATGCACGCATCGGTCTTATCGCCGCTTGGAGGATATCCCACACGCTCGGCGATACGGGCTACGCTCTAGAAACTGTGCTGGTGGACTAGGCGTTAGGGCCGAGTCGCGTCGTCATCGCTCGAACCGGATACAGTATGCGCGCTCCGGCAGACCCGCGGAGGCGGGTGAGCAGTCACGCGCCGATTCGCGAAGAAAACGGCCTTCCCTCGCGCTCCTCGCCCGTCAACCGGCATTGGAGCATTCGAGCGCTAAAAAAAGACATTCCAGGGAACCTCGTGCCACTAGCGGCACGAGGCTGGTCGCGATGGGGAGCCACGCGTGGGCATGGAACTTCCTTTTTTTTTTTTCCTGAACTGTCTTTATCCCGGGATGCGTACCATGCATGGGTGCAGACCGGTCATGGACATGGGACTTACAAACCCGTTGCGAGGTGGGAACGCGGTCAAGGACGTCATCGCGCCATCGGAGTCGTAGCCAGGGCGCAGAACCGTGGGCGCTTGCCGTCACGGGGTGTCGAGACTGTCGCGCCGTACCTCGGCTGCGAGAACATACGTATCCGGGGGGCGAAAGTGGAGCACGACGTGCTTGTGGGGGGTGTCCCTCCACTTAGTGACTTTATGTGTGCTTCCAAACTAACTTGGGCTATTAGCGCCCCACGTGACGCAACTCTGAGGAAGGCAAGAAGGTTTTTTTTTCTATTGACTAACTTAGCACTGTCTGACAGGTGGGACAAGTTCTTTTGTATGTGGATATACAGTGTTAATTGTCTTTTTATTGCCGCAGACAGGAAGCGGGGACGTCTGTCGTCGCCGCTAGACGTATTAATATCGACCGCGACCGGTCTGATCGACGTAACCGTAACCCTCCTCATATTGCGCAACTTGCAACAATTGAGAGCCTGGCCGTGCGAGCACTATGAGCAGACCTCCTCGTCGCCTGGGACCCCATGTCGCTAGTGCTGTGCACCGCTTGGTACGTACTAGCGATAAAAAAGGAGTAATAAAGATAACTCCGCGCTTGCGCCTGGCGCTCGCGGAGTGGAGTGCACGGGCGGTGGAGCGTGGGGCTTGGGTGGCGCGACGGCGCTCGACTACTGTATCGTACTATGGGCGCGCATCGAGCACAATCGCGATTCGATTTTGACCCTCAAGGGATGCTCAGGGCGGAGGGAAATAGAAGCTTGGTGATCCTGACGAGAAACTTCTCGTTTGGATCCAATGTCGTGTTTATAATTAAGGGGCCTTGAGGGAGAGCGAAAGGAGAAGAGGTAGAGGGATGGGGATGGGGAAAGGGAAGGGTGACTGATGGCGTGGCGACAGCGATATGCCGGAATCGTTTCCGGAGCGCGCATGGGGTGCAACTTGTCGTATGGAAGGAAAGCTGAGGTGGCTTTTCTCATGATACTGTGGTCATTATGAAAGATGATAGATGATGATGATGAGTGACATTTTGACAGCCCCGGGAAAATCCTGTAGACAAGAGCATGGATCCAATATATCCCCGCCATGATACTGTACGCAGAAAAGAAGCGTCGGTCGCGCCGGTGCGTGTCAGGTATCAAATGCCCGAAAGGTGGCGGCGAAGCGGAAGAAGCATAAATGAAGGTGGTATGGCAGGCTTCTGAGTTGAGCAGACTCGGAGTGGTAGGGGGGACATGGCGCTGCTTGGTCGCTAGTGAGTTGGACCTGCGCGGTGTTTGCATCGGCGTTAGGGGTGGCCAAGCTGTTGGATTTGATAGCCAGAGTACCGTCACCTTCCTACCAAAGACGAGTAGCCGTTTGAGATGTTCAAGAAAAAGAAAAAGAAAAAGAGGATTTTAAAAGGTGCCTCACAATCGAATCTCTACTTTCCTGTTCACGTGTCGCAAGCCGATCCAACCCGCTTCATAACTCTCCTTTCTCTTGCACCCTCACTTGGCTCTCTTCATGTCTCCCCGTCACGACCTCACCGCTTTCGAAAAGACAATCCCCGATTATCGCAAGCGTATCCTCCTCTCTCTCTCCAAGGCCCTCCTCGTCCCCCCACTCCTCACCTCCCTCGTCCTCCGTTTCACTTGCCGCTCCCTCTCATTATGGTTCTACCTGCCTCTCGCCCTTCTCGCCATTCCTCTCACCATCGTCCTCCGCTCCCAATACGCCATATGGACTCAGGACCGGGAGGCAGCCAGCTTAGGCGCTCGGCCAATCACCCGCGTGTGTGGTCGCTGGCCCGGAAACCTCGACGTCGTCCTCCGCCTCCTCAAGTCCTTCGAGAATGACTACGTCCTCCAAGGATTCGCCGACCTCTTTCACGAATATGGTTGCACCACCCTCAACACGCGGTTCTTCTGGGACGATCAGGCAAGGAACATCCCCCCGCGGACCATCGACGGCACTGACTGCTCTTCTCTCGCTTAGATTATCTCCATGGACGAGAAGGTCTTCAGGTTTGTGGCGCATACCGGCTTCACCCACTTCGAGAAGGGCATTCTCTGGCACGAGCGGATGTACGTCTTTTTCCCTATCGATTTCCCAGCGTCTCTCCCTTTCTTAAGCGCTCGTCTGTCTTTTTTTCTTTCTGGAACAGCGACAAACTTCTGGGAACGGGTCTCTTCAACGCGTGCGTATGACGGATGCTTCTTTTGATTGCCTTTATGCTCAATTTTCTCCAGTGAAGGAAATCAGTGGAGAACCGTATGGAACAAGCGCTTCTTCCCGCTCTGTTCCCGGTACTCACGTTTCGTTCATAGGGCCGCCAAATCGCTCGACCCTTTTTTACCAAAGAGCGCATTTCCGACTTTCACATCTTTGAGAACACATCCGCAAAGACCCTCAATCTCATCGCCAACCGCGCTGCCGCTTACGCGCCTATCGACATTCAAGACCTCTTGCAACGCTTTGCACTCGACTCGGCCGCCCTCTTTTTATGGGGTACTGCCCTCAACACCCTCGACCAGCCTCTAACCCAACCAGGGCGTGTCGTACTCGGCCCGAAAGGTTCCGCCCCGGCAGATGGCGGCGGCGAATGGGACGTATTCACAAACGCATTTGAGACTGTCGCCGTTCTTATCACGCGTCGCGGAGTGCAAGGCGACACGTGGCCACTGCTCGAACTCTTCAAGGACAAGACGGAGGAGCCTATACAGGTCATCATGGACTGGCTTGAGCCCCTCGTAAAGGAGGCCATCAATCGCAAGGCCAAACGCAGGGAGGCGAACGGTGATGCCAAGGTTAGCGCCCGGGACGAGGACACCGTTTTCTTGGATTACCTTGCTGATCGGACAGATGGTATTCACTTTTTTCCGCTTTCGGTGCGCGTTGTTGATACGTCTGTCAAATTCATAGATGTCGAGCACATACGCTATGAGCTTATTACGTTCCTTATCGCATCACGAGACACCGTAAGCGCCCATTTCTCTGTGCCAGCCAGCTCCCTGACGTGGCCCATTATCGATCTCGCCAGACATCCTCCCTCCTCACATTTGTCATATACCTCCTATCGACGAATCCCGATACGTGTCGTCGTCTCAGGGAGGAAGTCATCGAGACTTTTGGCCTCACCGGCACGCCTACCTATGTGCACCTCAAGAAGATGGAGTACCGTGCGTGTCTATGCGTGTTTTTCTCACTTCATTCCGAATAACACGCATATGCTCAGTGCACGCGGTCCTCAAGGAGACCCTTCGCCTCTTCCCGTCCGCCCCGCTCGTAGCGCGCACATCACTCGACGAACCGCTCGTCATCCCGGGCACGAACAAGCTCTACCTTCCACCAAAGACGCAAATAATGATGTCCTCCCTCCTCGCACACAAGCGACTGGACCTCTGGGGCCCAGACGCCGAAGTCTTCCGTCCCGAGCGGTGGCTCCAGCCCGCACTCCTCAACAAGGTCGCCGCGACGCCCTTCATGTACTCCCCCTTCTACGGCGGCCCACGTGTCGTGCGTTTTCTTCCTCGTTTGCTGTTGTTTCATTTGCGCTGACGGTAGGATAGTGTTTGGGACAGGACTTTGCGCTTAATCAGGCGGGGTACTTCGTCGTGCGCCTGCTGCAGCGATTCCGCTCGTTCGACTTTGCGCCCGAGTTTATGCCTACTGGCTCGCTCCCGCCCGCACATTGGGCGGGCATGCCTGGACGTCAGGGCGTGGAGAAGATTCACCCGGCGATCAACTTTACGCTTCATAGCAAGGTGCGCTCGCTCGTTTGGGTTCGTTGTTTTGTTGGACAGGGCTGAATCTGTGTGATAGGGCGGCGTGTGGATGTTCGCGCAGCCTGTACCTGCGACGGCAACGTCATCGTGAAACCCCTTCGCTCTATTCTAGAGCATCATGAGACACCTTTTCTCTTCCTTCCGCAACACGCTTTTTTGGGATTTATGGACCCTCATTGTTGATTCATTCACTCGCTTATTCACCCCAATCCACTCATTCATTTTTTTATATACGCTTGGTTTGATCTATGTGGAAATATAACGGGATGTACGAGAGTTTTTGTTGAGTCTCTTCTTTTTCTGTTCGCTTTTCCAATTTTGTTTGAATACGTGGATCTTTTTTTCTCGAAAAGTAAAACCTTTTATTTTTCTGTGTTTTTTTGTCTTTATCCTTGAATAATATACCACTCGCTCACTCACTAGATGTGAGGCTTTTCTCCATGGGCGTGTGCGTAAGACGTGTGCAACCTTGGCGCAACGTACTCGTTGAGCGTTGTCCTCGGGCATATGCGGACGAAAACGAAACGACACCAAGGATTACAGCACCACTTCACGAAATTCCCGGCGATACGAATAATATGCACATGGGGCAAGTATGAGCATTGATTGATTGTACTGTACAGTGATGGACGACGACCGGTGTGAGAAAATCAACCCGACGACGGCACACAAGCTGATGATCATGTCCACACCAACCGTACTTGCAGGCCGAATCCCAGGCACTTTGCTGATTATTAGTGGGCGTTGTTTTGAATTTCAAAAAAAAAAATTAATTGACGACCACGAGCCTCTCTCCTTCTTGCCCTTGTCCGGTTATGGATCCAGGTCCAGGCCCATGATATACCGCAGATCCCAAAAGCCAAGTCCAGGGGGTCGTCGTCGGCCGCCGTTTTCTGATGAGTGCGTGCGTTCAGTTTGGCTGACAGAAACAGCAGAACGAATGATTTCGTAAGACCTCGTTTATCTCTGGGGCAAGGCACACATAATGGCGGGGTTGTCCTGTCAAGTGTGCTAAAAGCCTGGTACTGTCCGGACTTAGCCAAAAAGAAAAAACAACTTGGACAGCTGTCAGGTCAGGGGTTGCCAATGACAAATCTCGTTGGAAGCTTCGCTGGTAAGTAATACCACTCACGACGTTTACGTTGATGCACCGGAAAAACTTTCACGCTGGCAATAACTGGGAAAGCGCACCGACCCGCAAGGTACAGTACGGTACGGTACGGTAAAAATTCCTTCAACCAGTGACGTGACTGACCCTCTAGATCTCAGAAGGCACGGCGCAGCTTTCTCGCGCACAGAGCCCGCCGTCTCGTAATATCGTGAACGTGGCAGAGTAGTATCACCAACCCAAGCAGTATTCTGGAAAAGTTCTGATACGCCCTCACCTGGTACCATATTGCAGAGCACAACAAGGCCGTGCCGGTGCCGGCGGCCATCAAAGCTAATACTGCACCGCCGCTCGTTGTTATGATGCTACACGGGCCCGGCTAACAGGAAGGACGTCCTTGGGAACGCCGCCAACTGAAAGCCCCCGCCGGCATGCGGGACGCCCCGCGCGTCGTTTTTTCTCTGATGGAAAACCACGCGCAACAATATTGCGCCCCTGGAGGTTCCTTGCTTCCTCCCAGTCACCATGCTGCTTGCTGCATCATGCCGTTTCTGTTCTGCCTCTATAAGGAGTTCGGTTACTATGTTCGTGTCCTTATTCGACAGACAGTACAGAAAAGTTACTAGGACACGGCACTCACGCTTTGTTTTTTTCGTCGTGATGCCAGCAGAAAGAAAACTGGACGACGTGATCGGGACCTTTAGGAACCATGCTCTACAGGGATTGTTATCCGTTCTGCACACTACAGATCTCACGTCCATCGTCAGGACGAGTTGACCCCGGAGGTAAGGTCAGTCAATCACGCGATGGCAGCGGCGTCGTCAATCAACCCCGCTTCGTCGTTCTCTTGGTCACTGGTGGCCGTATTCATGGTTGGGCCGACGCGTGATTTTTCAGTCGTCTTTCTGGAGGAACTGAAGTCGCCTCGCGTCACGGCACCTCGGGAATCACGTCCACCTGAACCCGGCGCGCTCAGCCCAGATCCCCCCCAGAACTCGGGGGTGGCGCCACGTGAAATACATGAATACTCATGGGGATAGCAGACCCAGCGAAGGACGCCGCGAGGGTGCTTCGGTCATTAATCATGCGCGCAGCGCTGGACGGCCATCATATGATCCGATCCCCACATCCACGGTACCTTTAGTGAGTGTCTCATTGTAGGCGTTTTATTAATGTATTTGCGGTCTTATTTGGTTGGCCCCAAAGGTGTTTGCCACTGTTCGGGTCCCCTTCCGCGGATCCGACCACTACCGCTCGAGGTCCCAATGCTGGAACCAACTACATAAAACAGTGATAGTAGTACAACTCTTGTTTCCTTGGTCCATGCCGCGGTGCGTTGCGTAGCATTGCATTCTATTTTATTTTCGTGCGTCGCCATGCATGGCCTTACCGAATAATTGTCGCAGTTCCAAGACCCGCTGCGTGCGTATCCATCTCCCACGTCGCCGCTCTCGGAGGGGAACCATCGAAGACTCGGAATGGGCCCGCCGGTGTCGTCTCATTTCGGATGGCAGGAAACCACGTCCCCCTACATTTTTCCGTGGCTTGATTGACTTGACCGGAGACGAGGATAATCTCTCTATAGGCATCTTACATTGCGTATTACGTGACATCTGGACGACTTCTTCCGTCCGAGGTGCGACTTCTCCGCCGTTCCCTCTCTCCGAAAGCGGAAATCTCGATTCTTCAAAACAAGTCGCTTCACCGTTTCCGATGTTCATGCAAAGTGGGCGATAGTTCAAGTTGAATTGACACACCGCAAGTACGGGTCGGAGGTAACGTCGCTTGCCACTTGCGTACAGTGTATCGCCCTTCCTTTCCGCGGCTCGTGATTGTAGGCTGACTACTAGGAGATCCGAGACACCGAATAATCGAAAGGTTGCCTCCGAGTCGAGCACCGCAGGCTATTGCGCGGCGAATCGATTTTCTGCTGTCCTCAGACCGTGGCCTGAATTATAGTATAATATACAACAGGCATTTATGGGATCATGCAAGCGCTCTCCCAGGCTCATCTTCGACCACGTACTCCCGGCGCCATGGACTTGCTGTTAATTAACAGTCCCACGTGTTATGAGCCCGAACCGAACCACGAGCGTGGAGCTCGCGTCCAAGGAAGCGCAGCGAGTTAGGGCCCACAATGGTTATTTCCATGAGTACACCAGTGCGTTGGCGATGACGCAGTCTGTACTTGGCCGCGGGCTGCAGAGCGCGGATCGTTTACGGCAGCACGCGACCAACGTGTCATAGTACTTCGCTTACCAGTCCGCAAGGCCATGGCATGACCGCCTAGGGTCCGAGAATCGTCTGCTGTACCATTATCCTCTAGTCGGAAGACCTTGCACTTCGTAGATTTCCTTTCCGGAAGGTTTTACTTCCCAGGCCTGAGTAAGTGACGAAGGGTGCCGCACGCTCTGAACGAGCCGAGTGTTGATGACCCTCTCACAGTTCGTTGCGCGTGCTCTACGTCGGTTGGCGTCTATCTAGACACCCCTCCACAGGATAGACTCTGGCTTCCCCCGCTCACTACTTGGAGTTGACTTTTACGGTGTTAACGATCTACCCCATTGCAATACTATTTCTAAAAGTTCTAAACCCGCAGCGGACTTTCTTGATTGAGATGTTCCGGGTCGTGGTGGGGTGATATATACCAATCACTCTGAGATCGTACATCGCTTTCCAATTGTTGCCCCTCAACCTTCAAACTACTTGCTGTTATACTCTATCTTCCAAAAAAAGCGTAATGACCACTGTTTCTGTTTTCTTTCTCGGCGCCACTGGCTACCTCGGTGGCAAGTGCCTTCAGCTACCCAACTTCAAGTTGAATTCCGTTTCTGAACGTGACCTATCAGGGCTGTCTTCGCTAATCTCATCGAGAACTTCTCGAACTTCAAAATTACCGCACTCGTACGTAGAAACGCGCACTTGGACGTGGTTCGTCGCCAGCGCGTAGAGGTCGTCCAGGGCACGTTCAGCGATACCGACCTCATCACCTCGCATGCCCGCGCGGCGGACATCACCGTCAATATTGCAGACTCCGACGATGTAGGGCTGACCACGGCCATCTTGGCAGGCCAGAAAGCTCGCGTTGTCAAGGACAAGAAAAACCCTGCCGTTTTGTTGCACACGAGCGGGGTGGCCGTATTCGCGGATACCACGAGGGACGGAAGACACGATCCCAACTGAATCTCAAGGTTTGGAATGTGCGTCGTGCTCTAAATGCTTCCAGTGGCGCGGAGGTCTCATCTCCCGCCCATGCAGGACGGAAATGAAGAGGACATCCGCGCCATCAATTCCGATAGGTTGCATGGCCCAGTCGACGTGTCGTACGTCCTTCCGGCACACCGATGTGTTGCGCGCCTTCCGCTTCCCTAACTTATAAACCAATGTATCCCTCTAAGGATTCTGCACGCATCGACAGATGGTTACACTGAGTCGTACATCATCTGCCCCGGAGCGATTGTCGGGCCAGTCGTCACTTCGTCGTTGTTCTTCAGGTTCATCACTGCCCTCGCGCTCAAGCAAAAGAAGTCCGTCTATATCGGGGAAGGCTCTAACGTCTTCTATGGGGTCCGTATACGTCTCGAATGCGTTCAGTCTGGCTGATTGTCGCATCCGATGCCGTTCTCCTACAGGCGGACCTGGAGGATCTCGTCGACCTCTACAAGCTTGTCTTTGAGCGCATCCTGAGCCGTGGGGATGCCAAGGCGAGTCCATACGCGAGGTACTACATCGCCGCCAACACACCACTAGTGTGGAAGAACATCGCAACTTTGCTCGGGAAGACCCTCAAGCAGTTGGGAAAGATAGAAGACGCAGTGCCGCAGAGCATCTCCGTGGCTGATCTCTCGTCTAGCCCAGAGTGCGTGTGGCTTTCCCTTCTCTCCTCGCCTCGCATTTTTACGCTCTCTATAGAGTCCCGGTGTTTATCGGCGCAAGTCAGAACGTCCAGGGGGAACGTGCCCAAGCTTTGGGGTGGAATCCTCGCGCTGTGGAATTGGAGGAGAGCATGGACGAGGGCGTCAAGGTTGCGCTTGAGGCTGACCGAAAAACTGATGAGCCCTAGTTGCACGGTGTGTCGATCGCCGAAATTTACGTAGTAAAATACTGTACGATATAAAGGTCATCATTGAAGCCCAACCCGCGCCGTACGGGCCGGATCGACACGATCCACACACCGTGAACGCGTTCACGCGTGCTGTGAACACACTCGTGATGGCCGACATATCGCAGACATCAATTTGAAAAGCACTCATTCAGACAGACTGACAAAGCTCGACAATCAAACCCAGGTTTTCTCGCGCCTTGTTGGCCCCAATGCGGAATCTGAGTAACAATAACGGTGGGACTCGGGGTTCAGGGTCGTTCCAATACTCTCTCTATATAAGTTGATTGATCTTCGCCCTTTCCCATTCATCTAAATAGGTCTGTGAACCATGCCCACCGTATTCTACCTTGGCGCGACAGGTTACATTGGAGGTTCGTACAACCGCGCATCTGCAAGCGTGGCGCTGCGAGTCTATCAGTGTCTCACTTTTGGTCTCGCTTAGGCTCCGTGCTCGCTGACCTACTTAAGATCTACCCGGATCTCGAAGTCACTGCACTGGTGCGCAACACCGCGCACATCGACGCGGTCCGCGGTCTAGGCGTAGAGGTCGTCCAAGGCACCTTCAGTGACGTCGATCTCATCACCTCGCACGCCCGCAAAGCGGACATCACCGTCAATGCAGCAGACACCGACAACGTGGCGCTCTCCACCGCTATTCTGGCCGGGCACAAGGCGCGCGTCGTAGAGGACAAGCAGTCTCCGGCCGTCTTGTTACACACGAGTGGGGTGGCGGTATTCTTGGATGACGGGAAGGAGGGGAAGCACGACCCGAACAGCAAACTCTGGAATGTACGTCTGCGTTCTCGACTTTCTTTGGTCTCTTTCTGCAAGAAGCTCATCCATTGTTGTACGTTGGTCAGGACGGGGACGAAGCGGATATTCGTGCGATCACTCCGCAGATGTTGCATGGGCAAGTGGATGCACCGTATGTCCTTGTGAATTAATGTGTGTGCGTGTATCAAACGAGCACACCGCTGCTGCCTAGGATTCTGCGCGCTTCTGAAGAAGGCTATACGGAGTCGTACATCATTTGCCCCGCCGCGATTGTCGGCCCGTCGACAGGGCCCGTCCCGTCCGCGTCGTTCTTCTTCCATTTCATGACGCAGCTCGCACTCGGGTTCAAAAAGGCCATCTACGTCGGAGAGGGCTCCAACATCTTCTACACGGTGCGCGGTCCTTCCGAGTCACCCTTCTTCCCCGAAGCCGCTCATCGTCACGGAAATCATGATTATCTTAGGTGCGCCTGGATGACCTCGTCGACCTCTACGGGCGTGTCTTTGCGCGCATCCTAGATCGCGTGGATGCCAAGGCGAGCCCGTACGCGAGGTACTACATCGCTGTCAGCACGCCGCTGTCGTGGAAGGATATCATGACCGTATTCGGTGGTGTCCTTGCGCGCAAAGGAAAGCTGGGAGACGCCACAGCACATAGCATCTCATTGTCTGAAGCCCCCTATCCGTGCGTGTAGCGACCCAATATTCCTATCTTTGCGTCTGCGTCATGCTGACAATGCGTATCACACTCACATGCTCTCTCTTCTCCACCCCGCAGGGCATCGATCTTCCTCGGTGCTAGTCAGCACGCTCGGGGTGAGCGCGCCAAGGCCCTAGGATGGGTGCCGCGGCCAGTGGTGTTGGAAGACTGGGCAGAAGTGGGCATTTCTGCCTCGTTGGAAAAGTTGCAACAGTAGTTATCACATAGCGTTTGTTTTGGGATTCCGCAATTTTTTTTAGAAATAGTGAGCAAGCCGTTTGTCATTTGTTACGAGTCCAGGAGGACATCTCACCTTCTGACGCCCTGCCATTGGTAAACAAAAAGTCTGGGCGCAACTGATGGCGAACTTGAACTGCGCCCGTGCTGACTGACTAACCGGCGCCGTGTATAAATTGACACCGTTGGATCGATTGTAATCGCAAGTCCATCAGAACAATGACCACTGTGTTTTTCCTTGGAGCGACGGGCTACATCGGCGGTGCGTGCGACTTGCATGAAAGTCATCGGGCCGGGGCTCTCCGCCTTTGGACACTCATTTTGCTACAGGCGCCGTCCTCAGCGCACTCGTCAAGGTGCACCCCACGCTGTCCGTCACCGCGCTCGTGCGCCGGTCAGAGGCGGTCGAGCGCGTGAGCGCGCTGGGCCCGCATGTGCGCGTGGTCGAGGGATCCTTCACCGACGCGCACGGCCTGGAGCTCGTCGAGCGGCACGCACGCGCGGCGGACGTCGTCGTCAATGCGGCGTGCTCGGATGATCTCGAATTGCATTCTGCGATCCTAGCGGGTCAGCGAAAGCGCGTGGAGGTGGATGGCAGGCCGCGTGGCTCGCTCGTGCACACGAGCGGCGGGGCGATATCGCTGGACCCGTCGCGTGCGGGGGCGTACGACCTGAATGGAGAGATCTGGAACGTACGTAGTCGCCGCTTTTTGGTACACGGCCAACGGACGCGAGGTTCCGACTTTAGGACAGCGATCCGGCGGATGTGCGCGCTCTCACTACGAGTATGGTTCAGGGTCAGGTCGACATCCCGTGCGTATCTATTTTGATGCTCACCCATCGCTGCTCCAAATCTGATTGGAGCTGCGTTCCTTCCGACGTTCTTACTTTGGGTCGAAGGATCTTGCAAGCTGGCGAAGAAGGCTATGTCGAGACTCATGTCATCTTCCCGGGAGGAATAGTCGGAGAGGCCCACGGGCCCGTGCTCGCAGGGTCGGTCTTCCTCAAGCTCTTAATCCAGCTCGCGACAGAACGCCAGCGCGCATGCTACTTTGGCGAGGGTACCAACATGCTCTATCTGGTGCGTATTACAGCCCAACCCCATTTCTGATGCACCTTGGCCGCTGGGTGAACGCGGTTTCTTGACAGGTCGACGTCAATGACCTTGCCGACCTTTATCTGCGCGTTTTCGATCGCGTTCTGACCGGGGCGGACAGGGACGCGAGTCCGTACGAGCGATATTATATTGGCGCGGTCAACGCGTTGCCCTTCAAGGCCATCATGACGGCGATCGGAGAGTCTCTCGCTCGCCGTACGTTGCTGGAAGATGGCACACCAGAATCAATTGCCGTTGATCAGGTCCCAGATCCGTGGGTGCCGTCCTACCCTCCGCAATTATGGTGCTGATCCTACTTGGGTGCAAAGCTTCTCACGCATATGGGCCACCACGCAGCGGCTGGAGCCCACGCGGGGCAAGAGAATCGGTTGGAACCCTAGGTCGGTAGACATAAGGGAATTTCTGAACGAGTCTATTGACGCTGCTTTGGATACGATACATCGGAAATTGTGAGGCGGGAGTCTCTCGTATAGGGTACTCTGATGGAATTTGTACCGCCTGAGGCGATTGCGGGCACGCCTGCGTGCGGCGACCGCAAAGCCTCACATGGCCTCACAACGCGCTTAGACGCTGTTTTCGGATTTGTTCCCCGAACGGCCTTCGTTTTTTGGACGATTGTTGTTTAGTTTATGCACGTGTTAGGTTGTTATGTTCGGTTTACTAATTCAAGTCTGTTCGGGTAATTCTGTTATAGCAAAATGACGTAGATGTGTCAACGTCAATATCGCACATTCGTCTCTGTCGCGGGCCCTGCGTCCCCTCAAATACTACTCTTTCCTCGTCTTCTAGTGTGAGATTTATATTCGCATAACACTCAATGAGATGAGCCCAAGTACTCCAAGGTGTGTCTCTGGCTTATTGTATTTGTCACGGTACGGAGGAAAAGGACTCTTACTTACGGTGATGACCTCGTTAGTAAGCAGTAATGTGTCATGGACCGTCGCATCAGTCAGCAGGGACAGTAGAATCACATGCCAGTAAGGCATGACTCATTCCTAGGACAGCTGTAGTAGGGTTCGAGCTACTTACGCTACTAGTCGTACGGGTTCAGGAGGAGCTTTAAAGCTACCTCATACATGTATAAATAGTGGCTCGATGAGACCAAGATACGCCATCTTGGTCTTCTTCAATTCACCACTCTTTCTCATCTCTTTACGCGTGCTTCGCTTGTCTCGCTCCGAGCAAGTCGTCTTCATCGATTATCGAATTACCTAGTGGCACGACTTGCCCTAGTGTACGTTCGGATCACGTGCCAGTAAAACGCCGTGTATCCCGTGATCAGGTCACGTGACCTTGAAGAAACATTCTGCTAAGTCGTGAACGCCCTTTCGTGTCCAAGTCGGACTAACGCCAGTGGTGGCGTTACATTAAGACCAAGATCCTTCAACGTGGCGTTCACAACTCGAGACCAGTGGAGAGATTTTCAGACCTACTCCCTCGAACGACTGAGGAGACCGCAACGTACCGACACAGTTCCTAGGAGCCGCCAGGTGGAGAGAGTACAGAGGAGAAACCGGATACTTCGTAGACTTTGCATCGGGCCCAACCCGATACCGCCCCGTTGAGTTCAATTTCGATCACCTGTGTTGGGTCGAGATCACTTGGAACCCCATAGACAACCGCTACGACGCAGTGCGCCCCGCAGGAAGAAACTACAACTGCGATATCGACTCCAGAAACCTGCCCACACGCGAAGAGTGGGGACGCATCGACGGGCAACCAGAACAAGAACCCAGCACATCTGAGCCAAGAACCCCCGCACCATCCGAAACCAGCGGAGACGACGAAGAATCCGACAACGACGAAGAGTCCGAAGTAGGGGAGATAATACAAACAGCTGAGTCCCTACGCATCAACGAACCCGAAAGCATCGAAGTACACCCACCCGCAGATATGGCGACAGCAACGATCACCCAGGAGGATCTAACCCTCGAAGAAGCCAGAAGGATCACCGAAGAAGCAGAATCTTATCTACGCCCCATCAACCCGACGACGGGACATCGTATGACCGCAGACGACGCAGCCATATTCAGAGCAGTAGGACCAGACATACCCGACCCACCACCGGGAGCGGGTGGACCAGCACCACCAAGAAGACCCGGAGGAAGCTTCGGCCAAGGACCGCCAGGAGGCGGAAGACCACCATACGGGGGTAGGCAACCCCAATTCGGAGGAGGAGGAGGAGGAGATCCCTTCGGAGGAGGACCACCACCACCGCCACCACCAGCTGCAGGACCCGCCCTAGGAGCACCACACGGGGCAGACAAACTCGTAGGGGAACCCCCAAGCATATTCGACGGAAACCGAGATGAGTACGAGTCATTCCTCACGCAGTGGCACATTTACTGGGGGCAAAACTCAGAGGCACCAATCATGACCAACGTCTATCGACGATGCCTGCTGTTCCTAGGATTCGTCAAAGGACCACGAGTATCCAATTGGACGCTCGGATTCCTCCAATGGCTCAACAACGAACTGCACCACGGACGCAACAGATACGACCCATTTCTATGGGATACACTAACAGCGGGATTCTCTGACCGCTTCTCGAACGTGCTCGAGCAAGAACAAGCGCAGGCCACATTGGCCAAAGGATTCAAAATGATCGGTGACGATATTGATTCGTACGTCACCAACTTCGAACAGTTGGCGAGGAAAGCTGATTACCGCCTCAACGATCGCCAAACACTGGACCGATTCACGGCGGGCCTCCCGAGAGCCCTATTCACCAAAATTTACGAGCTGGACGACCCGCAAACCTTCAACGAGTGGAAGGAGGCAGCACTGCGCAGGCAGAAACAATATATCCACTTACGCGCACGCCTAGGGCTCACCACTACGCCCCGCAACACCCCAACGCCACGACCTCAGCAAAACCGTGGATACGCCCCGCAATGGGCACCACCCAGGTTTCCACCACCGCGCTATGATCCGAACGCCATGGACACATCTGCGGACAGAACACGCGCACGACTCGCAGAAGTGGGCGACCCAAACCGCGGGAACCAACGATCGCCCTTCCCACCAAGGGGAGGACCAGGACAGAATCGGGGAAGCGGACCACGCCGCGACATGAGGGAAGTGATATGTTACAACTGTAACAACCCAGGCCACTTCTCACGCGACTGCACACGCCCTAGGAAGCCAAAGCAACCGTTCCAACCACGCACGAGCACGAGTCGCAGTATGGAAACGGATTACTACGGCCAAGAACCAGTAACGGCACGACGCACAGAAACCACGCCCGAAGAACAAGCTAAGGGATGGATGGAAACGCTGAGGGGAGCTAGTGACGAGGTCAAGGACCTCGTATTCAAGGATCTCTGGACCCAAGAGGGTTTTCAGGACGCCTGAACCCATCGGCCTGGGTGAGGGCAGTCAATTGTAACTCTGTAATCATGACTCGCTATCGTTCGCTTCGAATTCCAGTCTCGATTCGCACAAGTTACTCTATGGCCGATATCAAAGGGCTCGTTGACTCAGGAGCCACCGACAATTTCATAAGACCCGCATTCGCCAAACGCATGGGCCTCGGGTTACAAACCCTTGAGAAACCAAAGAAAATTTGGAATATTGACAACACGGAAAATAAAGCTGGGTCCATTACGCACTTCATCGATCTAGACGTCCAGACCAACAACATCTCTAAGGTCATGAGATTCCTCGTTACCGACATAGGAAACGAAGACCTAGTGCTCGGATATCCCTGGCTGGCAACCTACGAACCAACTATCAGTTGGGCGCACGCCACCATCCACGAAGAAACCCTCCCGGTAGTGCTTCGATCAATCAACCCCGCAGAAGCGCAAACTACTATCGCCAGCGCAATGACTCAAGACGAAGCCGAAAACATTGTCCAAGAGCTCGAAGAGGAGTGCCAGATACGTACCACAGCTACCGAACTCGCCATCGCAGCTAATCAGAACACCGTTGTGGAAGCCCTCCCAGAACCATATCAGCGTTTCGCGAAGATCTTTAGCGAGGAAGCCTCCCACCGATTTCCACCATCGCGACCCTGGGACCACGCAATCGACTTTAAACCGGGCACACCCCCCAGTATCGACTGTAAAGTATATCCAATGTCACAAGACGAAGATAGGACAACTACGCGAATGGCTAGACGAACAACTCAAACTAGGCTACATCCGACCCTCAAAGTCACCCTACGCCTCATCATTCTTCTTCATCAAGAAAAAAGACGGAAAACTGAGACCAGTACAAGACTACCGGCGAATCAACGCCTGCACGGTGCGCAACCAATACCCACTACCTCTCATGTCGGAACTCATCAACGACCTCGGAGACGGGCACATATTCACCAAACTCGACGTCCGCTGGGGGTACAACAACGTACGAATCAAAGAGGGCGACGAACACAAGGCCGCGTTCAAAACAAAATATGGGCTATTCGAACCCCTCGTCATGTACTTTGGACTTACAAACTCACCGGCAACATTCCAGAACATGATGAATGACATCTTAGGCGACACGATCCGAGTCTTTGCGGCAATGGGAACGATCATCCGCGTCTACATGGACGACATAGGAATCGCAACGCGGGAACACGCAGGCCTTCAAGCGCACATCGACGCCGTCTGCGCAGTACTTCAAGTAGCACTGGACCATGACCTATACTTCAAACCGTCCAAATGCACCTTCCACCAACCGCGAATGGATTACCTGGGGGTAATTCTTGAAAAGGGGGTGACTCGCATGGACCCCGTAAAAATTGCTGGCATACGCGACTGGCCCACACCCACGAAGGTACGAGACGTACGCTCCTTCCTGGGCTTTTGCAATTTTTACCGCCTCTTCATTCGCGGTTTCGCTACATACGCACGAGCCCTCAACAAACTCACACGCAAAGACGCAGAGTGGACGTGGGGCAAAGACGAAGAAACGGCCTTCCAAACCCTCAAACGCCTAGTCACAAGCGAACCAGTACTCGCACATCCCACGCTGACAGACCAATTCGAACTCGAAGTAGACGCATCGGGATACGCAGTAGGCGCAGTACTCCTACAGAAGAAGCAAGACGGGAAAAGGCACCCCCTCGGCTACTTCTCGGCCACCCTAAACGAAGCGGAACGCAACTATGACATCTATGACCTGGAACTCCTGGCGATCGTCAAAGCACTACGACACTGGAGACCATTCCTGGCAGGATCCCCCCACAAAATCAAAATCTTCTCGGATCACCTCAACCTTACGCACTGGAAAACGCCGCAAAAGATAAGTCGTCGCGTAGCTCGAGAAGTCTTGGAACTCATGGAATACGACTTCGAGATCCATCACATCAAAGGGACCAACAACGGCCGTGCGGACGCACTATCACGAAGACCCGACTACGACCGAGGAGAACACGACAATGAAGGAGTCGTCGTCCTACCCGAAAAGGTATTCGTGCGAAACATCACCACACAGTCACCAGAAACCCTGGAACAGGACGAAAACACCCTACGCCCCTGGGTAGACCCGCACAAACTCAAAAAGGTCGATGGGATTTGGTACCACCAAGGCGCACGAGTAGTTACTGGAGGCCCAGAAGAAATCCGCACGGTTATCGCCAACCACCACGACCCCCCTGTCTACGGTCACCCCGGAATCAAACGAACCGCGAGAATTATCGAACGCGACCACTGGTGGCCGAATATGCTGAGGCACGTCACCGAATACGTCCAAGGCTGCGCGGAATGTCAACGCCACAAGGTCAACAACCGCCCGACAAAGGCTCCGCTAGTACCCATCACGCCGACACCTGACGCTAAGCCATTCGAAACCATCGCGCTCGACTTCATTACTAAACTACCGGAGTCACAGGGACACGATTCGATCCTCACCGTGACTGACCACGACTGCACAAAGGCATCGGTATTTATCCCCTGTAAAGAAGAAATATCGGCGGAAGAAACAGCGGCACTGTACGTCACTCACGTATTTCGGAGATTCGGATTACCGGCGAAAATCATCAGCGACCGAGACCCGAGATTCGCATCGAAATTCACACGCGAACTATGCCGAATCCTCGGCATCTACCAAAACATCTCCACGGCATACCACCCCCGGACCGACGGACAATCGGAAAGAACCAACCAATGGCTGGAACAATACCTACGGTTCTGGACCAACGAGCGTCAAGATAACTGGGCGCAATTCCTACCAATGGTGGAATTCGCGCATAACAACTGGCCACACGAGGCAACAAGGAAGTCCCCGTTTTCACTCATGATGGGATACGACCCACGCGCTGATTGGATCGATAAGCCATCCCCTATCCCACAGGTGCTCACGCGACTCCAGCAATTCCGAGATGCACGGAAAGAGGCCCAAAACCTTATCAAAAAGGCACAATCGCTGTGGATCAAACACCGAGATACGCCCAAATACCAAGTGGGAGACCAAGTATGGCTGGAAGGACGACACCTCCGAACCAATCAACCAACGGCCAAACTCGCGGCACGACGGCATGGGCCATTCCAAATCACACGAGTCTTATCACCGGTCAACTATCAACTCCAACTTCCCACGCAGTGGAGCATCCACCCCGTATTCCACATCGATTTGCTCACACCTTATCGCGAGACGCCCATGCATGGGAAAAACTTTCAACGACCACCACCGGATTTAGTAGACGGAGAAGAGGAATATGAAGTGGAGCGCATTCTAGACTCCAGAAGACTCGGCCGGAACAAGAGACTACAATACCTCGTGAAATGGAAGGGGTACCCAGACTCGGAAAATCAGTGGGTCAACAAAGATGACGTGTTCGCTGATGAAGCCATAGCGGAGTACGAGCTGGAGTTCAACCGCAGCCAGGATACATATAAACCGGACATATGACGCTAAGTCGTCCCCATCCCTTCACACTGGACTCCCCACTAAACTCGAAATGTCTCTTCCCGCTTCCTCCTCTCCCTCCTCTCTCGCTGCCCGCCTCGCCGACAGCCTCACCCACGAAGAACTCAAGGCGGCCCTCGACAACGTTCAATCCATCATCGACGTCGAGGATCCAAACCAGCCTGCCACGTATTGGCTTACCAGCCCGAATGGCGACCACCTCAACACCGCCCCGTACACCGAAGCCGAAATTACTCGGCTTCGTACAGCTGTCGGACTCTTTGCGAGTCCCCCATCTCGACCTCTCCCCGTACGCATCAAATCCCAAACGGAAGAGGACGCCCGCGACCCTGAAATGGCAGGAGTGGATGAAGACGCGGGACTGGAGACCGTCGGCGGAGGATTGGAAACGACGGCAGCTGGCAGTAGCAGCGGCCAGGCGAGCAATCATCTATCACCGACGCCGCCAACACACAGAGATGCTGAGAGGGCCGTATACGAAGCAGTAGAAGGGACGCTGAAGGAATGGTACCCCGTTGAGCAACCTTATCTCATCACTGCCACCGACTCTGACGACCCTCGGGAAACTCCATACGCCTGTGACACCACGGGCCGCCCCATATACCGTGGCGGCGTGGTGGTGGACACTCAAGACTCCACCCTGCCCGCCGTTCGCCTCCGATACCTCGGGGGTTCGTCACGAGTCGCCCCCCACGGGTATAAGCACAACCGAGGGGACGACTTCGTCCACTACCCCATCACCGACGCTCAAGGGGTCACCCGTCAAGCGTCCTACATCCAAGTCATAGCCGGGCCAGACCCCCTCGTCCTCGGGCTCGTAGAAGACAGCGACAAAGTTTACAGTCGCCCCCTTTACGCCGAGCCACACGTTCGGGAAGCCGGCAAGCCCCGCTACTCTCCAGAAGACTTATTCGCCCTCGTCGGAGGGCACAGCAACCAACACAGGGTGGATCGCGCGGTGAACGAGTTGAGGGACATAGGGCTTAAAGCTGAGTTGACCAGGTTCCGTGCCTACCGATACGAGGCTGAGAGGATGGAGCAGCGACTCCACGCGCTAGCTCAGGCGCTCGGAGGGGTCCAATCGGAACTAGCCCGTTGCAAGTTCCGGCTGGAGATGGCCAACACGCTGGATCGAATCACGGAGAGGCAGGAAGCGTGGGTTGGAGGGATAGGCCCCACTCGGCGCCGTGGTCGTCGCGGCTGAAAAGGGGGTGATGTCACGGTACGGAGGAAAAGGACTCTTACTTACGGTGATGACCTCGTTAGTAAGCAGTAATGTGTCATGGACCGTCGCATCAGTCAGCAGGGACAGTAGAATCACATGCCAGTAAGGCATGACTCATTCCTAGGACAGCTGTAGTAGGGTTCGAGCTACTTACGCTACTAGTCGTACGGGTTCAGGAGGAGCTTTAAAGCTACCTCATACATGTATAAATAGTGGCTCGATGAGACCAAGATACGCCATCTTGGTCTTCTTCAATTCACCACCCTTTCTCATCTCTTTACGCGTGCTTCGCTTGTCTCGCTCCGAGCAAGTCGTCTTCATCGATTATCGAATTACCTAGTGGCACGACTTGCCCTAGTGTACGTTCGGATCACGTGTCAGTAAAACGCCGTGTATCCCGTGATCAGGTCACGTGACCTTGAAGAAACATTCTGCTAAGTCGTGAACGCCCTTTCGTGTCCAAGTCGGACTAACGCCAGTGGTGGCGTTACAGTATTGCCAAACCAACTGACTGAGTGCTGGTCTTCAATTAGCCATTCTCCTCAGGCCGCCTCCTTTCCACTGAGTGTCACCAAACAGCATGGCACCTCACATGGCTCTTACAATGGTTTGAAAGTTGCTCAAGGTCACTGGAATTTTCACGATCCAAGAGGTGGGCTCACGTCCGTGACGCTACCACTTTGTTGTAAAGAGACTTCCGAGTCTTCGCGCAGGGCCTGGACTCAATACCAGGTTGCGTACAGCCAAATACACACTTGAGCCACCAAGCGGAGTGTTGTCTATTATTGTTGATAAGTGACCCTTGCGCACTTAGCGGCTCAAAGGACAATCAGATATGGACTGCTGTAGATAAGATACACAGGACTTATGTAGATTAGATTATTATGATCACACAATCTCAGACTTGTTGTATTTCCTTAATGTATGACATCACTGTACACTATGACATCATAGGATCCGGACTTTGCGTTGTACTCAACACCCTTGTAGTTTCCCTTTGTTCTATCCTTATTATGATGTCAGTATGATATCATTAGTCTAGATTCTCCTTGTTCTTTTTTGTCCCTTGTTCTCAGAACGTCCACTCCTTTGTCCATCTGTAGAACAATGTCCCTTGTACTTACTGTGACGCCATGTTACCACCATCACTCTGTATTTTGTATAAGTAGTGCAGCTTGTACGCTCCTGGTCCACATCAGTTCTCATCTGTTGTGTGCCAGGTATGTTCTCTACTCTGTAATAACATCAGTTCTCATCTGTTGTGTGCCAGACACTACCTCTGCTTCACTTGCAAGATTACTCTGTTGCTGCTTCCAGCCACCTTCTGTATCTCACCACAGTCTACCCTGTCACTGTGAGTATAGTCCCTTCATGTGCGCTGTTCATCAGGTTATGGGCCCTGGTGCCCTAGCCACTCCACTTGGCTGGTCACTGTGTTCTTAGGATCACACACCAGGCTAAGGTCTGTCTGGGGCCTCACCAGCCTTGCCCAAAGCAGTAGACACTGGGGCGCCAGTGGTCTCTGCTGAGGAACCTCCTGTTCATGTACTGCCCAGTAGTCCTACTTTCACCCCTACTGTTTTCCTAGCCCCTGCGCTATGTGCAAGGAGATTGGATCTGGTAGCCCCTTAATACATATCCAGGTGTGCATGGCCCACTGGGCTGTGTATTGTGGAGCTTAGTGCCAGCTGTCTCTGGTGCTCCACACTGGGTGCAGGATCTCCTCACCATGGGAGTGTAAAACCTGGTTCAGACTCTGGGGGGTGTTCACCACTATGGTGTTCTGCAACCAGATACCTGCCTTGTAGCGGCAATGGGAAAGGATTCAGTAAAGCCACTTGTGGTGATGAGGCAACCAACAGGCCGAGGAGGCTGAGGTAGACAGCCTTGGGCTCTGAAAGCATTCATTCCATATCCCCCTGACGCAAACTAGTGAGCCGTGTCCTAGACACATCCTGGCTGGCAGCTGGCTCCTAGTATGGCAAAGGGATCTTCCATCCTGGGCCTAGCCCTTGTATCACTGGCATACCACAGGAGGCAGGACGCGTTAGCGTTCTGGCCTTACAGATTCACAGACAGGAGTGGTATCCCCATCATATCTTGCAAACTGTTAGAAGCACTGTCGCTGACTGCTCCTCGGCGACAGATAAATCATCCCCATGTCTGCCACCTCTTCTCGCGCTGCCTCGCCCACTGGTGTTGCCACCACTAGTGCGGCTGCAGGAGCCACGGCAGGTGCCTCAACCGGCCTGCCCCCAATCACTTCTGGGTCCACACCCTCTACACGCATTGCCAATGCGTACTCCACAACCTTCGGCATGCCTTCTGGCATTCGCCTCGAGCAATTCAATGGGACTCACTGGAACGAATGGTCTGGGACACTTGAGGCCATCCTCACTCTACATGAGGCTGAGGATGTGTTCACCTGTCACACCCCGCCCACTGGAGTCTCCCCTGAAGAGTGGGAATCCATCCAGCGTCGGTCCAAGGCATACCTCCGCCTATATCTTAAACCAGACGTCTACTCCCTCGTTGCCGACCCATATGCCTATCCCACCTTCGCTGCGAAGTGGGACAAGCTGAAGGATGTGTATGCTGGTGCTTCGGGCAGCACCACCATTTTTAACTTGTGGATCCAGTTAACTCAAGCCCGCCTCGACGACTCCGCGCCCATGGCCTCACAATTGGCCAAACTCAATGAGCTGCGGGTCGGCCTCACCAACGCACAGATGGGTGTCACTGACACCCAATTCTGTCTCATACTCCTCCACACCCTGCCAGCCTCCTATGAGGTTCTGGCATCCACCATCCTTGCCAGTGGCGCACCCTCCAAGCTCAAGCACGCTGAAATAATTGCGCGCATTGTTTCGGAGGAAGCGCGCCGCTCTGGCCCCTCTGGTTCCTCGCTCAATAAGGCTGCCCCTATCAAGCCTAGTGGTGGTGCCCGTAAGAAGAAAGATCACTCTCAGCTCACGTGCCACTACTGTAACAAGAAGGGGCATATCAAGCCTGACTGCAGGCAGAGGAAGAAGGATGAAGCTGCGGGGAAGTTGAAGGACACTGGCAACAAGGCTGCCAACTCTCATGTACTTGTACCTACCACCGCCTCCATTAAGGAGGTCAGTGATGAACCGGCCATTGATTGGGCCGCAAATACAGTTGGAGTTGCCTTGTATGCTGTCTCGCGTGTGCGTTGGATGATGGACAGTGGTGCAACACACCACATCACACCACATCGGTCTGACTTCAAGGACTATACCCCATGTCAAGGCAGTGTGCGCCTAGGGGATAAGTCCACAATCGACCAAGTTGGTGTGGGCTCCGTTGTCTTCACTACGAGCCAAGGCATTCCTATCACCCTAAGCAATGTGCTGCACCTACCACAGGTGAAAACACGCTTCTTGTCAACGCGTGCACTAGCACAAAAGGGTGCGGAAGTGGCCTTTGACAGTGGCTCCTTTAAAATATCTGTCAACAAAAGTTGTGTAGCTGTTGGCTACTTGGAGGACAACCTATACTGGTTGGACGCTTCAAGCATTGGCCTAAATGCTCACGTCAAAAGTGCTGCCACCACTCTTGATATCTGGCATCAGCGCATGGGACACATCTCCTCTGCTGCTCTCAAGTCGTACGGTCCCTCTGCCACTACTGGCATGGACATTGACAGCTCTACCACGCACACTGGTGTGTGTCGTGGGTGCGAGTTAGGCAAATCAACTCGCCAACCCTTCTCTGCGTCCTCCACCAAAAGGACAACCCGCATCTTTGAGATTGTGCACAGTGACCTAGCTGGTCCTATGCAAACTCAATCCCTACAAGGCTCCGCCTACACCGCCACCTTCATAGACGACCACTCTAAGTTCGCAGTGGTATACTTCATTAAGTCGAAGGATCAGTTTGTGAAAGCACTGCAGATGTATTTGGCCTGGGGTGAAACCCAGACGTCCCATAAACTGCGCGCACTCCACTCTGACCGCGGTGGTGAGTATATGGCAAGCCAAGTACAGGAAATTCTCAAGCAGAGAGGGATAGAGCATCACCTTACGATGCCAGGTTCACCACAGTCGAACGGGAAAGCTGAGCGGTTTAACCGCACCATTACGGACAAGGCGATGGCTATGCTACACACAGCTGGCATGTCTAAAGGCTTCTGGGAGCATGCTATGAGCACAGCGGTACACATCTATAACCGCTCTCCCACCCGTATGCTTAAGTGGCGCACACCTTTTGAGCTCTGGTATTCTGGCAAAGTACCAGATGTCTCACATTTATGCGTCTTTGGATGCAAGGGGTACATGCACGTACCCGCTGATAAGCGTCGCAAATTGGATGCGAAGGCCATTGAGGTCACGCTTATTGGGTTTGAGCCTGAATCTAAGGGCTATAAGCTCTGGGACCGCCAAACCCGCTCTGTCAGATTGTCCAGGGATGTGACATTCGACGAGAGCAGCTTCCCATCCCTCCAGGGTGTTGAGCCACACCCGCAACCTTCTCAAGTGGTGTCACAACCACTACCTCCACCAGTAATTGCCGTACCTAGCACGTTGGTGTTACCACCACAGCGAGTTCCCTCCCCTGCACACTCCAGCAGTAGTGAGGAGGAGGATGTTGAAGAACTCCTAGACCCGAAACAAGAGCGTCCACACACGCCACCACCACCACCTGCACTGCCCACTCTGCCCACCACACCAAAGCGTGAGCAAGCTACTCCCACCTCACCACCGCCGCGCCAAAGTGCAACGCGCATTATGCGCCATGTCCCACCTCCCTCACCAGATATGCCTGGAGGTTTTGAGGCCCGTGCACAGCGCAGTCAGCTGTTGCACGAAATGGACAATGCACCAAGGCGCTCTAGCCGTGTGCCTGTGCCCAACCCTCGCTACTACAGTGGGGACAATGTGTGTCACAGTGTGCGCGAAACGAACTCTTACTATACGGTGATGACCTCGTTTGTAAGAAGTAATGTGTCATGGACAGTAGTATCAGTCAGCGGGAGTGGTAGAATCACATGCCGATGTGGCATGTGCTTATCACATGGTAGTTACAGTAGGGTTTGAGCTACTTACGCTACTAGTTACATGACTTCAAGAGGAGCTTTAAAGCGTCCTCGTAAATGTATAAATAGTGGCTCGATAAGACCAAGATACGCCATCTTGGTCTTCTTCAATTCACCACTTCCATTCGTCCCTTTACGCGTGCTTCGCTTGTCTCTTTCAGAGCAAGTCGTCTTCATCGATTATCGGACTACCTAGTGGCACGACTTGCCCTAGTGTACACTCAGATCACGTGCCCATAAGCGCCGTGTATCCCGTGATCAGGTCACGTAACCTCGAAGAGATATTCTGCTAAGTCGTGAACGCCCTTTCGTGTCCAAGTCGGACTAACGCCAGTGGTGGCGTTACATTAAGACCAAGATCCTTCCATCGTGGCATTCACAACTCGAGACCAGTGGAGAAACTTTCAAACCTACTCCCTCGAACGACGAGGAGACCGAAACGTACCAACACAATTCCTAGGAGCTGCTAGGTGGAGAGAATACCGAGGAGAAACAGGATACTTCGTGGACTTTGCGTCGGGGCCAACCCGATACCGCCCCGTTGAGTTCAACTTTGACAATTTGTGCTGGGTCGAGATTACTTGGAACCCCGTAGACAACCGATACGACGCAGTGCGACCCGCGGGAAGAAACTACAACTGCGATATCGACGCAAGGAACCTACCCACACGTGAAGAGTGGGGACGCATAGACGGACAACCCGAAGAAGAACCTAGCACCTCCGAACCAAGAACCCCCGCACCATCTGAGACCAGCGGAGACGACGAAGAATCCGACAACGACGAAGAATCCGAAGTAGGAGAAATAATACAGACAGCTGAGTCCCTATGTATCAACGAACCCGAAAACATCGAAGTCCACCCACCCGCAGACATGGCAACCGCAACAATTACTCAAGAAGACCTGGCTCTTGAAGAAGCCAGAAGAATCACCAAAGAGGCCGAATCCTACCTATGCCCCATCAACCCAACTACAGGACACCGCATGACCGCAGACGACGCAGCCATCTTCAGAGCAGTAGGCCCAGACGTTCCTGACCCACCACCGGGCGCAGGAGGACCCCCAGCACCCAGAAGACCGGGGGGCCCCTTCGGTCAAGGACCACCAGGAGGTGGAAGACCGCCACACGGAAGAAGACAGCCTCAATTCGGAGGAGGAGGCGGGGGGGATCCCTTCGGAGGAGGACCACCATCCCCGCCACCGCCGGCAGCGGGACCAGCGCCAGGAGCACCACATGGGTCGGACAAGCTAGTAGGAGAAACCCCGACTATATTCAACGGAAACAGAGATGAGTACAAATCCTTCCTCACGCAGTGGCACATATACTGGGGACAGAATTCAGAGGCGCCGATCATGACCAACGTCTACCGGCGATGCCTGCTGTTCTTAGGTTTCATCAAAGGCCCGCGAGTATCCAACTGGACACTCGGATTTCTCCAGTGGCTCAACAACGAGCTACATCAAGGACGCAGCCGATACGACCCATTCCTATGGGATACCTTGACTGCGGGATTCTCCGACCGCTTCTCGAACGTACTCGAACAAGAGCAAGCGCAGGCCACACTGGCCAAGGGATTTAAGATGGTTGGCGATGATATTGACTCGTACGTCACCAATTTCGAACAGTTGGCACGGAAGGCTGACTATCGCCTCAACGACCGCCAAACACTGGACCGATTCACGGCGGGCCTTCCGAGAGCCCTTTTCACAAAAATATACGAATTGGACGATCCTCAAACATTCAACGAATGGAAGGAAGCAGCGCTGAAACGACAAAAACAATACATTCACTTATGCGCTCGCCTAGGACTCAACACAACACCCCGCAGTGCACCACCACCACGACCACAGCAAAATCGGGGATACACCCCGCAGTGGGCGCCACCCAGGTTCCCACCACCGCATTATGACCCGAACACCATGGACACATCGGCAGACAGAACCCGCGCACGCCTCGCAGAAGTAGGGGACCCAAACCGAGGCAGCTACCAGAGACCCCCATTTCCACCAAGAGGGGGACCAGGACAAAACCGAGGAGGCAGACCACGCCGAGATATGAGGGAAGTTGTAACGTTCCACCGGACGTTCCTTCTTATTCTGCGGACAAGGCTTTCGGGACGACCCAACGATCACCGAGATATGTCGAAGTCACGTGCTCGATCTTGTACTAGCTCGATAACGAGGCGTAGTAGTGTAGCCCAAAGGATACAGAGGGTGATGAAGAGAACAAGTCGAAGTTGATATGAGTGAATGGTCGGCAAGACAGCACAACCAGAGGAGAATGGTGCAGCACGCTCCTTGAACGGCAAGAGTAGAGTGGAAAGGAGAAGATAGGGGCCTTACGGTGATCCCTCAGCTAAGGACGATTCAACAGATGTATATGCACCAAAAGTAGCTAACAGCACACAACTGGCAAGACAGCGCAGGAGTGGCACTACAATGGGTGGTATAATCCAAGAAGTCAAGCTTAGGTCTTCAGCGACCATAAGCCCCAGTCTATATACATGTCCAAGGAGGTTTGAACCCCAGCTTGGAACTCCGAAACCCTAATATCCGGATCCTAGGAATGAGTCACAAACGAGTCAGAGATAACAATCCACCAATGGCAGTAAGGCGCAAAGGTATGAGTCAGAGATAAAGATCCGCAGCTGTATGAGCGCTGCTTCCATCCAATCAGAACGCAAACGTGTACAATCCATCAGAATCAAGGCACAATCGATCAGGCACATACGAGTCATCACAAACACGAGGCAGTCGAGACCGGTTCAGGCACAAGCTCATCTGGACCCTTCTGGTGCGAGTCTAGCCAGGTCACGTGCCAGGGTCACGTGACGGGCGTTTGACGTAAGATCACGTGATCTACTCCCAGTATTCTTGAGCGAATCCATGGTAGTCGGGAAAGTCACGTGACTTAGCTAGTTGTTGGGTAGTCCACGCCCCATATCCCATAACTACAACCTCTTCTTCGGCACTTTCAGCACGTGATCGCTTTACGGCAGTGTTTCGAGGTCGTGCAGGGGTGTTCGGGGGAGCAGTTACGGGCGAAACCGTAACATTACCCTCTCTTCTGAAACAACGCCCACGTTGTCGTAGGACGTTTTCGGTGGTGTTCATGGCGGGATGATAGGAAATGTCGCGTTTAAGGAGTTCGCCAGCTATTTGGTTAGCGGCGCGGTCGAGTTTTTGAACTTTGAAGCCTTCGTTCTTTTTCTTGGCTTCTTGCAAGGCGTGTTCCGTTGCTCGCAGTCTTCGTTCCAGGGAGTCGATGGTTTCTCGAGGTTTTCCTTCCTCGATCTTCTTCTCGACCCAGGAGCTCCAGTCGTCGTATCGTTTAACGAGCTTGGCATCCTGATTGCGGTAGGCGGCGGCGCGATTTATGGAAAGGTCTTCCCATAGACTGACCAGCTGATCTTCGCTCAGCGGTACGGGAGACGGGTGTTGTATCGGCTTAAAGCCAACGTCAGATATCGGGGACGGCAAAGGGGTAGCAGCACGTCTCTCTGGTGTACGGGGCAGCGCGACCGTTGTCGGCGCATGTCTCGTTGTCGGGGCATAGGTGGCTCTGTCGCTTGCGTAGACGGTCTTGACGATATGGGATCTTCCGCGATTATCAGCTCGCGTCGGAACAGCGCGCGGCATCGGGGAAGTCCTTCGGTTGTCAGCTCGCGGCTGGTCAGCGCGCGGCACCGAATCGTCGTCGTTGTAGTCTTCCATCCATGACCGGTGTCGGGGCAATTCCTGATTTGGGCAATTCCTCCGAGTATGTCCGGTCTGCCAGCAATGGTGGCACTTAGCTTTAGCTTGGGCTCGCACCCTTCCAGCGGTTAGGTCCATGGCGTCGGGGTTGCTCTGGTAAGCAAACCATCCGGTGTTCTCCGCAGCTTGCGCCTCTTGCGCGGCGTCGGCTTCAGCACTCCCCCAGGAGGCAGGTGTCGGGTCAGGATGTGGCGGGGTATAGAACGTTTCAGGTCCATCCCATGTTGCAGCTGGCGTTGTGAACGTGTTGGGACCATCCCATGCTTGCTGTTCTTGCAGGGTGTCCGCGATGTACTGGGCGTCCTCCGGGTTTTTGTCTTCTATATCCCGGAAAGCTTCTATCAATCTTTGAACTTGCGGTGTCAGCACGCTCTTCTTAGCGGCCCGCTTTTTCTTCTTTGAGGTTCGCTCCTTATCAGCACGCGTCCCGCGCGGCGGAGGTACCCTCTCTTCAGATTCTTTGAAATCGTATGGCGTCCAATAGTAGTCGTCGACCAAGTCGTCCTGGCTGTATTCTTCAACGTATTCTTCAGCCTCGTCAGGCACTTCTGTCGCCTTATCATCTGCAGACAGAGAGGGAGGAGGAGACACTTCCCAATCATTAAGATGTCCCTCACGACGGTTGCCAACAGGAAAATCGTAGCCTGGGTCGCGTTCGTCTTCCGGGTCTTCAGCACCGGGCACGTCTTCGTCGTATTCTTCTCTCGCGTCGTCACGCGGCACAAATTCGTCCATGAATCTCCCGATTACATCTTCGAGGAGCATGTCGTCGTCGTCATCCATGCCTTCCTCGCGCCATTGTTCGATCTTATAGATCATATTGCGGGCCCAGCGATCAACTGGCGGTCGGATCAGGGACAGGAAGATTGTCGTATATTGGTACTGTGAAAACTGGGGACTTAGCTGGTATTGCCATTCGTCCCACGCCTTAACAAATCCGTCGGCTTCCTCAGGGTCGCCTTCGAATAATACCGGCAGAGCAGCGCGGTCTTCGGAGCGTCCGTAGATGACCTCCGGCTCGTAGTACTCGTCTTCAGCCACTGGGTCAGGGTTGGCATCCCTTTCTTCACCGTCATCAGCCACTGTTTGGGAGTTGGCCTCTCCATATTCTTCGGCAGCCACTTCTTCGGAGTTGGCATCTCCCTGGTCGGCATCCTCAGCGAGGACTTCTTCAGCACGACCGATTGCGCCTATGCGCAGTTCCTCTTCCGATTTCGTTTCAGACTGTACGTCGTCCTCCTCGGCAGGGTCAGCGCGAGCGAGATCAGAGGGAAGGAATAAACGTCTCTTGGGTTCCTCTACAGCACAAGGGAATTCTTCTTCCTTGGCAGGACCGTATCCGTAGTCGTTGAGCGACTCTTCGTCTTCCTCGTACTCGTATTCCGAGGGGTGTTGTTCTTGATGGCGCGCCGATATGGCATAGCGTAGGTCTTTTCTGTCTTGAGACTCCTGTTCTTCAGCACAGCTCTCGTAGCCGGCACAGAGGTCCTCGTCGTCGTTAACGTAGTTCTCCAAAATAGCGTATCGTGACATATTGGTGACGGAAGGGTAGAAGAAGCTTGACTTAATGTAACGTTCCACCGGACGTTCCTTCTTATTCTGCGGACAAGGCTTTCGGGACGACCCAACGATCACCGAGATATGTCGAAGTCACGTGCTCGATCTTGTACTAGCTCGATAACGAGGCGTAGTAGTGTAGCCCAAAGGATACAGAGGGTGATGAAGAGAACAAGTCGAAGTTGATATGAGTGAATGGTCGGCAAGACAGCACAACCAGAGGAGAATGGTGCAGCACGCTCCTTGAACGGCAAGAGTAGAGTGGAAAGGAGAAGATAGGGGCCTTACGGTGATCCCTCAGCTAAGGACGATTCAACAGATGTATATGCACCAAAAGTAGCTAACAGCACACAACTGGCAAGACAGCGCAGGAGTGGCACTACAATGGGTGGTATAATCCAAGAAGTCAAGCTTAGGTCTTCAGCGACCATAAGCCCCAGTCTATATACATGTCCAAGGAGGTTTGAACCCCAGCTTGGAACTCCGAAACCCTAATATCCGGATCCTAGGAATGAGTCACAAACGAGTCAGAGATAACAATCCACCAATGGCAGTAAGGCGCAAAGGTATGAGTCAGAGATAAAGATCCGCAGCTGTATGAGCGCTGCTTCCATCCAATCAGAACGCAAACGTGTACAATCCATCAGAATCAAGGCACAATCGATCAGGCACATACGAGTCATCACAAACACGAGGCAGTCGAGACCGGTTCAGGCACAAGCTCATCTGGACCCTTCTGGTGCGAGTCTAGCCAGGTCACGTGCCAGGGTCACGTGACGGGCGTTTGACGTAAGATCACGTGATCTACTCCCAGTATTCTTGAGCGAATCCATGGTAGTCGGGAAAGTCACGTGACTTAGCTAGTTGTTGGGTAGTCCACGCCCCATATCCCATAACTACAACCTCTTCTTCGGCACTTTCAGCACGTGATCGCTTTACGGCAGTGTTTCGAGGTCGTGCAGGGGTGTTCGGGGGAGCAGTTACGGGCGAAACCGTAACAGAAGTCATCTGTTACAACTGTAACAACCCCGGCCACTTCTCACGAGAATGCACACGCCCCAGAAAACCGAGGCAACCCCTCCCACCACGCGCAAGCACGAGTCGGAGCATGGACACCGACTACTACAGTCAAGAACCAACAACAGTGCGTCGCGCAGAGGCCACACCAGAAGAGCAAGCCAAAGGGTGGATGGAAACGCTTAGAGGGGCTAGCGACGAGGTGAAAGACCTCGTATTCAAGGATCTCTGGACCCAAGAGGGTTTTCAGGACGCCTGAACCCATCAGCCTGGGTGAGGGCAGTCAATTGTAATTCTGTAATCATGACTCGCTACCGTTCGCTCCGAATTCCAGTATCGATTCGTACAAATTACTCTATGGCCGACATCAAAGGACTCGTTGACTCCGGAGCCACCGACAACTTTATAAGACCCGCATTCGCTAAACGCATGGGCCTCGGGCTACAAACCCTTGAGAAACCCAAAAAGATCTGGAACATAGACAACACGGAAAACAAAGCTGGGTCTATCACACACTTCATCGATCTAGACGTCCAAACCAATAACGTCTCTAAGACTATGAGGTTCCTCGTCACCGACATAGGAAACGAGGATCTCGTCCTCGGATACCCCTGGCTAGCAACCTACGAGCCAACTATCAGCTGGGCACACGCCACCATTCACGAAGGGGCCCTTCCAGTAGTGCTTCGATCAATCAACCCCACAGAAACGCAAACCACCATTGCCAGTGCAATGACCCAAGACGAAGCAGAAAATATTGTCCAAAAACTCGAAGAGGAATGCCAGATACGTACCACAGCCACCAAACTAGCCATTGCAGCCAATCAAAACACCGTCGTGGAAGCCCTCCCAGAACCATATCAATGCTTTGCGAAGATCTTCAGCGAAGAAGCATCCCACCGATTCCCACCATCATGACCTTGGGACCACGCAATTGACTTCAAACCAGGCACACCCCCCAGCATCGACTGCAAAGTCTACCCAATGTCACAGGACGAAGACGGACAACTATGCGAATGGCTAGACGAACAGCTCAAGCTAGGCTATATCCGACCCTCAAAATCGCCATATGCCTCGTCATTCTTCTTCATCAAGAAGAAGGATGGCAAACTACGACCGATACAGGATTATCGAAGGATTAACGCATGCACGGTGCGCAACCAATACCCACTACCCCTCATGTCGGAACTCATCAACGACCTGGGAGATGGGCACATATTCACCAAACTCGATGTCCGATGGGGGTACAACAATGTACGCATCAAGGAAGGGGATGAGTACAAAGCAGCCTTCAAAACGAAATACGGACTTTTTGAGCCACTTGTCATGTACTTCGGACTCACAAACTCACCAGCAACGTTCTGATGAACAGCGCACATGAAGGGATGATACTCACAGTGACAAGGGGACTGTGGTGAGATATCAAAGGTGGCTGGAAGCAGCAACAGAGTGAATCTAGCAAGTGAAGCAGATGTGGGGTCTGGCACACAACAGATGAGAACTGATGTTACATTAGAGAAGTGGAGACATACCTGGCACACAACAGATGAGAACTGATGTGGACCAGGAGCGTACAAGCTGTACTACTTATACAAAATACAGGAGTGACACTAGTACAACAGAAGTAACACAGAGTCACATAATACAAGGAGCGTTGTTCTACAGAGAGACACAAAGGAGTGTGCAGAAGGAGAACAAGAGTGCAAAGAACAAGGGAAGGCTAGACTATGATATCATAGTGACATCACAATAAAGATAAAACAAAGGAAGTGAGTACAAGGACAAAATACAATAGGAGTCCAGAGGAGTCCATGATGTCATTGTACAGTGATGTCACAGATAAGAAAGTCCGAGATTGTAAGGATCATAATAATCTAATCTACATAAGTCCAATATATCTTATCTAAAGCAGTCCGTTATCTGCGTGTCCATTGAGCCGCTAAGTGCGCACAGGTCACTTATCAACATCTCCCCGTGATCAGCAATCTGGGACTAGCACAAGCCCATGTCAATATTGTGTTGCTGCAGCAGGACACGCGCAAGCGACTTGGTGAAGCCATCCGCAACCATTTCCGCAGTAGGGGTTCTAATAAGGGTGATGGTCCCCTTTTCGATGTACTCCCTTATGACATGATGCCTAATGGCAATGTGCTTTGATCGCCTCCCAGTGACAGGGTTCAAGGCCAAGTCAATGGCACCCTTGTTGTCACCATGTAGTGGGATGGGGTCGTCGACCTCGTACCCGAGTTCCGCAAGGAAGCTCTGATACCAAGCGGCTTGGTTGGCCGCATCGGTCATGGCCATGTATTCCGCCTCTGTAGTGTTTTGGGCCACTGTCTTTTGCTTTCGCGAAGACCAGCTTATTGCACCATTGGCTAAAAGGAACACATAACCCGAAGTGGAGTGTCTGTCGTCAACCTGGTCACCCAGGGAAGAATCAGAGTAGCCATGAAGGCCGTCTCCACTGGCGCCATCGTAGACTATCCGCATGTCCACAGTGCCTACTAAGTAAGTCAGAACGTATTGCGCAAGCCGCAGATGTTGTGGTGAGGGATTCGCTGCATACTGTGCCAGACGTGACACAGCGAAGGAAATGTCTGGTCTAGTACCAATCTGAACGTACAGCAGACTACCAATGAGTGACTGGTAGTGCGTAATGTCAGAGGCAGTAGCCTGACCCGTATATTTATGAAGGTGCTCGTCAGCACCAGCGGGCAAGGGTGTGGAGTGTGGAGTGGCATCAGACATGCCAAAGCGTTCAAGGACATCCTTGACATAGCCAGACTGATCTATTTCGATGCGTCTGAGGGAGCGGTCGCGCACAATGCGCATACCAAGATAGGACTCTATCTCCCCGAGATCTGTCATCTCATAGCGTTCAGAAAGGTCTGACTTCAAACGCTTGATTCTTTCCAACGAAGCACCCAATATAGTGATGTCGTCAACGTAAACGATAACGAAGAGTGGTCCATCCCCCTCTCGTTGAGGCAACACATATACGCCGGCATCGGCAAACGTCCGCTTAAAGCCGAGTGCAAGTAACACTCCATGGAATTGTAAGTTCCATGCACGGGAGGCTTGTTTGAGACCATATATCGCCTTGACTAGGCGACACACCTTCGTCTCTGCACCAGTGGTGATGAACCCTTGTGGTTGCTCCATGTAAATCTCCTCGTCAAGCACGCCATTGAGGAACGCAGACTTGACATCCATCTGATGGATGTGCCAGTCCTCCAGCGCGGCCAACGCCAGAAGTAATCTCAGCGACTCGAACCGTGCGACAGGAGAGAAGGTTTCATCAAAATCAATGCCAGGGATTTGCGTAAACCCCTTAGCCACCAAGCGAGCTCTGTAGCGGCCATCCGCTTTGAGCTTGAAGACCCATTTGGATTTTACTGCCTTACGATTAGGCGGGAGATCCACTAACTCCCATGTGCCATTGTGGGCGAGTGCGTCCATTTCATACTGACACGCCTTAGTCCACTCATCTGCATCTGCAGACCACATGGCCTCTGCATAGGATGCAGGGTCTCTGCCGACATATGCCGCAGCTAGCAGTTCCGCATACCCCAGTCGCCTGCCGCGCAGTGCCACATTGTCCCCACTGTAGTAGCGAGGATTGGGCACAGGCACACGGCTAGAGCGCCTTGGTGCATTGTCCATCTCACGCAACAGCTGACTACGCTGTGCTCGAGCCTCAAAACCTCCCGGCATATCCGGTGAGGGAGGTGGGACATGGCGCATAATGCGCGTTGCACTTTGACGCAGCGGTGGTGAGGTGGGAGTAGCTTGCTCACGCTTTGGTGTGGTGGGCAGAGTGGGCAGTGCAGGTGGTGGTGGTGGCGTGTGTGGACGCTCTTGTTTCGGGTCTAGGAGTTCTTCAACATCCTCCTCCTCACTACTGCTGGAGTGTGCAGGGGAGGGAACTCGCTGTGGTGGTAACGCCAACGTGCTAGGTACGGCAATTACTGGTGGAGGTAGTGGTTGTGACACCACTTGAGAAGGTTGTGGGTGTGGCTCAGCACCCTGGAGGGACGGGAAGCTGCTCTCGTCGAATGTCACATCCCTGGACAATCTGACAGAGCGGGTTTGGCGGTCCCAAAGCTTATAGCCCTTAGATTCAGGCTCAAACCCAATAAGCGTGACCTCAATGGCCTTCGCATCCAATTTGCGACGCTTATCAGCGGGTACGTGCATGTACCCCTTGCATCCAAAGACGCGTAAATGTGAGACATCTGGTACTTTGCCAGAATACCAGAGCTCAAAAGGTGTGCGCCACTTAAGCGTACGGGTGGGAGAGCGGTTATAGATGTGTACCGCTGTGCTCATCGCATGCTCCCAGAAGCCTTTAGACATGCCAGCTGTGTGTAGCATGGCCATCGCCTTATCCGTGATGGTGCGGTTAAACCGCTCGGCTTTCCCGTTCGACTGTGGTGAACCTGGCATCGTAAGGTGATGCTCTATCCCTCTCTGCTTGAGAATTTCCTGTACTTGGCTCGCCATGTACTCGCCTCCACAGTCAGAGTGGAGTGCGCGCAGTTTATGGGACGTCTGGGTTTCACCCCAGGCCAAATACATCTGCAGCGCCTTCACAAACTGATCCTTCGACTTAATGAAGTACACCACTGCATGCTTGGAGTGGTCGTCTATGAAGGTGGCGGTGTACGCGGAGCCTTGTAGGGACTGAGTTTGCATTGGACCGGCGAGGTCACTATGTACAATCTCAAAGATACGGGTTGTCCTCTTGGTGGAGGATGCAGAGAAGGGTTGGCGAGTGGATTTGCCTAACTCGCACCCACGACACACAGCAGTGTGTGTAGTAGAGCTGTCAATGTCCATGCCAGTAGTGGCAGAGGGACCGTACGACTTAAGAGCAGCAGGGGAGATGTGTCCCATGCGCTGATGCCAGATATCAAGAGTGGTGGCAGCACTTTTGACGTGAGCATTGAGGCCAATGCTTGAAGCGTCCAACCAGTAAAGGTTGTCCTCCAAGTAGCCAACAGCTACACATTGTTTGCTGACAGATATTTTGAACGAGCCACTGTCAAAGGCCACTTCCGCACCCTTTTGTGCTAGAGCACGCGTCGACAGGAAGCATGTTTTCACCTGTGGAAGGTGCAGCACATTACTTAGGGTGATAGGAATGCCTTGGCTCGTAGTGAAGACGACGGAGCCTACACCAATTTGGTCGATTGTGGACTTATCACCCAGGCGCACAGCGCCTTTACACGGGGTGTAGTCCTTGAAGTCAGACCGATGTGGTATGATGTGGTGTGTGGCACCACTGTCCATCATCCAACGCACACGTGAGGCAGCATACAAGGCAACACCAACTGAATTTGCAGCCCAGTCAATGGCGGGCTCATCAACGACCTCCTTAATGGAGGCGGTGGTTGGTACTAATACATGACTATTGGCAGCCTTGTTGCTCGTGTCCTTCGCCTTCCCTGCAGCTTCATCCTTCTTTCCTCTGCCTGCAGTCAGGCTTGATGTGCCCCTTTTTGTTACAGTAGTGGCAAGTAAGTTGAGAATGATCCTTCTTCTTACGTGGGCCACTGCTAGGCTTAATGGGGGCAGCCTTGTTGAGCGAGGAACCAGAGGGGCCAGAGCGACGCGCTTCCTCCGAAACGATGCGCACAATTATTTCAGCGTGCTTGAGTTTGGAGGGGGCGCCACTGGCGAGGATGGTGGAGGCCAGAACCTCGTAGGAGGCTGGCAGAGCGTGGAGAAGTATGAGACAGAATTGGGTGTCTGTGACACCCATCTGTGCGTTGGAAAGGCCGACCCGCAGCTCATTGAGTTTGGCCAACTGAGAGGCCATGGGCGCGGAGTCGTCGAGGCGGGCTTGAGTTAATTGGATCCACAAATTAAAAATGGTGGTGCTGCTGCTGGCACCAGCATAAACGTCCTTCAGCTTGTCCCACTTTGACTTGAAGGTGGGATAGGCGAGTGGGTCGGCAACGAGGGAGTAGACGTCAGGCTTAAGATAGAGGCGAAGATATGCCTTGGCCCGACGCTGGACAGAGTCCCACTCATCGGCGGTGATTCCAGAGGGTGGAACTTGGAGGTAGAACACATCCTCCGCTTCATTCAGCGTGAGGATGGCCTCTAAGGTTCCAGACCACTCGTTCCAGTTGGACCCATCGAATCGGGTGAGATTGATGCCCGAAGGCATGCCAAAGGAATTGCCATACGTGTTTGAGATACGTGAGGAGGGTGTGGACCCAGTAGCAGGTGGCAGTGAACCGCCTGCTGTGGCGCCTGCAGCCGCACCAGTGGCACCAGTGGGCGAGGCAGCGCGAGAGGAGTGTGTGGAAGACATAGGGATGATTTATCTATCGCCGAGGAGCAGTCAGCGATAGTGCTTCAAAATAGTTGCAAGATATGGATGGGGGTACCACTCCTGTCTGTGAATCTGTAAAGCCAGAACGCTAACGCGTCCTGCCTCCTGTGGTATGCCAGTGATACAAGGGCTAGGCCCAGGATGGAAGATCCCTTTGCCATACTAGGAGCCAGCTGCCAGCCAGGATGTGTCTAGGACACGGCTCACTAGTTTGCGTCAGGGGGATATGGAATGAATGCTTTCAGAGCCCAAGGCTGTCTACCTCAGCCTCCTCGGCCTGTTGGTTGCCTCATCGCCACAAGTGGCTTTACTGAATCCTTTCCCATTGCCGCTACAAGGCAGGTATCTGGTTGCAGAACACCATAGTGGTGAACACCCCCCAGAGTCTGAACCAGGTTTTACACTCCCATGGTGAGGAGATCCTGCGCCCAGTGTGGAGCACCAGAGACAGCTGGCACTAAGCTCCACAATACACAGCCCAGTGGGCCATGCACACCTGGATATGGATTGAAGGGCTACCAGACCCAATCTCCTTGCGCATAGCGCAGGGGCTAGGAAAACAGTAGGGGTGAAAGTAGGACTACTGGGCAGTACATAACAGGAGGTTCCTCAGCAGGGACCACTGGTGCCCCAGTGTCCACTGCCTTGGGCAAGGCTGGTGAGGCCCCAGACAGACCTTAGCCTGGTGTGTGATCCTAGGAACACAGTGACCAGCCAAGTGGAGTGGCTAGGGCACCAGGGCCCATAACCTGATGAACAGCGCACATGAAGGGATGATACTCACAGTGACAAGGGGACTGTGGTGAGATATCAAAGGTGGCTGGAAGCAGCAACAGAGTGAATCTAGCAAGTGAAGCAGATGTGGGGTCTGGCACACAACAGATGAGAACTGATGTTACATTAGAGAAGTGGAGACATACCTGGCACACAACAGATGAGAACTGATGTGGACCAGGAGCGTACAAGCTGTACTACTTATACAAAATACAGGAGTGACACTAGTACAACAGAAGTAACACAGAGTCACATAATACAAGGAGCGTTGTTCTACAGAGAGACACAAAGGAGTGTGCAGAAGGAGAACAAGAGTGCAAAGAACAAGGGAAGGCTAGACTATGATATCATAGTGACATCACAATAAAGATAAAACAAAGGAAGTGAGTACAAGGACAAAATACAATAGGAGTCCAGAGGAGTCCATGATGTCATTGTACAGTGATGTCACAGATAAGAAAGTCCGAGATTGTAAGGATCATAATAATCTAATCTACATAAGTCCAACATATCTTATCTAAAGCAGTCCGTTATCTGCATGTCCATTGAGCCGCTAAGTGCGCACAGGTCACTTATCAACACGTTCCAGAATATGATGAACGACATCTTAGGCGACACAATCCGAGTCTTTGCGGCAATGGGAACGATTATCCGTGTCTACATGGACGACATCGGAATCGCAACACTTGAACACGTGGGCCTTCAAGCGCACATCGACGCCGTCTGCGCAGTACTTCAAGTAGCACTGGACCATGACCTGTACTTCAAACCGTCCAAGTGTACCTTCCACCAACCGCGAATGGATTACCTGGGGGTAATTCTCGAAAAGGGGGTGACTCGCATGGACCCCGTAAAAATTGCTGGTATACGCGACTGGCCCACACCCACGAAGGTACGAGACGTACGCTCCTTTTTGGGCTTCTGCAATTTTTACCGCCTCTTCATTCGCGGTTTCGCCACATACGCACGAGCCCTCAACAAACTCACACGCAAAGACGCAGAGTGGACGTGGGGCAAAGACGAAGAAACGGCCTTCCAAACCCTCAAACGCCTAGTCACAAGCAAACTGGTACTCGCACATCCCACGCTGACAGACCAATTCGAACTCGAAGTAGACGCATCGGGATACGCAGTAGGCGCAGTACTCCTACAGAAGAAGCAAGATGGGAAAAGACACCCCCTCGGTTACTTCTCGGCCACCCTAAACGAAGCGGAACGCAACTACGACATCTATGACTTGGAACTTCTGGTGATTGTCAAGGCACTGTGACACTGGAGACCGTTCCTGGCAGGCTCACCGCACAAAATTAAAATCTTCTCCGACCACCTCAACCTTACACACTGGAAGACACCGCAGAAGATAAGTCGCCGAGTAGCCCGAGAAGTCCTAGAACTCATGGAATACGATTTCGAGATCCACCACATCAAAGGGACTAACAACGGACGCGCAGATGCTCTATCGCGAAGACCCAACTACAACCGGGGGGAAAGGGACAACGAAGGAGTCGTCGTCTTACCTGAGAAGGTATTCGTGCGAACCGTCACCACGCAATCGCCGGAAACCCACGAACAAGACGAAGACATTCTACGACCCTGGGTAGACCCACACAAGCTCAAGAAAGTCAATGAAGTCTGGTACCACCAAGGTGCACGAGTAGTCACCGGAGGACCGGAAGAAATCCGCATCGTCATCGCCAACCACCACGACCCCCCAGTCTACGGCCACCCAGGAATCAAGCGAACGGCGAGAATCATCGAGCGAAGTCACTGGTGGCCGAATATGCTGAAACAAATAACGGAGTACGTTCAAGGCTGCGCGGAATGTCAACGCCACAAGGTTAACAACCGCCCGACGCGAGCCCCACTAGTGCCCATCACGCCGACACCTGACGCTAAGCCATTCGAAGTCATCGCTCTTGACTTCATCACTAAATTGCCGGAGTCACAGGGATACGATTCGATCCTCACCGTAACTGACCACGACTGCACCAAAGCGTCAGTGTTCATCCCCTGCAACGAGGAAATATCCGTGGAAGAAACCGCTGCACTGTACGTCACTCATGTGTTTTGGAGATTCGGATTACCAGCGAAAATTATCAGCGACCGCGATCCGAGATTCGCATCAAAGTTCACACGCGAATTATGCCGAATCCTCGGCATCTACCAAAACATCTCCACGGCATATCACCCCCGGACGGACGGACAATCAGAGCGCACCAATCAGTGGCTAGAACAATACCTGTGGTTCTGGACCAATGAGCGTCAAGATAACTGGGCGCGATTCCTACCAATGGCAGAGTTCGCGCATAACAACTGGCCCCACGAGGCGACAAGGAAGTCTCCATTTTCGCTCCTGATGGGATACGACCCCCGCGCTGATTGGATCGATAAGCCTTTGCCTATTCCCCAGGTACTCACGAGACTTCAACAGTTCCGAGATGCACGGAAAGAAGCCCAAACCCTTATCAAAAAGGCACAATCCTTGTGGATCAAACACCGAGATACGCCCAAGTATCAGGTAGGAGACCAAGTGTGGTTAGAAGGACGGCATCTCCGAACCAATCAACCGACGGCCAAGCTCGTGGCATGACGGCACAGACCATTCCAAATTACACGAGTCTTGTCACCGGTCAACTATCAACTCCAACTTCCCACGCAGTGGAGCATCCACCCCGTATTCCACATCGACCTGCTCACACCTTATCGCGAGACGCCCATGCATGGGAAAAACTTTCAACGCCCACCACTGGATCTAGTGAATGGAGAAGAGGAATATGAAGTGGAACACATTCTAGACTCCAGGCGATTCGGCCGGAACAAGAGATTGCAATACCTCGTGAAATGGAAGGGATACCCCGACTCGGAGAACCAGTGGGTCAACAAGGATGACGTATTCGCTGACGAAGCCATAGCGGAGTACGAGCGGGGTTCAATCGCAGCCAGGATGCATATAAACCGAACGGACCACGCTAAGTCTTCCCCATCTACTCACACTGGAATCCTCTCACACATCACCATGTCCTCTCCCTCCTCATCTCCCGCTATTGCCGCCAACCTCCGAGGGTCGTTCACCTACGAGGAACTTAAAGCCGCCATCGACAACCTCGTGCCCATCGAAGACCTCGACAACCCCAACACTCCCACCACCTACTGGATGCTTGGCACCGACGGCCAACACCTCAACCGCACGCCCTATACGCAGGCCGAAGTTGATCAGCTTCGCGCAGCTCTCCAAGACTGCGCGCCTTCCTCACCGGGACCTCTCCTGGTTCGAGTGGAGTACTGGGTCGACACGAACCAAGAACGCGAACACGATGCGATGGGAGGAGTGGAAGCTGACAGCGGAGAGGTGGAGGCTAGAGCAGTTGGCGATGGCAGCGACAAGGAGAACGAGGATCCTCGAAAGGAGGAAACTATTCGACGAGATGATGCGCGCCAGATCCAGGACCAGCCAGAGCGCAAGCTCAAAGAGTGGTACCCAGCTGAGCACCCCTTCATTCTCACCACCACCGATTCTGACCACCCCGATGAAACTCCATACACCCTCGACACCGTGGGCCGCCCCATCTATCGAGGCTCCCTCCGGGTGGACATCCCTGCCTCCACTCATCACACAACCACACTCCACCGCCGACTCACCGACACCCGCTTCGCCCCGTACGGCTACGTTCACAACAGAGGGGATAAATTCGTCAACTTCCCCATCACCGACGCCCAGGGGGTCACCACTCAGGCCTCCTACGTCCAGGTCATCATGACTCCCGACCCCATCGTCCTCGGTATCGCCGCGGACAGCGACAAGACCTACTCAAAGCCGCTGTACGCGGAACCTCAAGTGCGAGAGAGGGGAAAGCCTCAATACGGAGAGCTGGAGATACGAGCCCTCGCCGCCGGACACGCCAACCAACACCGCCTCGACACGGCGATCAACGAGTTGAAGGATGTGGGGTTGAAAGCTGAGTTACACAGATTCCGATCACTCAAGAACAAAGCTGAAAGGATCGAACAGCGCCTCCACACCCTCTCACTGGCCCTAGGCGGTGTACAGGCCGACGTCGCACGTTCGAAGTTTAGGCTGGAGATGGCGGACATTCACAACAGAGTCGACGAAGTACAAGAAGGGTGGCTTGGAGGTATAGGCCCCACTCGGCGCCGTGGTCGTCGCGGCTGAAAAGGGGGTGATGTCACGGTGTGCGCAAAACGAACTCTTACTATACGGTGATGACCTCGTTTGTAAGAAGTAATGTGTCATGGACAGTAGTATCAGTCAGTGGGAGCGGTAGAATCACATGCCGATGTGGCATGTGCTTATCACATGGTAGTTACAGTAGGGTTCGAGCTACTTACGCTACTAGTTACACGACTTCAAGAGGAGCTTTAAAGCGTCCTCGTAAATGTATAAATAGTGGCTCGATAAGACCAAGATACGCCATCTTGGTCTTCTTCAATTCACCACTTCCATTCGTCCCTTTACGCGTGCTTCGCTTGTCTCTTTCAGAGCAAGTCGTCTTCATCGATTATCGGACTACCTAGTGGCACGACTTGCCCTAGTGTACACTCAGATCACGTGCCCGTAAGCGCCGTGTATCCCGTGATCAGGTCACGTAACCTCGAAGAGATATTCTGCTAAGTCGTGAACGCCCTTTCATGTCCAAGTCGGACTGACGCCAGTGGTGGCGTTACAATGTGGCACTGCGCAGCAGGCGACTGGGGTATGCGGAACTGTTAGCTGCGGCCTATGTTGGCAGAGACCCTGCATCCTATGCAGAGGCCATGCGGTCTGCAAATGCAGATGAGTGGACTAAGGCGTGTCAGTATGAAATGGACGCACTCGCCCACAATGGCACATGGGAGTTAGTGGATCTCCCGCCTAATCGTAAGGCAGTAAAATCCAAATGGGTCTTCAAGCTCAAAGCAGATGGCCGCTACAGAGCTCGCTTGGTGGCTAAGGGATTCACGCAGATCCCTGGCATAGATTTCGATGAAACCTTCTCTCCCGTCGCACGATTTGAGTCGCTAAGATTGCTTCTGGCGTTGGCTGCGCTGGAGGACTGGCATATCCATCAGATGGATGTCAAGTCCGCGTTTCTCAATGGTGTGCTTGATGAGGAGATATACATGGAGCAACCACAAGGTTTCACCGTCACTGGTGCAGAGACGAAGGTGTGTCACCTTGTCAAAGCGATATATGGTCTCAAACAAGCCTCCTGTGCATGGAACTTGCAATTCCATGGAGTGCTCCTTGCACTCGGCTTCAAGCGGACGTTCGCTGATGCAGGCGTATATGTGTTGCCACAACGAGAGGGGGATGGACCACTCTTCGTTATCGTTTACGTTGACGACATCACTATATTGGGTGCCTCTTTGGAGAGGATTAAGCGTTTAAAGTCAGATCTCTCTGAACGCTATGAGATGACAGACCTCGGGGAGATAGAATCATATCTTGGTATGCGCATTGTGCGCGACCGCTCCCTCAGACGCATCGAAATAGATCAGTCTGGCTATGTCAAGGATGTCCTTGAACGCTTTGGCATGTCTAATGCCACTCCACACTCCACACCCTTACCCGCTGGTGCTGACGAGCACCTTCATAAATATACGGGTCAGGCTACTGCCTCTGACATTACGCACTACCAGTCACTCATTGGTAGTCTGCTGTACGTTCAGATTGGCACTAGGCCAGACATTTCCTTTGCTGTATCACGTTTGGCGCAGTATGCAGCAAATCCTTCACCACAACATCTACGGCTTGCGCAATACATTCTGTCCTACCTAGTGGGAACTGTGGACATACGTATAGTTTATGATGGCGCCAGTGGAGATGGCCTTCATGGCTACTCTGATTCTTCCCTGGGTGACCAGGTAGATGATAGACACTCCACTTCCGGTTATGTGTTCTTATTAGCCAATGGTGCAATAAGCTGGTCTTCGCGAAAGCAAAAGACTGTAGCCCAAAACACTACAGAGGCGGAATACATGGCCATGACCGATGCGGCCAACCAAGCCGCATGGTATCAGAGCTTCCTTGAGGAACTCGGGTACGAGGTCGACAACCCCATCCCACTGCATGGTGACAATAAGGGTGCCATTGACCTGGCCTTGAACCCTGTCACTGGGAGGCGATCGAAGCACATTGCCATACGGCATCATGTCATTAGGGAGTACATCGAAAAGGGGACCATAACCCTTATTAGAACCCCTACTGCAGAAATGGTTGCGGACGGCTTCACTAAGTCGCTAGCGCGTGTCCTGCTGCACCAACACAATATAGACATGGGGTTGTGCTAGTCCCAGATTGCTAATCACAGGGAGATGTTGATAAGTGACCCTTGCGCACTTAGCGGCTCAAAGGACAATCAGATATGGACTGCTGTAGATAAGATACACAGGACTTATATAGATTAGATTATTATGATCACACAATCTCAGACTTGTTGTATTTCCTTAATGTATGACATCACTGTACACTATGACATCATAGGATCTGGACTTTGCGTTGTACTCAACACCCTTGTAGTTTCCCTTTGTTCTATCCTTATTATGATGTCAGTATGATATCATTAGTCTAGATTCTCCTTGTTCTTTTTTGTCCCTTGTTCTCAGAACGTCCACTCCTTTGTCCATCTGTAGAACAATGTCCCTTGTACTTACTGTGACGCCATGTTACCACCGTCACTCTGTATTTTGTATAAGTAGTGCAGCTTGTACGCTCCTGGTCCACATCAGTTCTCATCTGTTGTGTGCCAGGTATGTTCTCTACTCTGTAATAACATCAGTTCTCATCTGTTGTGTGCCAGACACTACCTCTGCTTCACTTGCAAGATTACTCTGTTGCTGCTTCCAGCCACCTTCTGTATCTCACCACAGTCTACCCTGTCACTGTGAGTATAGTCCCTTCATGTGCGCTGTTCATCAATTATAGCTAGACAAAGCCTTCTTGAGCCACCAAGAGAAGTGCTGCCAATATAGCTTGACAGAGCCTAGGACACTCTTGAGCTACCAAGAGGAGTACTGCCTATATAGCCAGGCAGAGCACTAAATGTAAGACTGCTTGTCCTTCAGCAAAGGGCAAGAGAATGGAACTAGAATTCACAACAAGAGACAAGACTAGAACGAGGAATACAGGGTACACTACTGGCTCCTTAAGTATCATACAGGAATCCTATTTTTCTAGGTTTTTCTGGCTATTTTCCGGGGACGCGTAAGCGGGGAACTAAATATAAACTGAGCACGTCAGTCTGTTGTGATAATTGTGCAATCCATGCGCAGTTGTGAATCTTCGAATGGAACAAGAAGCAAAAGCTGAAACACAAGATAAGAATTGAGAAACTGAGAATTCTCCAAGGCTTTTCCCATTGATGGCACTATCGGTGAATTGTGACAGGAATGAATGCACTCAAGGTACACCCTCGAGCACCCCTGTGGCAACCACAGTGGGTACTGACTTTGTGGCATAGGCTGTCAAGCAGGCATGGGAGCAATGGTATATTGCGTACTACTTTAGCTTACCTGTGAGGCTTGTACTTTACAACTACTTAGTTGTTCTGAATGAACTAACTGTATTGGATGTGTCCTGTGTGTCTTATATACACTTCAGCACACTATATAAATAGCTACCTATTGTATCTAAAGGCCTAAGGACACTCAACTGAGTGCAGACGCTGTCTGCACTCTGATTCGTACTAGCGAGGCCACAGCTCACTGCTGTGGCCGAGCCTGTGGCTCAGTGTTGTGGTGCTTGCCGATCACTTGGCTCGCTGGCCACACACTCGCTCAACATAGGCAAGTGTTACAGGCATGTAATGTTACAATTCCTGCTTCTTACTGTATGTGTCTTGACTTGTTCTATCATCCCCTGTACGATACGCGGTTTCTGCAGGCTTCTCGTTTGTCACATGCCCATCCGTTTTGCTTCATTCCACTTGCGCCCAACTCCTTTCGACCAGTGGTTTGCGCCATCAAAAACCACTATACCTTTCTGAGTTGATCTGACACACGCGTGGATCCGCATGTCTTCATAACCCTCGATATAGTGCATCCCTTTGTACTTGATTTAGCGCAAGGTGTCAGTCTGGCATCATGTGTTTGGCTTAGCCAAACACCCTGTATTAGTATATAAGTCACGCCCTACCTAGCTTGTATGGTAGACTTGACTTCTTGTGTAATACCACATAGTCTTTGCCTCACGAACCGACCTTTGACTCGCCATTGCGCTTGAGTCCCCGTTTTTGCTCACCTTTTCACTTGAGCCCTGACTTTCCACTATTGTCCTTGTGCCCCTGGGAGGCCAAGTGATACTTGTTCACCACTGAACTGAGTCTTGACCGACTCATGCCTTTCCGATCCCATTGACTTGCTGAAGTACATGTCGTACTTAACGCCCCTGTGGTGGCGTTACATTAAGTCAAGTCTCCCACCATGGCAATGCCCAGTCGCAGTCGAACCAAGTTCAAGCCCGAATATATTGATCATCTTAGCTCTGACAAACTATCCGACAGAGTTAAGGGAGCAGTGGTCTGGGCAGAAAATAACGGAGTTGAAGGATATTTCATCTTCAACCCTATGACAAGATCCTACTGACAGATTCACTACCTTGAAGACAAACACCTCTGGGCATTCATTGAATACTCCCTGAACGAAGGAGCGTGGTACACTACTAAACCAGTTCCCCTCACCTTGCAAACCGGCCCTTTGGGATCGTCTAATCCCTCAGGAATTGATATCAACCCCCAAGATACCATGTCCCCAAGCATATCAGTACCAACAACCAACCTCCCCACCTCAGCATTTCCATCTTACGCAATGGCCCAACAAGCACCACCCTCACAAGCAGAGTGGGAGTACCCAGTGGGGGCAGAGCACCCAGTGGGAGTACCCAGTGGGGGCAGAGCACCCAGTGGGAGTGGAGCACCCACCAGAGGAATCCCCACCAGTGGCGGTGGCGGTGGCAGTGGAGGTGGTGGTGGCAGAGGACTGGTGCCTGCTGGAGGACTCATACCGATCCCTGGCAGTAATGGCTGCCTAGGAGGAAACATCAGGAAAACCCATGTTTTACTTATTTGTACTTTCTGTTCTTTTTGCTCTTTTAGCAAGGGAAAAAAGGACCCTTTCAGAAAAGTACCAACTACTTAAAAAAAGAAATCCCCTCTTCTTTTTCTTTACTTTTCCTACTTTTTAGGCATATTTCTGGGGAAATTTTGGATTTTGGTCCGATTTTGGTCCGATGTTTTGAAATTTTGGTCCAATTTATTACCATATATGGTAAATTTAGGACCAAAAAATAAGGTTTGGTCCAATATTTCCATTTTTGAACATTTTATTTTGTCTATTTTTGGTCATTTGGTACTCTACTTATCCTGTACTTTTTTTGGCAGCTCAGCAAGTAAAAAAAAAAGAAAGAGGGATGTCTTTTTCTTACTTTTTCTACTTGTTTTCTGAAAAGAATGAAAAAGTATGGAAAAGTATGAATAAGTAAGAATAAGTAAATACATGGTTTTCCTGATGAATCCTCCACCAGAGTTCGACGGAAACCGGGAAAAGAGCAAGGCGTCTCTGCATGCTTTCAAACTGTACTGTGGAATGAACCCCACAGTGGACTTACTTGCGATACCCGTGCAACAGGCCATGGCCTTCCTCTCCTACATCCGAGGACTGCTCGTTGATGACTGGGTTGATGAACAGATGAGGTGGATTGAGGGCCAGTTGGCAGCAGGAGTCCTGCAGACCCAAAACAACCTCTGGAATGAGGTGGAAACTCGGTTCCTCCAAGCATACACTGATACCACAGAGCAAACGAAAGCCTGCAAAGCCCTACAAACCTTAGCAATGAAGGGGGAAGACATTGACTCTTACATTGTGCAATTCAACAACTTGACCATGAAAGCCAGGTACAGCCCAGATGAAGCTACAATGTTGGAGTTGTTCTAAGATGGACTCCTGAACCAGTTAGTAGTCAATGCCATCCGCCTCCAACACCCCATCACATGGGAAGACTGGAAGTGGGCTGCCCGTCTGCAACAGGCTGAGTATCTGGTTTTGAAGGACCAACTTGGCAAAAATCGAACCCCATGACAGAAGAAGGGAGGGCATAACCACGAACAGTGGGTACAGGCCCTCAACAAGAACTGTGACCTGAGCGCCATGGATGTTGGACGTGCCTGAGCCTCCGTGGCTCTTACAGACGCTGACTGACTCCAACTCCAAAAGGAGGGACACTGTTTTAGATGCTGTGCTATGGGGCACATCTTGCGTAACTGCCCACAAAAAAGCACTCGAATTGCTACATCCTCCACGGCCACCCAACAAACTCCCATCCCCTCTTCCCCAACCATACCAGCTCCTGCTGTCACTACTGTTGCGCAGCAATGCATGCAGCTAACAGGAATGGAGTTCTCACCTTTGAGTAGGTTGAGAGACTATAGAGTGGAGAGGGTGCACAAGTGAAGAAGAGAGTGAATATCCTCTTTGCCTCCCTCCCCATGGGAGGGTTTTTATACTCTATGGTCCTACCCTGTCCATATGCGTAAAAGTGATGAGTACAGGCGTCCACAATATTGCGTTTTTACATACGCCTGATGTAAACTACCACTTTGAGATAGCTATAGGGCTTCTCTCACACAGAGGGCATATTGCGCCCGCTATAGCACGTATCCTAACTACTGTAATAGGAGAACATACTTCTGTAATGTCGTAACTGCTATAGATAAGGTCCTTATGTACTTATCTCATTCCAACACTCCCCCTTGCTTAGTGCAGCTGCTAAAGTGCGTCTAAGCAATTACCTAGCAATCTCACGAGCATTGGGAATGAACATCGAGTGAGCATTGCATAGAGTCGATGAGACTCATCGCTGTCTCTAACACATCTCATCAAGTTGTGAATGGCTGTCATCAACGACATTTTCCAACTTAGGAGTATGATTGTTATGTCCCCATCAGGGACAGGATGTATGAACTCCCTTCTGGTAGTTTGATGAGAGGCTTAGAGCCAGATGTCTGCTTTGAAAAGTGACATTGCACCATGTCTAGATAGGTGATTCTATCTTGTTCTATGAGGAGACAGTTGCTCGTTGTGCTCTCCATGAAGGAAGAAACAATGGACACGGAGGACATAGAGAAACATGTGTTCCTCAGAAGTACAAAAGTTCCTTCACGCTCTCCATCACAAATCCCCATCATCGGACATGGTGTGTTTGAGTGGCAAGTAGCCAAACTCTAGCCCTAGCTGTTCCCTGAATTTAAGGAATTTGATGCGACCCAGATTCTTAGTAAAAAGATCGGCGGGGTTCTCAGCTCCTTCAATGAAGAATAACTCTATCTTCTTTTCATGGATCACATCATGTATGTAATGGTGACGCAAATCAATGTGTTTGATCTGTTTCTCCTGAATGGGATTAGAAGATAAGAATATGGAGCCTTGATTGTCTCTGCATAATGGAATAGGTCCAAGATTTATTCCAAGCTCACGAAAAAGCGAGCGAATCCAGACCAATTGTTGGCTTGTATCACACAGTGACACGTATTCTGCTTCAGTGGATGAGAGCGCGATAGATTTCTGCGCTCTAGAGTTCCAGCAGAACACTCCATTAGCCATCTTTACTAAGTAGCCCGTAGTGGACTTTCTGGTAACTGGGTCAGAAGCCCAGTCAGAGTCTGCGTATGCTATTTATACCACCATCGCTTTTGCCGTCAAAGACTAAAGCATAGTTTGAGGTACCAAGTAAGTAGTGACAAATATAAAGTGCACACTTATAATGGTCCTCAGATGGGTTGGCAGCAAACTGCACCATTTTTGTAACAGCATAGGCAATATCTGGTCGCGTACCAATCATAATGTATAGGAGAGATCCTATCACTTGTTGGTATGACGCGCGGAGCTCTGGGGTTGCGGTTCCCTTATTAGGGGATGGATGATACCCTTCTGGTAGTGGGGTAGGTACTGATTTGGCATTAACCAGGTTAAAATGCTGCAGCACTTTCTGAAGGTAATCCTGCTGATCTATCAGGATTCTACCCTTAGAATGTAGTATGCGCATGCATAGAAACTCTTTGGTATCACCCAGGTCTCTGCATTCCCATATTTCCATAAAGCATCTCTTCAGGGATGCTATGTCCTTCTTATTCCTTCCAAGGAAAAGAATGTCATCGACATAAACAATGACTATGATTGTTTTGTCCTCATTCACAAACAGACCTGAGTCTGATTGAAGTTGTGTGCAGCCAAGGGTATTCATGGACTTGTCTAGCGCTCTCCACCAAGCGAGTGCAGCTTGTTTAAGTCCGTATATAGCTTTCCTAAGGCCCATGACTTTATTTTGTTGGCTAGGGTCTTTAAACCCTTCAGGTTGTTCCATATAGAGTTCCTCATTGAGGTCTCCATAAAGAAAGGCAGTTTTGACGTCAAGTCCAGAGATGTGCCAATCCTTCAGTGCTACAAGCGTGAGCATCATCTGGATGGTCTCAAACTGTACCACTGGCAAGAATATTTCGTCATAATCTATGCCTTCAACCTGTGAAAAGCCTTTGGCAACTAGCCTGGCTTTCTTACGGCCATCTGACTTTAAGTCAAATACCCATCTATTCTTGATCACCCTTCTGCCATGCGGCAGGTTAACAAGATCATAGACCTTGCGTTTGCAAAGAGAGGCAAGCTCTTCTTTGCACGCACTATGCCACTCCTCCTGGAGTTCACTTGGCATTTTAAGAATGTCCCGATAGGTCCATTCATGAATATTGGAGGTATCAGGTGACTCTAGATCCAATGGTGAACTTGAAACTGCTTTGGCAAGCAGAAGATCTAGAAATTTGACTCCCCCTTCCTGGGCTAGGTGGATCAGAAGTTGCTGATCTACTTCATCTGAATCATGCGGATTATCACTCTGTGCACCGGAAGAATCAGGATCGGCTTGTTCAGGAATGTCACCTGAGGCTGTCCGACTCAGACATGGACGCTGCTGGGAGCTACCCAGCTGCGGCTGTGTCAATTGTCCCCATGCGTGAGTCTGCGCAATGTCTCAAATAATTGTAGTAGGAGGCCTATCTCCATAGACATTATCAGGATGAGTAACTGGTTTCCTTATACACCCTGAGTGCCTAGGTTCACTAGGACCAGGTACTGGTTCAGGGGGTAAAGGCGGAGGTAGCTGCGATCCAATTCCTCTAGTATGAGTACTAGGAGGGGGTCCAGCGGCTGGCTGGGGAGTGCTTCTCCCTTTGGTAATAGGAGGCTCAGGTGGTAGGTCATCATCATCACCAGGAGTGGTATGGTCTTTAGACAGCTCATGCGGAACTGTATCATCTAACTGAGTTACACCACGGGGCTCACATCTAGGATTGTTGATAGGACACCTAGGAAATAGAGCTTCATCAAAGAGTGCCTTGTCTGAATAGAACAAGGTATTTGGTGTGCGCATGAAGACATCAGCCTTCATTCCAGGTCCTCTACCAAGGTAGATCATCAGCTCGCTTTTGGGAGAAAGTTTATTCACCTGGCGGGCTTCTGGAACATGTACATATGCGCCACAACCAAATACTTTAAGATGCGATATATCAGGGACTTCATTGTGTAATAGTTTGTAAGGAGTCTGCCATTGAAGGCGACTTATGGGGGTTCTATTGTAACAATGTGCAGCATGTAGGACTGCAAATTCCCACCAGCTCTGTGGTAAACAAGCTTCAAGGCGCATAGCCTGAGCTTTGTCCATTATAGTGCGCATAAAGCACTCAGTGTGCCCATTTTGCTGAGGCGTATGTGGTGCTGACTGTAGCACTGTAATGCTGGCATCCTTAAGCTGCTTTAGGAAAGCATCCAATTTGTATTCACCACTGGCATCAGACATCCATTCTTTTATGGTAGAGCTAAATTGATTTTTAATTAGCGCAAGCCACTGCTTTAAAGCAGTAATAGCAGAGGCTTTGTCCCATAAAAGAGTAATCCATGCAAACGAAGTATAGTCATCAAAGAAGACGATAAAATACTTGTATTTATGGTATGACGGTAAAGAGAAGCTTTTCAAATCGGAATGTATTTGATTGAAAGAGGCTTTAGCCCTTGTATCAGACGGTGGATGTAAGGCAGCAGGCATTTTGCCCTGCACACACCCAGGACATATGTTATCAGAGGTGGGAATTATAATCCTTCTGGAAAGCCCTTAGTGTGTTCCTTAGCTCGTCTCAAAACCTCTTTAGATGGGTGACCGAGGCGACGATGCATAAGGTCATAGTCTACATTGAATAATGCAGACTGATTTGCATTAAGCGACTCAGTTAGAGTGGATATAGAGGCATCTAGCCAATATAGGGATTGTCCATGAAGAAGGGGTTTACATTGGACAATCATTTTCTTTTTACATAGCAAGTTAATATGCTGCAAATTCCCCAAAACGTGCAAACCTTGCTGTAAGAAGACTCCCATAGATAGAAGACACATGCTCATTCTAGGAACGTATAGGACTGGGTATACCCGCGTGGTCACAAGTTTGTCTGCGATGTAATGCTCTAGCAAGACAGTTCCGGTCCCTTCAACATAGAGTGTATGAGCTGCAGTCTTTACAGGAATCTTATCAGACTTAGCAGTTGGCTTATAGTCAATGAAGTCACTAAGTTTACTAGTGAAATGTGCTGATGCTCCTGAATCAAGGAGCCACATATTTTTTGTACACTCTAGACACTTGACGCATTGACTGAAGTACTCATTGTGCTTGCACTCAAAGGAATCGAGGAGAGCGCTGCTAATATTATACATTTTGAGTGACTTCGGTGCTACTACATGCGATTTTCGTAGATATATGGAACTATTACAGCTGCCCCATTTTGGATTTTTTGGGGGCAGGGCTAATACTGTAATGTTATCAGCATGTGGTGCATGAAGTGAAGAAAAGACATACTCTTCATCACATGATCCCCAATCAAGGATCTCAGTATCCAGTCTGGTCAAGAAAGACTCTGGTGTCAGGGATCGGCCTATAGAGACCAAAGGAGAGACAAGGGCATCGAAACGAGGGTCCATTTCTTTGCCATTATCTCTTAGGTACTGTTGGTTGCTGCGCCAAATAGATTCAATCCGTTCATTAGAACGTGACCGAGGAGGGAAACGGCTTTCGCCGGTAGTAGCCCACCTGACTGTTGCTTTGACAATAGAAGCCGGGTCGACGTAAGGAGGCGTGGGGGCACAGTTTTCTGTATCAGAACCCCCATCACTTATCGCCAGATCCAATAAGTCAAGTTGGAGAGCATTGGAGTGCTCACCAAATATCTCGGTGTCATCGAGGCCATCTATGTTCATGATTGATTGCGCACTGCCCGAGGGCTGCTGCAACATATCAATATTGAAGTCAGAGTCATACTCCTCATCCATGAACTTTTCAATGCAGGGGCGCATCAGCGCATCAACATCAGCAAAGCGCTGCTCAAGCGTCTTTACGGTCTGGACTGTAGCAGGTACATCCAGCCGTTCAGCGAGCGTCAATGCTTTATTGACTGAGGGGAAGAAGCCAGAAGCCCTCTGAGGAGAGGGTGATTCGACTTCTGTCCTTGTGGTGACACCAGATGACCCAATATGAGTCACCTTGTGGGAAGTAGGGGGGGCTAGTGTGGCAATGGAAGCAATATGTGAGTGCTGTAGAGCATGGGCAGGTGCTTTGCCTTTCCCTTTAGCCTTACCTTTTCTGGATCCATGTCCTCCATGCTGCCTGAAAGGCTGCTGCTGGTTGGACGGGCTGGGGGCGCTAGGCTGCTGCGATGAAGAACCCTGCTTAGAGAAGCGAGGGTCATTGCGCTTCTGCTTAATGGCAGAAAGCTTCTGCGCATTATGGGCAGCCTTATGCTGTCCGCGATTAGTCTCAGTCTCGTACTGGCTCTCGACACAAGCTGATACAGTGGCGAGCTGAAGATCTGCCAGGGCAAGATTATTGCACATGACAGGAATGAGGTGCTCCCATTTCTGGGGCAGAGCAGACATGGCAATGAGTGCCTGTGTAGTGGTATGACACCTCGCTACGCTAAGCTCAAGTGTGAATTGGAATGAACTGTCAGGTGAGCACACCCAAGCTGAACGCGGAGATAAATCACGCGCTAGACGCACAGTCACGGTGGAGTGGACGGTCAACTCAGAGTCCTTATTCAGGAAGCTCAGAACGTCAGAGATCACACCGTGGTACGCTGAGTGGAGAACCAAGAGGACAAGTTGAGATTGGAGAGTAAGGAATACAAGGGAGATACGCACCTGAGTGGAGAACCAAGAGGACAAGTTGGTTCCACTCAGGACGCTACAGGAGGGATTATATACGCTACTGGAGCTGAGCTTGAATTGAGTCTAAACACTATTACTAAGTGTACAGTAAGACTCCATGACTCAGGAGCTGACGCGTTGTGTCTAATAATAGTGCTATCTATTGTGCTGACTGATGCACTTGTCATAGCGCTGACGCGATGCCTTATCTTTGCTGAGTAAATCCTAGTACAGCTAGTAAGCATAATTACTAAGTAGAGTCTAGAGCTATCTAGAGTGTTCCATCCTTATCTACCAATCCTGTGAGTCCGTATGTAAATGGAATGTGACCGGATTGGGTTGTCCCTTTAAGGGTGCAACTATCCCAGGGTCACGTGCTTATAGGTGCACATGATGGCAACATGTGACTGACGGTATCTCGTACTTTGGCCCTTCATATCTTCCTCTGATAATTCCGTAAAAATACAGAAAAATAAGGAAAATAATATACACGTCCATGACATCACCCCCCTTCTTAAGGGTCGACGTCCGCGTTGGCCTCTGTGTACATATGAGATGCTTGCCAAGGCAAGGACGCGTAGATGAGAGCTGCTATTTTTCTAGGTGTGCCCGGGTTTGAGGAGTGGAACTCCTTGACTTTATCCGGGGCGTGCGCTAGATTTTTTGCTGGCTCCCAAGTATCCTCACCTTCACCGTAACCTTTCCAGCGAACTAGGTACTTAAGAGTGCGACCAAAGAGCTTGGAATCTCTTATGTGGTCTACTTCGTACTCTTCTTCCCCTTCGACTGTGATGGGTTCAGGTGGAGGTGGCATGAGCCCGTTAACTTCGTTCCCCTTATAAGGAGAGAGGCGGTCTACATGAAATACATCATGGATCCGTAATGCAGGGGGGAGTGCAAGCTTGTAGTCAACGTCACTTCTGACTTCAGTGACTTCAAACGGGCCTAGCTGTTTAGGGCCTAGTTTGGACGACTGCTGGTGTATCTTTATTTGCTTCGCTTGCAACCAGACTTTATCCCCGACGTTGAAGACGTGTGGCTTATGTCTTAGTTCAACGTCTGTCTGCATTCACCTTTTACTTAGGCGTAGAGCTGCCTCTGCATCCTTTCTTGTGGAAACTAAGTGTTGTAGACGCTTATCGAGCGTTGGGATACCGGTAGGCCTTCCAGCGGGAATGGTGAAGTCAGACGTATAGCCGTATAGTAGCTCAAAGGGAGTGTGTCCCGTGGCTGAGTTGAGTCTACTATTGACTACGAATTCCGCTGTAGGGAGCAGGTTTGCCCAATCATCCTGCCTCTTACTGATGAACAAGCGCAAGTAGACTTCTACTTCCTGATTTTTGCGCTCTACCTGTCCATTAGCTTGAGGGTGATAGGCGGTGGTAAGACCTGCATCTATCCCTAGTCGCTTGTACAGTGCCCGCATGCTCCTTGCAGCAAACTGGGGTCCCCTATCACTGATGATTTTCTTGGGGATCCCGTGCAAGGGGAAGACTTGCTCAAAGTAGATGGATGCTACCCCATCAGCCGTGATTTGGGACGTCACTGGAAATAGATGGATCTGTTTTGTATAGTGATCCACTATGTTAAGGATCATGTCCTTTCCACGTGACATTGGCAGTGGGCCGATTAGATTGACTCCGACTATCTGCCATGGTCCTTCAGGTACTTCCTGCGGCTGAATTATGGCTTTGGGGTGCAGATCTTTGCGATAACGTTGGCATCGATCGCATCCTTCTACGTATGAGCTTATGAAGCCTGCCATGCGTGGCCACCAGTAGTAGCGACTGACTAGCTCGATGGTGCCATTTTTACCAGGGTGACCGGTGGTGATAGAGTTGTGGCATGACTTAACCACGTCTCGTCTTAGTGTCCGGTCATTGGGAACATACAGTTTCCCTCTGTGGTAAACTAGGCCGTCATCTTCCTCCCACATCGTGACTCCGTCCATGAGAGCTTTTGGAGCGGTCTTTTGTAAACTTTTAAGACCCTCTATGACTTCTGCTTCTCGAATGGAGGCGAGTCTTATGCGATTCCCTAGGGAGTCCACTTCTGGGCGGAAGTGTGCTTGGGCGGCATTGAGGAAATGCTTAGGTTGTAACACCTGAACCTGGCGGTTATCCTCGTTGTCTCTGATGTGGTCTCTCGAGAATCTACTTAATGCATCGGCTTGCATAGAGTCTCCCTTTTTGTAAGTGATTTTGAAGGCGAAGCGACTTAAGTACAGGGCCCATCGGGCCTGTCGACAGTTTAAGTCCTTCATGCTTGCCCACCATTCCATGTTTTTATGGTCGGTGATCACTTCAAAGGAGATGCCTTCGAGGAAGTGTCTCCAGTCCTCTAAGGCGCGGATTAAGCCGAGCATTTCTCTGTCGTAGATTTCGTAGTTGCGTTCTTCTTTGCTCATAGACTGCGAGCGATACGCAACGGGGTGCCAGAGACCATCAGGATACTTCTGAGTAAGTATACCGCCGGTAGCAAATCCTGAAGCATCGGTTTCAACTCTTGTTGGAAGCTGTGGGTCGTACACTTTGAGAATGGGTTCTCGTACGAAGCTTTCCTTCAAGTGGTCAAAAGCCTTTTGCTGTTCAGAATGCCATTGCCATGGAGTGTCCTTCTTCGTGAGGTCATGCAAGGGTCGGGCGATAGCCGCGAAGTCCTTGATGAATCGACGATAGAAGTTGGCGAACCCAATGAACGCTCTAACTTCTTTGAGCGTTGTGGGTGTAGGCCACTCCCTTACTGCAGCGACCTTGCCAGGGTCCATCTGCACTTCTCCAGGACGGATTATCATCCCTAGGTATTCCGTTTCCTGCCTTTCAAAGTCGCATTTCTCAGGTTTGAGATAGAGGTCATGCTCTTGCAGTCTCCTGAGCACTTCGCGTACAATCTTGCGATGGTGCTCCAAGGAGTTACTATAGATGAGGATGTCATCCATGTATACTGCAACCTCTCCTGCTGCGATTAGATCGGCGAAGACGGCATTCATGAGGGCTTGGAAGGTGGCTGGACTGTTGGTCATTCCGAAGTACATGACCTTTGGCTCGTACAGTCCGCGATTGGTGATTATTGCACCCTTCCATTCATCTCCGGGTTTGATCCGGATGTTGTGATACCCCCATCTTACGTCGAATTTGGTGAATACCTTTGCTCCTTTCAACCGGTTTATGATGTCGGCGGCGAGTGGTAGTGGATATTGGTTCTTAATAGTGATTTTATTAAGACGATGGTAATCCTGCACTAGACGGAGCTTGCCGTCTTTCTTTTTTATGAAGAATACTGGTGAGGCCATCGGTGATTTAGATGGGACCAGATATCCTTTTGAGATGTGCTCTTGCAGGAATTTGTCGAGTTCCACTTGCTCGCTGGGTGACATGGGATACGTTTTGACCCTCCAGTGCTTAACTGCATCTGGTTCGAGGTCTATTGCGTGATCCCACGGTTGATGTTCAGGGAGCCTCTGAGATTCCTCCTCAGAGAAGACTTTCGCGAAGTCTCTGTAGTGCTTCGGTACCATTTCTTCGAAGGTTTTCTTCGGTTTGGAGGCGGTGGCTTTCTCGGCAATCTGCTGAGAGTATGTGAAGCCTGCCAAACAGAAAACTTCATCTTGGACCGTATCGAGCACTTTCTCCGCAAGGAGACGGCGGCGTTCCATCCGGTTCGCCATGATGCGCGTCACCTCTACCTCTAACTCTGGTGGCGCTGTTTCAGTGGTCGAGTTAAGGCGCATAGTGCCTTCCTGCCAGTCTATTTGCGGGTTCCTTTGCCTTAGCCATGGTAGTCCCAAGATGACGTTCTCTGGGCCGAGTGAAGTGACTAAAAAGTCATAACTTTCTTCACTAGGGCCGACTTTCAGAGAGAGTCTGACTTTGTGGGTGATACTACCAGCTTCGTTGAGAGTCCCATCTATATTGTATAGGGTGATGGGACTTGCAAGAGGAACCTGCAACATCTTGTGGCGGTCAGCGTACCTTTTGTCCAGGAACAACGAAGTTGCCCCAGAGTCTACCATTGCTGCTACTTTTACAGTACGATGACGTCCTTTTAAATATACAGAAATATGAAAATGTGATTTTTTATCTTTTGTTTCGGGAATAATAGTGGAAGACAGTGCTGCATCAGAAATCATCACATGCGGCATTGCTTCTGAAGAAAGTGGAGCAAAAGGAACACTACTATTGTTCATCTCCGAGGCAGATGTAGATGTAATAGAATCAGGAAAACAAGAAGCCGAACTACCACTACTATCTAACTTACAGGCATGAATCGTATGAATTACAGGAGGTGAGTCCGAAACGAGGCGAGAGCGTAAACATATATTACAACTACATGAAGCCGAGTCATCTACTGTAGAGGGGCCGGTCGCAGCTATACGCGACCCCTGATCTAAAAAGCCGCCTTGAATGCATCCAGCTGTTCCTGCTGCTTTTCCAACATTCCCAACAATTTCGCCACGTCTGCCTGGGACGTCTGGGCAGGGGAAGTACTTGTGGCGGCTGCTGCCGCAGTATTGGACATTGATGGTGGACTAGGGGATTCCATTGTTGCTGCAGCTTTCGCTTTAGCTGGTTTCCCCATTCTCTTGTTTTGGCAGACGTTTGCTCGGTGCCCTGCTCTTTGGCACCAGTTGCAGACGTCGCGCTCATGGTTTCCATCCTTCTTCGTGTGTTCCTTTGAACCACACCCGTAGCATCTCCCTCTCATCCATAGTTGAAACTCGCCCTGAGTTTTGAAGATCTCCTCCTTTGGTTTGTTGCCTTGCTGACGCGTAGCGTCGACTTGCATGGCGTCAGGGTTGGAGGTGGTGTGTGGTGACGATGAAGACTTTCCTTTCTTCTCGCTCTGGCGTTGGCACAGTCGTTGATCAATGACTTGCGCGCTTTGCTTGAGCTCGTCGTATGTGTTATGGGGCTTGTCTGTGATGGCGAGGAGGTCCTTGATCTCGTCTGTGAGACCATCGTAGAAGTGGGTGCGGAGGTCGATGATGGACCACCCGGTCTGTCCAGAGTACTGCTCGAATATGGATGCATATTCGGCAACCGTCTTTTTTCCTTGTCTTGTTTTCTTTAGCTCCTCTCGAGCTATGTCTTGGACGTCCAGGGGGCTAAACCTGCGGTTGAACTCCTTGACGAAGTCCGACCAGTTTCCTCCGAAGGGGATGGTCCCTTGGTTGGCGGACTCCAGATATGGGAGTGCCCAGGTTTTAGCGTCCCCTTCCATCAGGTTGAGGGCGGCGGCAATCCATCTATGCTCATCCGCGTACCATTTGCTGTCCACTGTATGCCATGTATTCATGGCGTCCCCTAGTGATCCTGCCCAGTTGTGGAAGGCGGCAAGGAAATGACGGGCATCCGAAGAGGAGCCTTTCCCATCCCAAGCTTTGGGGCAGGCCACTATTTCCTTGTTCTTCCCGTTTCCGGGGCGGGTGGCGGTTGCTGAGGCCACCTGCGCTGTCAGGGCTGTGACTTGTTGCGCGAGGTTACCAACAGCTATGCCGAGGTGATTGATGAGGTCCAGGCAGTCCTGGACGGTGGGTGGGGGGAGTGGTGTAGGTGGTGCGGCATGAGGGAGGGTGCTTCCACTTGGTTGTGACATTTCGTCTAGTTTCTTCTGTCTCTCCTTTCGTTCTGCTTCCTCTTGTGCCCGGCGGAATTCTTCCAAAAGAAGGAGTTGTTCGTCTGGTGAGATCTCGTCCCAGTCTTGGATATGAGATATGAACTCCTTTTCTTTCTTAGTTGGAGGAGGGAGGGCGAATTTCGAGCGAGCTCCGCTGGTGTCACGGTACGGAGGAAACAGACGCTTACTATACGGATATGACCACGTTAGTAAGTCGCAATGTGTCATGGACTAGTGAATCAGTCAACAGGTAGTAGAATCACATGCCGATGTGGCATGACTCATAACTAGGATAGCGATAGTAGGGTTCGAGCTACTTTAGCTATTCGTCGTACGGATTGGAGAGGAGCTTTAAAGCGACCTCGTATATGTATAAATAGTGGCCTAGGAAGACCAAGATTCGCCATCTTGGTCTTCTTCAAATCACCACTTCTATTTGTCTCCCTACGCGTGCTTCGCTTGTCTCTTTTGGAGCAAGTCGTCTTCATCAATCATCGAACTACCTAGCGGCACGACTTGCCCTAGTGCATACTCAGATCACATGCCCGTGAGCGCCGTGTATCCCGTGATCAGGTCGCGTGACCTCGAAGAGATATTCTGCTAAGTCGTGAATGCCCTTTCGTGTCCAAGTCGGACTAACGCTAGTGGTGGCGTTACATTAAGACCAAGATCCTTCCAACGTGGCGTTCACAACTCGAGACCAGTGGAGAGATTTTCGGACTTATTCCCTCGAACGACGAGGAGACCGCAACGTACCAACACAATTCCTAGGAGCCGCAAGGTGGAGAGAATACCGAGGAGAAACCGGATACTTTGTAGACTTCGCATCGGGGCCAACCCGATATCGCCCCGTTGAGTTCAACTTTGACCATTTGTGCTGGGTTGAGATTACGTGGAACCCTATAGACAATCGCTACGACGCAGTACGACCCGCAGGAAGAAACTACAACTGCGATATCGACTCCAGAAACCTACCCACACGTGAAGAGTGGGGACGCATCGACGGGCAACCAGAACAAGAACCTAGCACATCCGAACCAAGAACCCCCGCGCCATCCGAGACCAGCGGAGAAGAAACCGACAACGACGAAGAATCCGAAGTCGGAGAGATAATACAAACAGCTGAGTCCCTGCGAATAAACGAGCCAGAACGCATCGAAGTACACCCACCTGCAGATATGGCTACAACAACGATAGTGCAAGAAGACTTCGCAGTTGAGGAAGCACGAAGAATCACCGAAGAAGCTGAGGCATACCTACGCCCCATCAACCCTACAACCGGACACCGCATGACAGCCGATGACGCCGCCATATTCAGAGCGGTGGGACCGGACATACCCGACCCACCACCAGGAGCAGGCGGACCAGCGCCACCAAGAAGACCCGGAGGAAGCTTCGGCCAAGGACCGCCAGGAGGCGGAAGACCACCACATGGGAGTAGGCAACCCCAATTCGGGGGAGGAGGTGGAGGAGACCCCTTTGGAGGAGGACCACCACCGCCGCCACCACCAGCTGCAGGACTCGCTCAGGGAATACCACACGGAGCAGATAAACTCGTGGGAGAACCCCCGAACATATTTGACGGAAACCGAGATGAGTACGAGTCATTCCTTACACAGTGGCACATTTACTGGGGACAAAATTCAGAGGCGCCGATCATGACCAACGTCTATCGACGATGCCTACTATTTCTGGGATTCGTCAAAGGACCACGAGTGTCAAATTGGACGCTCGGATTCCTCCAATGGCTCAACAACGAACTGCACCACGGGCGCAACCGATACGACCCATTCCTATGGGATACGTTAACGGCGGGATTTTCTGACCGCTTCTCAAACGTCCTAGAACAGGAACAAGCGCAAGCCACCCTAGCAAAAGGGTTCAAGATGATTGGGGACGATATTGACTCGTACGTCACCAACTTCGAACAGCTAGCACGGAAGGCTGATTATCGCCTCAACGACCGCCAAACACTGGACCGATTCACGGCGGGCCTACCGAAAGCCCTTTTCACAAAAATATATGAGTTGGACGACCCTCAAACCTTCAACGAATGGAAGGAAGCGGCGCTGAAACGACAAAAACAATACATCCATCTACGCGCTCGCCTAGGACTCAACACAACACCCCGCAGTACGCCCCCATCGCGACCACAGCAAAACCGGGGGTACACCCCGCAATGGGCGCCGCCCAGATTTCAACTACCTCGCCGCGACCCAGATGCCATGGACACATCGGCGGATCGCACCCGAGCCCGCCTCGCCGAAGTAGGGGACCCAAACCGAGGAAGCTACCAACGACCCCCGTTCCCACCAAGAGGGGGACCAGGACAAAACCGAGGAAACGGACCACGCCGGGATATGAGGGAAGTCATCTGTTACAACTGTAACAATCCCAGCCACTTCTCACGAGAATGTACACGCCCCAGAAGGCCAAGACAACCCCTCCCACCACGCGCAAGCACGAGTCGAAGCATGAACACCGACTACTACAGCCAAGAACCAACGACAGCGTGTCGCGCAGAAACCACGCCCGAAGAACAGGCCAAGGGATGGATGGAAACACTGAGAGGGGCAAGTGACGAGGTCAAGGACCTCGTATTTAAAGATCTCTGGACCCAAGAGGGTTTTCAGGACGCCTGAACCCATCGGCCTGGGTGAGGGCAGTCAATTGTAACTCTGTAATCATGACTCGCTATCGTTCGCTTCGAATTCCAGTCTCGATTCGCACAAGTTACTCTATGGCCGATATCAAAGGGCTCGTTGACTCAGGAGCCACCGACAATTTTATGAGACCCGCGTTTGCCAAACGCATGGGCCTCGGGCTACAAACCCTCGAGAAACCAAAGAAAATTTGGAACATTGATAACACAGAAAACAAAGCTGGGTCCATTACGCACTTCATCGATCTAGATGTTCAGACCAACGGTGTTTCGAAGGTCATGAGGTTCCTAATCACCGACATAGGAAACGAAGACCTGGTCCTCGGATACCCATGGCTAGCCACCTACGAACCAACTATTAGCTGGGCGCATGCTACCATCCACGAAGGAGCCCTTCCGGTAGTACTCTGATCGATCAACCCCACAGAAACACAGACCACCATCGCCAAGGCAATGACCCAAAAAGAAGCCGAAGACACAGTCCAAGAGCTTGAGGAAGAATGCCAGATACGTACCACAGCTACCGAGCTCGCCATAGCCGCTAACCAAAACACCGTCGTGGCAACCCTCCCCGAACCATACCAACGCTTCGCAAAGATCTTCAGCAAAGAAGCCTCACACCGATTTCCACCATCGCGACCATGGGACCATGCAATCGACTTCAAACCAGGCACGCCTCCAAGCATCGACTGCAAGATCTACCCAATGTCACAGGACGAAGACGGACAACTGCGCGAGTGGCTAGACGAGCAACTTAAACTAGGATACATTCGCCCATCGAAATCGCCGTATGCCTCGTCATTCTTCTTCATCAAGAAGAAAGATGGCAAACTACGACCGGTGCAGGATTATCGAAGGATTAACGCATGCACGGTGCGCAACCAATACCCATTACCCCTCATGTCGGAACTCATCAACGACCTGGGAGACGGGCACATATTCACCAAGCTCGATGTCCGATGGGGGTACAACAATGTACGCATCAAGGAAGGGGATGAGTACAAAGCAGCCTTCAAAACGAAATACGGACTATTCGAACCCCTTGTCATGTACTTCGGACTCACGAATTCACCAGCGACGTTCCAGAACATGATGAACGACATTTTGGGCGACACAATTCGCATCTTCGCAGCAATGGGTACAATCCTCCGCGTCTACATGGACGACATTGGTATCGCAACACTCGAACACGCAGGCCTCCAAGCGCACATCGACGCCGTCTGCGCAGTACTTCAAGTAGCACTGGACCATGACCTATACTTCAAACCGTCCAAGTGTACCTTCCACCAACCGCGAATGGATTACCTGGGGGTAATTCTTGAAAAGGGGGTGACTCGCATGGACCCCGTAAAAATTGCGGGTATACGCGACTGGCCCACACCCACGAAGGTACGAGACGTACGCTCCTTTTTGGGCTTCTGCAATTTTTACCGCCTCTTCATTCGCGGTTTCGCCACATACGCACGAGCCCTCAACAAACTCACACGCAAAGACGCAGAATGGACGTGGGGTAAAGACGAAGAAATGGCCTTCCAAACCCTCAAACGCCTAGTCACAAGCGAACTGGTACTCGCACATCCCACACTGATAGACCAATTCGAACTCGAAGTAGACGCATCGGGATACGCAATAGGTGCAGTACTCCTACAGAAGAAACAAGATGGGAAAAGACACCCCCTCGGTTACTTCTCGGCCACCCTAAACGAAGCGGAACGCAACTACGACATTTATGACTTGGAACTTCTGGCGATTGTCAAGGCACTGCGACACTGGAGACCGTTCCTGGCAGGCTCACCGCACAAAATCAAAATCTTCTCCGACCACCTCAACCTCACACACTGGAAGACACCGCAGAAGATAAGTCGCCGAGTAGCCCGAGAAGTCCTAGAACTCATGGAATATGATTTCGAGATCCACCACATCAAAGGGACTAACAACGGACGCGCAGATGCTCTATCGCGAAGACCCGACTACGACCGGGGAGAAAGGGACAACGAAGGAGTTGTCGTCTTACCTGAGAAAGTATTCGTGCGAACCATCACCACGCAGTCGCCGGAAACCCACGAACAAGACGAAGACATTCTACGACCCTGGGTAGACCCACACAAGCTCAAGAAAGTCAACGAAGTCTGGTACCACCAAGGCACACGAGTAGTCACCGGAGGACCAAAAGAAATCCGCACCATCATCGCCAACCACCACGACCCCCCAGTCTATGGCCACCCAGGAATCAAGCGAACGGCAAGAATCATCGAGCGAAGTCACTGGTGGCCGAATATGCTGAAACAAATAACGGAGTACGTCCAAGGCTGCACGGAATGTCAACGCCACAAGGTTAACAACCGCCCGACGCGAGCCCCACTAGTGCCCATCACGCCGATACCTGACGCTAAGCCATTTGAAGTCATCGCTCTTGACTTCATCACTAAATTGCCGGAGTCACAGGGATACGACGCGATCCTCACCGTAACTGACCACGACTGCACCAAAGCGTCAGTGTTCATCCCCTGTAATGAGGAAATATCCGCGGAAGAAACCGCCGCACTGTACGTCACTCACGTGTTCCAGAGATTCGGATTACCGGCAAAAATTATCAGCGACCGCGATCCGAGATTCGCGTCAAAGTTCACATGCGAATTATGCCGAATCCTCGGCATCTACCAAAACATCTCCATGGCATACCATCCCCAGACAGACGGACAATCAGAGCGCACCAATCAGTGGCTAGAACAATACCTGCGGTTCTGGACCAACGAGCGTCAAGATAACTGGGCGCAATTCCTACCAATGGCAGAGTTCGCACACAACAACTGGCCCCACGAAGCGACAAGGAAGTCTCCATTTTCGCTCATGATGGGATACGACCCGCGTGCTGATTGGATCGACAAGCCATCCCCTATCCCACAGGTGCTCACGCGACTTCAGCAATTCCGAGAAGCACGGAAAGAAGCTCAGGACCTTATCAAAAAGGCACAATCACTATGGGCCAAACATCGGAACACACCCAAGTACCAAGTTGGGGATCAAGTATGGCTAGAAGGGCGACATCTACGAACCAATCAACCGACTGCCAAGCTAGCGGCACGACGACATGGCCCATTCAAGATCACGTGCATCCTATCACCGGTCAATTATCAACTGGAACTTCCCATGCAGTGGAGTATTCACCCTGTATTCCACATCGATTTACTCACGCCTTATCGCGAAACGCCCCTACATGGGGAAAACTTCCAACGCCCACCACCGGATCTAGTGGATGGGGAAGAGGAGTATGAAGTGGAGCGCATTCTAGACTCCAGACGATTCGGCCGGAGCAAGAAGCTGCAATACCTCGTGAAATGGAAGGGATACCCAGACTCAGAAAATCAGTGGGTCAACGAAAATGACGTATTCGCCGACGAAGCCCTAGCGGAGTATAAACGGAATACGAAAGCAAGAGGGATAGTTATAAGAAGGGGGCAGACTACGACCGAAACCCCATCTCCTCACACTGGATCTCTCACTCACTCAGAAATGTCCCTTCCCACTTCCTCCTCTCCCTCCTCTCTCGCTGCCCGCCTCGCCGACAGCCTCACCCACGAAGAGCTCAGAGAGGCCCTCAACAACGTGCAGTCCATCATCGACGTCGAGGATCCAGACCAGCCTGCCACGTATTGGCTTACCAGCCCAAATGGCGACCACCTCAACACTGCCCCGTACACCGAAGCCGAAATTACTCGGCTTCGTACAGCTGTCGGACTCTTTGCGAGTCCCCCATCTCGACCTCTCCCCGTACGCATCAAATCCCAGATGGAAGAAGACACCCGCGACCCTGAAATGGCAAGAGTGGATGAAGACGCGGAACTGGAAGCCGTCGGCGGAGGATTGGAAACGACGACAACTGGCAGTGGCAGCGGCCAAGCGGGCGATCGTCTATCACCGACGCCGCCAACACACAGAGATGCTGAAAGGGCAGTGTACGAAGCAGTAGAGGGGACGTTGAAGGAATGGTACCCTGTTGAGCAACCTTATCTCATCACCGCCACCGATTCTGACAACCCCCGGGAAACCCCATACGCCTGTGATACCATGGGCCGCCCCATATACCGCAGCGGCGTGGTGGTGGACACCCAAGACTCCACCCTGCCCACCGTTCGCCTCCGATACCTCGGGGGTTCGTCACGCGTCGCCCCCCACGGATACAAGCACAACCGAGGGGACGACTTCGTCCACTACCCCATCACCGACGCTCAAGGGGTCACCCGTCAAGCGTCCTATATCCAAATCATAGCCGGACCAGACCCCCTCGTCCTCGGACTTGTAGAAGACAGCGACAAGGTCTACAGTCGCCCCTTATACGCTGAGCCACACGTTCGGGAGACCGGCAAACCCCACTACTCCCCAGAAGACCTATTCGCCCTCGTCGGAGGGCACAGCAACCAACACAGGGTGGACCGCGCGGTGAACGAGTTGAGGGACGTGGGGCTTAAAGCTGAGTTGACCAGATTCCGTGCCTACCGACACGAGGCTGAGAGGATGGAGCAGCGACTTCACGCGCTGGCTCAGGCGCTCGGAGGGGTGCAGTCGGAGCTGGCCCGCTGCAAGTTCCGGCTGGAGATGGCCAATACGCTGGACCGGATTACGGAGAGGCAGGAGGCATGGGTTGGAGGGATAGGCCCCACTCGGCGCCGTGGTCGTCGCGGCTGAAAAGGGGGTGATGTCACGGTACGGAGGAAACAGACACTTACTATACGGATATGACCACGTTAGTAAGTCGCAATGTGTCATGGACTAGTGAATCAGTCAACAGGTAGTAGAATCACATGCTGATGTGGCATGACTCATAACTAGGATAGCAATAGTAGGGTTCGAGCTACTTTAGCTATTCATCATACGGATTGGAGAGGAGCTTTAAAGCGACCTCGTATATGTATAAATAGTGGCCTAGGAAGACCAAGATTTGCCATCTTGGTCTTCTTCAAATCACCACTTCTATTTGTCTCCCTACGCGTGCTTCGCTTGTCTCTTTTGGAGCAAGTCGTCTTCATCGATCATCGAACTACCTAGCGGCACGACTTGCCCTAGTGCATACTCAGATCACGTGCCCGTGAGCGCCGTGTATCCCGTGATCAGGTCGCGTGACCTTGAAGAGATATTCTGCTAAGTCGTGAACGCCCTTTCATGTCCAAGTCGGACTAACGCTAGTGGTGGCGTTACAGCTGGGATACTGAGCTTGTGCTAGACGAGCTGTCTGTTTCCCTTTCTTGGGAGCCACGTTCTTCGTCTTCCCTTATGTGGGAGAGGAGTGGGTGAGGAGGAGTTTCGAGACAAGGGATGAGGTTCGCAGCGATGGCTATCAACTGCGGGACTGTGAATTCTGTGCCGAGGACTGGGATTTCTAGGCCGTAGAGCTCTAGTAATCCGTATCGGTACTCGGGATCGTGATAGATTGCCTGCACGTATTGCTCGGCGATGTTACGAGGGGGTAGTTCTAGTTGGAACCCCTGGTAACGGATGTTGACACCGTCTTCATCAATGAAACTTTCGCCTGACTGGGCGAGTGTGGCTTGGGAGGAGGAGTGGGTGGAGTGGAATGATTCTACTGAAACAGTGGGCGATGGTGATGCGTACACTGGGGAGGGGATCCGGTCTTGTTCAGACTGGGTGTCCGGGTGCACGTGCAGCGATGCCGAAGCAGAGGCTGTAGTTTGTGGTGGTGTGATGGAAGCTTGTCTCCTCCTAAAGAGACGACGAAGTCGGGTTCGAACATTCGCAAATATGCGAGGCAGTTTGGAAATATGTGAGGTGGATTTGAACGACGGGATACAACGAGCGCGAAACGCTAACTCGAGGATGAATGGAATGCCCTATCAAGCGAGACCAATACACAGTGATTGTTTCACACTGCGCGAGGCTGCGGCGATAAAGGAACACTCAGGAATGATGAAGGGTTATGTGTAGAGCTACAAGGCTGTCTGCCTCAGTCTTCTCGACCTGTTGGCTGCCTCTCACGCCGGAGCACTCTCAAACTTTTCTGGTTGGTACGCGTACAGCTGTCGCAGGCTAGGCCTGGCTGGCTCAATGTCTAACTGCAGCTTATCTGGCGTGGTGACCAGTTCTGCAGCCAGTACCCAGAGGCGTCTACTGATGACCAGATAGACCCAATAAAGGCAAGCACAATGTATGCCGGTTTTACAGACACTACAGCTGTACCACAAATGCACAGATTCTGCTTACGGACTTCCCCAGGCAAAGAGTGAGGTAGATAACACAAAGGACTGATGGTCGTCAACCACCTGGAGGGAAAGTGATAAAACTGGTGAGCGTGGAGCTCAAGAGAGTGAAAAGGAACTTGTCCTAATGTAGCGGTATGACACCTCGCTACGCTAAGCTCAAGTGTGAACTGGAATGAACTGTCAGGTGAGCACACCCAAGCTGAACGCGGAGATAAATCACGCGCTAGACGCACAGTCACGGTGGAGTGGACGGTCAACTCAGAGTCCTTATTCAGGAAGCTCAGAACGTCAGAGATCACACCGTGGTATGCTGAGTGGAGAACCAAGAGGACAAGTTGAGATTGGAGAGTAAGGAATACAAGGGAGATACGCACCTGAGTGGAGAACCAAGAGGACAAGTTGGTTCCACTCAGGACGCTACAGGAGGGATTATATACGCTACTGGAGCTGAGCTTGAATTGAGTCTAAACACTATTACTAAGTGTACAGTAAGACTCCATGACTCAGGAGCTGACGCGTTGTGTCTAATAATAGTGCTATCTATTGTGCTGACTGATGCACTTGTCATAGCGCTGACGCGATGCCTTATCTTTGCTGAGTAAATCCTAGTACAGCTAGTAAGCGTAATTACTAAGTAGAGTCTAGAGCTATCTAGAGTGTTCCATCCTTATCTACCAATCCTGTGAGTCCGTATGTAAATGGAATGTGACCGGATTGGGTTGTCCCTTTAAGGGTGCAACTATCCCAGGGTCACGTGCTTATAGGTGCACATGATGGCAACATGTGACTGACGGTATCTCGTACTTTGGCCCTTTATATCTTCCTCTGATAATTCCGTAAAAATACAGAAAAATAAGGAAAATAATATACGCGTCCATGACAGCCTGCAGCTGTGGGCGAATGGCAAGGGTGGTGTCGTTAGCACCAGTATCAACAGTGACTTCTCCTAGACGAGCAAAAATGGCAGCCATCTTCTCGAACTGGGGAGCGGGATGCTGATTAGTGTTAAAGCGAATTGAGATGGCCTCTTTGAAGTCCTTGTAGATGCAGGGCATAGATACCACACTGTACCGGTCTTTAACAGATTCCCAAAGAAGCTGGGAAGTGTTGCCAGTAACTGCCTGCTGTATAGCAGGCGAGAGGCATAGGGTAAGGTTACCCCTGGCCATCTCATCGCTTCGCATCCAAGCCGCCCTTTCAGCGGCATCAGCAACAGGAGGAACAGGGATGGTGCCAGCAACGTAGCCCCAGAGCCCTTGCGACATGAAGAAAGCAGTCATCTGCTTAGACCAGGTGGCCCAGTTAGAGCCATTGAAGACGGGGACAAGCATAGTAAGTTGGGATGACATTGATGTGTAGATCTGTTGGCTTTGAGAATGTCAGCATTGCATTACAATAATAACAATACTGAGTAAGATAAAGAGCCAATATTAGTCCCGTTCTGACCCATAGGTCAATCCTATGTTGTGCGCCGGTCTTTGCAGTCTGCCGGTTAATCGCTAAGCCAATAGAACTGCTCAGCATCACCCCAAGGTTATCATGTGCAACACCTCCAAATTAATGGAGGTTGACACATGGCCTTGTTTAGTTAGGCAAGAGGCCTAGTCTGTGTACTCCTTCGGAGCACAATACTGGGTTGTTATGAACCAGGGAGCCTCCTTGAGTCTAGTGCCTACAACCGCACAAGTCCCTCTTTGCAAAGGCAATGTCGTGGTGGGCAGTGACCACAAGGTGCAACTCTATCAAAGAGTGTGACAGCAAACCCTGTAACAGGGCCCATAACCTGTTGCACAGCAATGTGCACAGCTAACAGGAATGGAGTTCTCACCTTTGAGTAGGTTGAGAGACTATAGAGTGGAGAGGGTGCACAAGTGAAGAAGAGAGTGAATATCCTCTTTGCCTCCCTCCCCATGGGAGGGTTTTTATACTCTATGGTCCTACCCTGTCCATATGCATAAAAGTGATGAGTACAGGCATCCACAATATCGCATTTTTACATACGCCTGATGTAAACTACCACTTTGAGATAGCTATAGGGCCTCTCTCACACAGAGGGCATATTGCGCCCGCTATAGTACGTATCCTAACTACTGTAATAGGAGAACATACTTCTGTAATGTCGTAACTGCTATAGATAAGGTCCTTATGTACTTATCTCATTCCAACAACTACTATTGCCATACAATCTAGCTGTGTACTATCGGTGGAAGAGCAGGCTGAAGCGCAGATCGCTGCAATGAAAGCACAACCACAAGAGGTATGGGACCTCATGGTGGAAAAGTTATTCGCGAAAGAGGATTTTCTTGATGCATGAACCTGATGGCCTGGGCTAGAGCATTGAATGTAAACATGTACCATAGCAGATATCGATCCATGAGAATCCCAGTTCTTTTCAAATCTGCACACACAATGGCCGAACGACAAGTACTCCTAGACTTGGGAGCCACCGACAACTATATCTGCACCTCCTTATTAAAACGACTGCAGATCGAAACATGTGATGTCATGCAACCAATACGCATCTGGAATGTAGACGGAACTCATAACCAAGATGGGGCCATCACCCAATACACCGATTTGAATGTCCGCACCAGGGATGACACCAAGACACTTCGCTTCCTAGTAATGAACCTAGGAAAGGATGAAGTCATATTAGGCTACCCTTGGTTTTCGGTGTTCAAACCACTCGTGAAGTGGGGCGAGGCAACACTGAACGAAGAGTTCCAACCAGTAGTTGTATCCAGCCTCCAATCATTGGACAAAGCCACGCCCGTCAAAGCATCCATACGGGTGTTGGAGACGTACCAACTTGATGAGGAGGCATGGGAGCAACTGATGGATGATGAGCAGGAACCCTGCGTGGCACTAATACATAAAACTACAACTGCATCCGAATTGGCTCAACGAGAAGTGGCCAAAAAGGAGGTGTAGCATTTACCACAAACGCTTGCCTGACTTAGGCTTCTCTGATGGTGGCGAACCTCTGCGTGTAGTAGTTCCTGTTTGCTGGAGAGTCAGCATAAGAAGCGGGATGGGGCAGGATATGCTCATCTCATCCAAAGTATGCGTGGAGGTCTTCGAAGATCGGTATTCCTGCGGGTACCTCAGTGATGTATTGTGCATAAGTCCAACTTGGGTGGTCAAGGATATAGAAGTGGTGATAGGGCGAAGTGACACGCTTGTTGCGGTATAGAAGAAGTTTGTGGGCTACAGTGCTGGTGGGGTATTCCACTAGCCGCGAAGGGACTTGGGATAAGTCACAGGGATCCCTGGTCTAAGGGGATATGCCGGACGACTCACTCAAAGGGGGAGAGCCCTGAAGAAGACGAGTAGAAGTGGTGGTATTGAAGAAGACCAAGATGTCGTCCTTGGTCTTCTGGCTACTCTACTTATACAGATACTCGCGGGCTTTAAAGCACCGCTTCAAAACAACTAGCCAATAGCGTAAGTAGAGCGAACCCTAGTACACCTATCCTAGTATGAGTCACATTGTGATCCGATCTGTATCGTACAATTACATGTGCCGGAGCTTACCCGGCTGACTGATCCACAAGTCCATGACGATATACTGCTGACGAGGGTGTCATAGCCCATGCATCAGTGTCCACTTCCTGGTCTGGAGTGTCAATCAGTCTGAAATGTAACAGGAGGAGCGAACATTTGAGGAAATGGTCTCACCAGAATATCGACGACACCGCAAGGTCTTCAGCAAGGAAGTGTCCCATTGCCTCCCACCAAGGTGACCGTGGGACCACACCATTGACCTAGTACCCAATGCCCCTGCAACAATGGACTGCAAAGTGTATCCACTAACGCAGGAAGAGGACAAAGCGCTTGAGGTATTCCTCACCGAACAACTTGAGAGGGGGTATATTTGACCATCGAAGTCCCCATACATCTCACCATTCTTCTTCATAAAGAAGAAAGATGGGAAGCTCAGACCCATACAAGACTATCGACGGCTAAACGAAGTCACTATTCGCAACCACTACCCACTGCCCCTCATCCCCCTTATTGACAAAATCCGTGATGCGCGACTCTTCACCAAGTTAGACATCCGCTGGGGATATAATAACATCTGTGTAGACGAAGGGGATGAGTGGAAGGCCACCTTCAAAACAAACAAAGGAGCCTTCAAACCACTCGTAATGTACTTCAGCCTCACAAATTCCCCAGCTACGTTCCAAGCAATGATGGACTTCACGTTCAGAGGACCAGTATTAACAAGCGAGGTGATCGTATACATGGACGACATTCTTATCGCAACCATTGATAACCTCGAACGTCATCATGAAAGGGTTCACCAAGTCCTAACAATTTGCAAAGAAAATGACCTCTACATCAAGCCAGAGAAATGCAAGTTTGAGGTGCACAAAACAGAGTACCTCAGACTCATTATCGGACACGGGAAGCTGCGGATGGACCCTGTAAAAGTACGAGGCATCTGTGACTGGCAACCCCTGAAGAACCTCAAGGAAGTGCACACCTTCATTGGCTTCTGCAACTTTTATCACTGGTTCATTAAAGGATTCTCTTTACTCGCACGCCCCCTTCATGACCTTACGAAAAAGAACACCCCATGGTATTGGGGGACGGATCAACAACATGCGTTTGAGCGTGTTAAGGATCAGATATGCCAAGAACCAGTCCTCCTATTTCCCAACTTAACAAAACCATTCGAATTGGAGGTAGACGCGTCCAACATCGCAATTGGCGCAGTACTCAACCAGTTAGGAGATGACCAGAAACTCCACCCAGTCACATTCCACTCAGAGTCACTGTCTCAGGCCGAGTGGAACTACAACATTTACGACAGAGAGCTACTTGCAGTAGTCAAAGCCCTCCGCACCTGGCGCACGTATCTACTTGGCTCCCCTCATAAAATCATCATACACACCAATCACGCCAACCTGCAGTACTGGAAGGAACCACAAAAGATCAGTCGCCGAGTAGCACGTGAATTCCTGGAATTGTCAGAATACAACTTCATGCTAAAACACGTTTCTGGCATTAAGAACAGTCGCGCAGACGCCCTATCACACCGGGCAGACTACACACCAAACGATGAGGACAACAACAATGTTATAGTCCTCCCCACTGAACGGTTTATCCAAGCCACAGAAATGTCAATGCACGACATGGACATCTGGACCCAGATTGCACAAAACCTCGATGAGTTGCAGGTATTGCAGTGGATTGAACCACACAACCTGAAGAAGCACGATGGGTTATGGTGGAAGGGCGAGGCCCTTGTCGTTGTCGGGGACAACAATCTTAAACAGGGGGTAATCAGCTTTTTCCATGACATGCCAGCAATGGGACACCCTGGAATCACAAACACCTATGAACTCTTATGACGGGACTACTGGTGGCCCAACATGCGTAAAGATGTAGAAGAATATGTCAAAGGATGCGCTACATGCCAGGCAAACAAAATCAACCCTCACCAACAAAAACCACACCTTTTCCCCATCACGACAGACCCAGATGCAGAACCATTCGAAGTTGTTGCCATGGACTTCATCACGAAACTACCACCATCGCAGGGATACGATTCAATCCTCACCATCACCGACCATGACTGCTCGAAAGCAGCTATCTTCATCCCATGTAACGAAACCATTACAGCAGAAGGTGTAGCTTGGCTGTACCTTCGCCACATCTATCCCCACTACGGAATACCCCGAAAACTGATTACAGACCAAGACCCCCAATTTACATCGGCATTCATGAAACAACTCTGCCAAGTCCTTGGAATCTGACAAAACATCTCGTCAGCATACCACCCTCAGATGGATGGCCAATCTGAGTGGACGAACCAGTGGCTGGAACAGTACCTACACCATTGGAGCAATGTGCAGCAAGACAATTGGGCAGAGGCCCTCCCAGTAGCACAGTTCGCGCATAACTCATGGCCCAACACGACCACAAAACACTCCCCTTTCTCACTAATCATGGGCTGGGAACTGCACACCTCATGGACCCCAAAACCCACAACATCTCCATCTGTTGATCAGCGACTAGAAGATATAAGCACTCGTCGACAACACATGCAAGATTGCATCAAACGTGCCCAAGAACTCATGATGAAGCGAGGGTGTACCCGCTTTATCCCCTATCAGGAAGGGGTGCAAGTGTGGCTAGAGGGGACGAACCTTAAAACATTCTACCCCACAGCCAAATTAGCTCCCAAGCGTCACAGGCCGTTCTGCATTAAGAAGGTCTTATCAACGTGTCTTATGAGTTGGAACTCCCAAAGTCATGGAAAATCCACCCTGTGTTCCACACCAACCTCCTTACCCCATATAAGGAGACGGAACTACATGGGGAAAACTTCACACGACCCCCCCTGACCTTGTGGACGGAGAAGAAGAGTTCGAAGTGGAGCAAATCCTCAGATCACGGCTTTATGGCCGAGGGCGCAAACTCCAGTTCTTAGTTCAGTGGAAGGGATTCCCCATGAGTGATAGTTTGTGGGAACCACTCAAGAATGTTCGACATGCACCTGACCTTATTGCCGACTTCTACCAGCACAACCCTACTGCTGAAGGGGCTGGGCAAAAGGTATAAAGGAACACCCCATAAACCCAAGCGATGCATACCTCCTCTCCCATTCTTAAAACCATGACGTCCACTCCTATTGTCTCAAAGATTCCTTTGCGCCCCCCAGCACAAATCATACTCAAACAACTAACTGTACCCTCACAGGACCAGGGTGTCCCCTCACAGCCAGAGGGTTGCATGCCGTACTCTGTAGTCCCCAGCCCAGACCCCCCTGTCTTAACTTTGATTGCCCCTGTTCTTGACTGCCTTGCCCAGGAGGAGGCAGCTGCCTCACTACTCACCCTTACCGCCCTGCCTGTTGACACTCCCATCGCCATACACGTCCCCACTGTCCCTACTCCCCCTGAACCGCAACAACACACCCCACCACCACCTCTTGAACACGTACCACTTCCCCCATTCCCTCCTGGTATCGGTCACATAACTATGCCTACCACACAGCCCCACCTTGTCGAACCAGACCCCACCCTAGCCTTCCTCGATGATGAAGGAGACGCCATAGACCCAGGGCTTCCCTTTCTTTGCAATGACCCCGATCTCTCCTACCTGTACTTCCCTCTGAAGATTGGAGAGGCGGGATATCCGAAGCAGGTTGCATGCTTCATTTACTATCACAAGAATTATCAGGAAGTTGTCGGAACTATGGGAAGGGGGCACCCTTGCTACGTGCAGTCGGTCTACTTGCAGGGGGTCTACGAGGGACAACTTCCCCAACATATCACTGACCAACAGCTAGTCATGTTCCACCCCCATGACCCTCACACCATATGTGTCAACAAGGTCTTGATGGAGTTGCGTGACGTCCACCTTCACGCAGACGTATCCTGCCTCAGAGAGTGTCTCCTGCAGAAGGACACAATCGCAGCACGAGAGTCCAAACTCCGAAGACTGGAGACGGACCTTACACGCAATCGCTTCCATGTGGACATAGACCTTGTAAGCATGTGGAAGCGGTTGCAGTATGCGCATGCCATACCACTCATATCAGAAAAGTATGATGAGCTCCAAGCCAAGTTCATACATCCACGACCTACTCCCGAGCCCATTCCCATTCCCCTGCATGCTGGAGGACCTTGCAAGATGCCACGTTTGCAGGGAGAAGAGTGTAAAAGTACTTGCAAGTGCTTCCAGTGTAAGTTGACAGACCACTTGATTGCTCAGTGCCCTCAGAGGAGGGGCAAGCAGCCATGTCAGTGGTGCAGAAGTCGCACTCATCAATATGACATGTGCCTTATCCATCGCATCTCTCCCATGTCACCAGCCTATATCGATCCTGACAATTGTCCTCAATGGTGTGGCAAGTGTCTGTGGTATGACGCACGACATGTGGAGATTCACTGCCCTCAGTACGAGCAGTGCAGGGAGTGTGGGGAGCATGGTAAGCACATGTTCCTGCGCCATCATACATGTCCACGACCCCCTTCACCGACCCTGGACAACACTCCTGTCGAGGATGACTGGTACTACACCAGTGACTAGTCGAAGTCGTGGCAACTTTGAGTCTGACAGGGGGGTAATGTTACAATTCCTGCTTCTTACTGTATGCGTCTTGACTCGTTCTATCATCCCCTGTACGATACGTGGTTTCCATGGGCTTCTCATTTGTCACGCTGTAAGGACGTGAGGGTCCTAGGTGAGTTCAAAGGTGGAGAGGATCTACCTCCAAGAGTAGGGGAAGAGAGAGTGGGAACTGTCCTTCGAGTGCCCGCATTTGGGCCTGACTTCTGGGGCAATCACACACTGAGTTAGGGACAAGGGGTGACCAGGCACTGAATATATTCAGCAGGAAGTAAAAGTTTATATACAAAAGATACCTGTAGCTAATGCTAAGGTAAAAGAGGAACAGAAAGGGTAGCATATAAGAGGAAAGAAGTGTAGACAAAGGGCCACGTGGCTGAGGTGATCGAGTGTGCAAATATGAATGATTTCAGGCTCAGCCCGAAGGCTGGCCTTACAACGCGCCCATTCGTTTTGCTTCATTCCACTTGCGCCCAACTCCTTTCGACCGGCGGTTTGTGCCATCAAAAACCACTATACCTTTCCGAGTTGATCTGACGCACATGCGGACCCACGTGTCTTCATAACCCTCGATATAGTGCATCCCTTTGTACTCGATTTAGTGCAAGGTGTCAGTCTGGTGTCATGTGTTTGGCTTAGCCAAACACCCTGTATTAGTATATAAGTCACGCCCTACCTAGCTTGTATGGTAGACTTGACTTCTTGTGTAATACCACATAGTCTTTGCCTCACGAACTGACCTTTGACTTGCCATTGCACTTGAGTCCCCGTTTTCGCTTGCCTTTTCGCTTGAGCCCTGACTTTCTGCTATTGTCCTTGTGCCCCTGGGAGGCCAAGTGATACTTGTTCACCACCAAACTGAGTCTTGACTGACTCACGCCTTTCCGATCCCGTTGACTTGCTGAAGTACACGTCGTACTTAACGCCCCTGTGGTGGCGTTACATGTAACAACAATCAGTGTGCTTCCAGACGATGTCTTGCTTGAAATATTTGACGTCTGCCAAAATGCTTTGAACTGTTGGTTCCTCCTTGTATGGCAATGGCACTTACTGGTACATGTGTGCCAAAGATGGCGACAAATCATATTTGTGTCACCACACTGTCTCAACCTCCAAATCCTCTGCACACACAAAACTCCTTTCAGGAAGAATTTGGATATCTGGCCAACCTTTCCTATCGTCATTGGATACTACTTTGGGTGGGACGTTGAAAGACCCATTGACATGGACAATATCATTGCTGCACTTGACAACTCCAATTGTGTAAGTTGTATCAGGCTTCACATAACGGGTCCAGAGTTGCAAATGGTGGCCACAGTGATGCAGGAGCCATTTCTGGCACTGAAACATCTTTGTCTCATGTCGGACAACTGGAATGCACCAGTCGTTCCTGGTGAATTCTTGGGAAGATCTGCACCGTGCTTACAGGAAGTCTGCTTGTCCGGCATTCCCTTCCCAGAATTACCAATTCTTCTTCTGTCTGCCAGTCGCCTCGCCTTGCTCAAGCTTCTCAACATACCTCATACTGGTTACATATCACCTGAGGTGATGGTTGTGGGTCTGGCCACGTTGACAAGGCTCAGATCTCTTCACATTGAGTTTCTATCTAGCTCACCAAATTCCCACCCTGATCAAATACGCCAGCCACCCATAACACGGACTGTCCTTCCTGCTCTCACCTCCTTTTCCTTCTCTGGTGTTCACAAATATTTGGAGGACTTTGCGGCACAAATTGATGTCCCTCAGCTCGACTTGATCGTCGCATGCTACTTGAATCGGCTTGTTGACTTTCAAGTGCCCCAACTTTCCAGGTTGATCAATCGCTCAGAAAACCTCAAGCGGCCTATGAGTTTCTCCATAGGGTTTCAACATTACAATGTCTGCTTCGTTGCTCGTCCCATCCCCCGACTCTGGAATGCTCCTTGTTGTATTGATGTTCGCCTCCAATGCCACTGGCAAGAAACTTCACACATAACTCAGGCACTCGGTCGGATATCCACTGTACTCTCCAACATTGTTTATCTCACCATTGGTTGGTGTGAGGAGCCACTGCATCATAAACTGGAGGGCATGGAAAATATTGACTGGCTGCAACTCCTCCACCCATTCACCTCCATGCAGACTATGATGGTGTCTGTGCAATTCGCAGGGTACATTGCCTATGTGTAACGTTCCACCAGACGTTCTTCTTGTACTGCAGACAAGGCTACTGAAGCGACCTTATGATCACCGAGATATGTCGAAGTCATGTACTCAATCAACTACTAGCTCATGGACGAGACGTAGTAGAGTGGCCCAAAGGATGCAAATGGGGAAGTAGATGAGGAGACGAGAGAAGTAGATGGCGAGCACACCTGTGGTGGCTAGTGATAAGTGGAAAGGAGCAGATGTGAGGCCTCACGGCAATTCACCAGCTAAGGACTAGGAAGATGACAACCAAGGTCTATTCAGCACTCAACCGGCAGACAGCACAGAAGAGGCAAGGCGTTTGGGTGGTATAATCCAAGAAGTCAAGCTTAGGTCTTCAGCGGCCATAAGCCAGAGCCTATATACTACTCCAAGGAGGTTTGAACCCCAGCTTGGAACTCCGAAACCCTAATATCCGGATCCTAGGAACGAGTCACAACAAGTCAGAGATAATCAGAAGCCAATGGCATAAGGCCCTCATGGCATGAGTCAGAGATAAGGAATCTGCAGTTGTATGGGCGTAATCACAAACCAATTACAAAACAGGGAGCATATGGTACACATCAGAAACCAGGCACAATCAATAGCACATACAAATCATCAAACACAAGGCAGTCGAGACTGGTCCAGGCACAAGCTCATCTGGACCCTTCTGGTGCAAGTCTAGCCAGGTCACATGCCAGGGTCACGTGATGTTTTACAATCCAGCCGGATCGTTCGAGCCGTAGGGCAAGGGTTTCAGGGGTCGGGGATGGAGCGATAGGGCAAAGGGGATACCTTTGCCTAGGAAAATGTATGAGACGAAAGGGAAAGCGCGCGTTCACTCGAGTAGAGCAAAACTTGGCTGGGATTCAAAGAAGCTAAGACAAGGAGACTACAGGGTCAACTACCTCGTACTTATACTCGTACAAACTGTGTATTTTTGTGACTATTTTCTGGTATGAGACTATGAGCACGCAATCCTTCCGCTGGCACTAATGCGCTGTCAACCCGAGAATTTACCGAGGTCACGTGGCACGTGATCGTGACACAGCCCCCTTACTAGCCAGAGTCGTCTCGACTCAATCCTGCAGTTTGAGGGAACTTCTTGCACCGCTCTTCGGCCTTTCTATCATAGGGAATGAATCGTGAGTGCAAGGAAAGGGGGGAGTGGAGTCTAGGGCACTGGGTATGATAACAAGGGTGCCTCGGGGGCACAGGGCAGGGTGTGAAGGGTTCACACAAGGTGTGAGGGCGCGGGCAGTCGACCGACATGTGTTTCTTAGTGCAATAGTGACAGGTGACGTCGCGCGGAGCTTCATTGTGATGGAGTGGGAATCGGGTGTCCGGAATGCGGGGAGGCACCATCAGGGCAGGGGTCTGTCGGCGCGGGGGGATAGGGCGAGGGGTGACGTTGTCGAGGTGGTCCAAGTGAGCCCTGTACCTCCGATCATTGCTGTTCGGCTCATCAATGTGATAGACGTCGAGACCTCGAGGCAGGGGCTGAGGGAGAAATGGATGGATGTGGGAAGTGATGTTAGATTCTCGAAGCCGTTTGTCCATGCCTTTGGCCTCCGTGAGCCAATCGCTCCAGATATTGTCCAGTTCCCTCATACGTGTGAATAATTCGGCCTTTCGCCGCAATGAGTTCCAGAAACGATATATGTCAGCAGCAGCCCCAGGATCGGCAACCAAGGCTAGAGCGCAGTCTACTTCATGGTGTGCTGAATGTTCAGCCGAGAAAAGACCCAAAGAATGTCCCGGTTGAAGCCTGATAGCAGCACGAGGTGGCATAGGGATGGCATAGAGGGGTTTGTAATATTGTGGGAGCCCCTTGCCCTCCGTACCCAGGGCTATGGGCTGGTCCTTCTGATTTATGGCGAACCTGATGTAGGGTGCAGGACCCCTGTCAGAACCGTCACCCAGGGGAATGTCGAACTTGTACAGTTCCGTGGGTCTTGTGACTTTCCAGCCCGGTCTGGGGTGTTCTGGAGGCGCGGGCTCCGCCAGCCTGAATTCCAGTGGGGACCGAAATGCCCCTCCCCACACGTCTTCACCTTCGCCTTTCTCCTCTTCCACCTCATCTGTGACCTTCCCCTCCGGAGCCCCTCCCGACGATAGCAATACTATCTCAGGGTGCGGAGAGTCTCTGGGAGCAATGGGAGGTGGGATGTCAGCAGGGTATACTCCGAGGTGAGTTATGTCGTCTTGTGCCAATTTCTCACGAGCCTCTCTTCTGAGTCTCTCACGGCGACGAGCACAAGCCCTAGAGTGCCTGCACCTCCTTCCATCAGTCTCAAGGTATGTAAACAGGCCCGCGGAGTCCTCCTGAGTTGTAGGCGAATCCGCCTGAGGGTCGTGTTCGGCAGGGACCCAAGCCCAATCATTGACGCGCCTGTCGATATCCCAGCGCACATCAGCGGGAAGCTCTTCATCAGGTACGAAATAGTGCTGAGGAGGGTGATGAGGGTGTGGTTGGACAAGAGGATCCATGGTGAGTGTGTTGATACTCGTTGTTTGGCGATGCTCTCGGTTTTTATATTGTCGTATTAGGTCTGGGGCATGTACGTCCCCGGCATCCTCCCAACTGTCGTGGGCCGCAGCATATCCTTTCCATCTCACGAGGTACTGCAGCTTCTTGCGGCGTCCAGTCTTTCGTTCCCCGTATTTCTTCTACTTCCCATTCCTCTTCCCCATTGATAAGATCTGGTGGAGGTTCTTCATAGTTTGGCCCATGAATCTGGGTTTCTCTGAATGGAGTTAGAAGGCTCGCGTGAAATACATTGTGAATCTTCCATTGTTTTGGGAGTACTAATTGGTACGCCGTCTTCGAGACTTCTTTTGCGATTAGGAAGGGTCCGTACCGCTTAGGTGCTAGTTTTGCAGTGGGGTGCGTCGTTTTTAGATTCGTGGCTTCGAGCCACACTTTCTGCCCCACTCGGAAGCCCCCATAGGTCATATTTCGAACCCAAGATTCCTGCGTTGTTTTCATGGCCACAGATGTGTGTGTTCGGGCCTCTTCTAATCTTTGCAATCTTTCCGTAGCAGCGGCAGCGTTCGTATCATTCCAATCTGGTTGATGTACACGGGGGTTGAATCCGAAAAGTAACTCGAATGGGGTGCGCCGCATAGTTTCTGATTTCCAGGCATTGAGCGTGTATTGCGCGATCGGTAGCCATCGGGCCCAATCGCTTGCATGATTGCTGAAAATTCGTAGGTATTGTTTGAGTCTTTGGTTTGTCCTTTCTGACTGGCCGTCAGTCTGTGGGTGATAGGCCATGCTAATGTTTTGCTGGATCTGCAGCCAATCGAGGAGTGTTTTGAGCACTTTGGCCATAAAGCGAGGGTCTCTATCTGATATGACTCTCTTTGGCAGACCATAGTGGGGTAGTACGTGCTTAAAGTATAGTTCCATTACCCCGAGTGCGTCTATCGTTTCTTTACATGGGATGAATATACTTGCTTTGGTGCAACCTTGGTCGGTGATGGTCAAGATCGTATCATATCCCTCTGAGATGGGTAACTTCGTGATGAAGTCGAGAGCAATTGTCTGGAATGGGAGTTGGGGTTCGTCGTGTGTGATAGGGTATATTGGGATTTTTTGTTTACCCAGTAAATTCTTATTTGCTTGGCAGTTTGCACACCCATTGACAAAATTTGTGACATCTGTCTTCATTTTTGGCCACCAGTAGTGTTGCTGTATAGCATCCAGCGTTTTTGTTATCCCTGGGTGACCCGCTGAGGGTGGTGTATGGAATGAGGCAATTACCCCCCTCCTTAAGGGGAGGTCGTCCACGACCACGAGGTGAGCGCCACGAAAGAACAGATCGCCATCGTGGAGGGTGAGACCATCTGAGTGAAGGCAGTCGAGCCAGGCAAAGTGGGACAGCTGGGCGGAGCGTAAGTGGTCGTCGAGAGTGATGATCTTGGCGACAGCGACAAAGAGGGACGGTGGGAGGACAAGGACATCGGAGTTATCCGGAGCATCGGAGCCGGCAGTGGAGGGATGGTGGGACAGGGCGTCTGCCTGAAGAAGGGGTCCAGGGTGATGCACAAGGCGCAGGTTGTAATCCACGAGGATGTTAACGAGGCGTGCAACCCTGTGGCTAATACGTTGGGGATGACGGTAATGAAGCAGATTTGCGTGGTCGGTGAAGACCGTGACAGGGTGAGGGGAGCCCACGAGAAGATGACGCCAGTGTTCGAGGCCATGGACGAGTCCGAGGAACTCTCGGTTGTACACGTCGTAGTTGCGTTCAGCATCATTAAAGGTTTTCGAAAAGTAGCCTACAGCTTGGGGCTTGTTCCGTGTGTTGCGTTGGGTCAGTATGGCACCAGACGCGAGGCCGAGGTGTCGGTTTGAAGTTCGTAGGGCGCATCGGGATCGGGTTGTCGGAGGGCTGGTCGGCTGGTAGCAATATCAAGTAACTTGGTGAGGGCCGTGGTACATTCGGTCGTCCAGAGGAATGGAGCATCTTTTTTGAGAAGTGCATTCAACGGCCACGCGATAGCTGCGAAGTTGGGGATGAATGGTCGCTGGTAGTTCAGAACTCCCAAGGTGCTTCGCACTTGTCGGACAGTAGACAAGGTACGGGGCCAGTCTCAAAGTCCACTGACTTTGTCATCGCCCATGTGAATGATGCCGCCGTTGATCGTCATACCTAGGTAGTCGACTTCGTGTGTCTCAAAGACACATTTCGAGAGTTTCAGGAAGTAGCTCTCGCATTCAAGGACTTCTAAAACAGTGCTGATGATTTCTCGATGACGAATGAGATCCTCTGTAGTGGCTATGAGAATGTCGTCCATGTAGACATAGAGTTCCCCAGGGTACTTTTCGAGCAGGTGCCGGAGCATTCGATACATTGCGCGCGAGAATGTTGCCAGAGAGTTCGTAAGTCCGAAATACATCACTAGGGGTTCGAACATTCCGTCGGGCGTTTTAAAGGCTGCTTTCCATTCATCGCCTGTTTTGACGCGGATATTGTTATATCCCCATCGTATGTCGAACTTGGTGAAGAGACTCTTATTTCCTAGTGAAGTTAGGATATCTCCGATGAGTGGTAGTGGGAACTCGTCTCGGATCATCCAAGCGTTTAGTGCTTTGTAATCCTGTACGGGCCGAGGTGTGCCGTCTTTCTTGCGAATAAAAAATAGTGGCGCGGCATAAGGTGATTTAGACTCCCGGATGTATCCCTTGCGAAGTTCTTCAGACAAGAAAGCGCAAAGGTGTCTGCGTTCTTCAACATTCATAGGATACACTTTAGTCCCTAAGGTAGACGGGGCACCCTCCTTTAGCTTTATCTCATGATCATCAATCTGGGATGGGGGAAATCTTTGCGCGGCTTCTTCCGAGAACACTATGGCAAATCGTTGATATGGTTTGGGTAGTTCCATTGTTTTCTTGCTCCCCGACGCGATAGCCATCTTTTGTGCAATGGTTTCATCAATTTGTTCCCCTCCCTGGCAGCGCTCCATTCTTTCTCCGGCATAGCTCTTCATATTGTTGAAGCGCAGAACTAACAAGCGGAGTGTTAATAGCAAGAGAGCTAGTAAGGACAAGTTAACTTCAGAGGGGAAGTAAACTCTATTACAACTGCATACCTAGTAAGGACAAGTTACTATAGAGGAACGCCTTATGAGTAAAGGTATGGTAGGAGAAGTAAAGAGAAAGGGAACTTACACTTCAGAGGGGAAGTAAACTCTGAAGTGTAGAGGCGTAAACAGCAGTCCTTATATACAGGACGCTTAGCTAAGAATGGTCTGTGCGCACAGGTGATCCAAACACAATACAGGTGGTCTGTGCGCCAGAGGGAGAAATGCCATTGGAGGGCAGAGAACAATAGCTGCCTAAAGCAGACAATACCGGTATCTTAACAATGAAGAACAATAAGAGTCTACACGTGACTCTAGCAATAAAGATAAACAAAAGCGGTCCGTAAGAGTCCGGCCAAGTCCAAATCAGTCCGTAAGGGACAGATACCGTATTTAGTATGTGGGATGACTCAATCATATCCCACGAGACATGTGACTTGAATTAGTCGCGTCTCAACACATATCCCAATCAATTGTGGGCTTCCGAGCTTGGAACCAGGGAAAGCCCAGAATGGCGCGGCAGGACCCGAGATCCGTAATGAAGAAATCGAGTGCGAGTCTGGTGGTTCCTTCGGTAATTGTAAGCCTACATTTTTGCTTCAGTGCCCCTGCTGTGTTGATTGTTCTGTCAGCATTGCGCACGTCGACTTCTGCGATATCTTGGAGAGTAAATCCGAGTAATTGCGCAGCACCGCGATTGATGAAATTTCCACTTGCCCCGGTGTCCAGGAGAAGTCTCAGTTTCTGGTTTGTCCCCTTTACATCAGCGAGGACCGTGATCGATTGCTCGCTGATGCTCTTTATCGTGTTGATTGAGAACTCGGCATCGTCCCCCGCGGTATCAAGCAGAAGTGCCAAGATCAACTCCTGCCTAGCCGTTGAGTTGAGGTCGAGAATGGCACTACGTAAGTCGACATTGGGTTTGGCTGGTTCTGGCACTGTTGTTTCTTCCTGCCTCGTCGGGGTTGAGGTCGAGACATTATTGACCTTTTGGGCATTCAGATTTGTCCATTTCTTAGGACACTTCATCGATAGATGTCCAACATCCTTCCTTTTGACAGCATTCCTTTTCTTCTGGAGTTCTCTTCGTCTGCCATGCAGGCTTTCCAGACGCGGTCTGAATATTATCCACGTCCATGGGGACAACTTGATCACTTCGATTGGGCTTCTGGACCTTCGTAGGTAACGTCTGTCCAAGTGTTTGTTGACCCAACTTGCCGGTATTGATATTGGCAATGGCGTTGGCGATAGTATGGAAACGCTGTGATTCTTCTCTTGCGGCCTCTCGCCACTCTTCCATCTTTTTGGGCATCCTTCCGCGTTTCAGGCAGCTGATGAGTAGGCCCTTTTTCAGACCTCTCTTGAAGAATTCGATAGTTCCATTTGCATCTGCATCCCATCCAGCAGCCGTGGCAAGGCGGTCAAACGTCGAGATGTACGTGTCTACATTGTCTCCTTTCATGACAAGAGATGTGAGCTGCTGATGCGCGTTTTGTTCGCTCAACGTGTCCGTCCAAGCACTTTTGAATGCTGTCTCAAAATTAGTCCACAAGGCTTCGTTGGTCTCGTTCATCTTTGGCATGTGCATCGTGACGCTTTCATCAAGTTCTCTACTGACTCGATCTGCCCAGTCGTCTACGGCCGGTCTGCGTATGTAGGACAAGGCGAGACTGACTCGGGAGAATGGCAAGATCATGAACTTATGTTCTCGATTTAAGCGTCAATATTGATGGAATTCCCTTAGGAATTGTAGGCTCTTTTGTCTATCTCCGGCAAACTCTTTGGGTGCAAGTCCCTTTAAGTTTCTGGTGTCAGGGGTTGCAGCCATTTTAGGAGGTACTGCTGGTGGTACGGGCAGGTATGGGAGTGTTGTGGGAGGGAGAGTCGTTGTGAGTTTGATCGGCTTCTTTCCTTTTTTTTTCAAGAGGAGGATGTTTCTGACGAACTGTCGTCTATTGCAGTGACCGGATTGTTTCTCCAAACGTGCAAGTCTGGATCGATGGTTCCATTGACTGATAGTCCCCAGAGAGCGGGGTTTTCGATGAGGTTTGCATTATGCGTATACCAGGTTTCTTTGTGTTCATAGACTTTGTACCAAGTGTCTTCGGCTTCGAAGTATTCGACGTCGATCGCAGCGTTGTTGGCAGCGATTACTCGGTATCCTCGCTGAGGTTCCCAAAAGGTTCCCCCACCCGCGAGACAATTGATGTTCGGTGTTGTGCTTCGTACGACTACGCGTTGCTCAGCAAGATCTGTTGGATCCTGTGCTGGTTCAATTCGTGCCCAATTGGCGTCGTTCTTAGGGGTGATCAGGGTTGTTTTCCTGGATTCCAGTGTGTTCGCGAGGAGGTAATTCGCATTCTTTTCGTAAGTGTGTCTTATCCACTACTCATGGACACGAGATCATTGGTCTACGCAACAAGCGTAGTGTCGGTTGGGTGGTCTTAGCTTGTTTTACGATCCAGCTGGATTGTTTGAGCTGTAGGGCAAGGGTTTCGGGGGTCGGGGATGGAGCGATAGGGAAAAGGGGATACCTTTGCCTAGGAAAATGTACGAGACGAAAGGGAAAGCGCGCGTTCACTCGAGTAGAGCAAAACTTGGCTGGGATTCAAAGAAGCTAAGACAAGGAGACTACAGGGTCAACTACCTTGTACTTATACTCGTACAAACTGTGTATTTTTGTGACTATTTTCTGGTATGAGACTATGAGCACTCAATCCTTCTGCTGGCACTAATGCACTGTCAACCCAAGACTTTACCGAGGTCACGTGGCACGTGATCGTGACATGATGGGCACTTGCATAAGATCACGTGATCTAATCCCAATAATCCTGAGGTCTTTGAGCAGTGCCCAGGTGGTATTGGTAGTCAGGTGACTTAGCTCATTCTTGGGCGTCTAAAGCCACAATTCTCATAACTTCGGCTTCCTCCTCCACCAAATTGGCACATGATTGCTTCAGGGCAGTGTTCCGGGGTCATACAGGGGGTGTCCGGGGGTCCGTTACGGGCGAAACCATAACACTATGCACTCGAAGGCGCCACCAGAGGAATGGCCACCTGTTACAGTTTCGCCCGTAACGGACCCCCGGACACCCCCTGTACGACCCTGGAACACTGCCATGAAGCGATCATGTGCCAATTTGGCTGAGGAAGAAGCCGAAGTTATGAAGATTGTGGCTTTAAGCGCCCAAGAACAAGCTAAGTCACCTGACTACCAATATCACCTGGGCACCGCTCAAAGGCCTCAGGATTATTGGGACTAGATCACGTGATCTTATGCAAGCGCCCGTCATGTGACCCTGGCACGTGACCTGGCTAGACTCGCACCAGAAGGGTCCAGATGAGCTTGTGCCTGGACCGGTCTCGAACGCCTCATGTTTGATATGACTCGTATGTGCTATTGATCGTGCCTTGATTCTGATGTCACTGCGTGCAAAGCAGAGTTTTCCAACCAATAAAACCCTTAGAAAACCCTAAAAAAACCCTTGATAAGTGGTTATGTTTAACACTCCATAGGGTTTTCTATGGGTTTTATTGGTCTGAAAACCCTGCTTTGCACACAGTGTGTGTACCATATGTTTCTCATGTTTTGATTGGTTTGTGATTGTGCCCATACAACTGCAGATTCCTTATCTCTGACTCATGCCATGAGGGCCTTATGCCATTGGCTTCTGATTATCTCTGACTTGTTGTGAATCATTCCTAGGATCCGGATATTAGGGTTTTGGAGTTCCAAGCTGGGGTTCAAACCTCCTTGGATGTGTATATAGGCTCTAGCTTATGGTCGCTGAAGACCTAAGCTTGACTTCTTGGATTATACCACCCATTGTAGTGCCTCCTCTGCGCTGTCTTGCCAGTTGAGTGCTGTTAGCTGCCTTTGGTGCTTATACATCTCTTGAATTGTCCTTAGCTGGGTGTGCTGTCCTGCCACTGTCCCCTCCTTATCCATTCCATTCCCTTTCATCTCTAGCCACCGCGGGTGTGCTCGCCATCTACTTCTCTCGCCTTCTCATCTATTTTCCCCTTTGCATCCTTTGGGCAACCCTACTATGTCTCATCCACGAGCTAGTAGTTGATCGAGTACGTGACTTCGACATATCTCGGTGATCATGAGGTCACTTCGGTAGCCTTGTCCGCAGTACAAGAAGAACGTCTGGTGGAATGTTACACCACCAAAGTGTTACAAGCCCTTGACTTGCTTTGGTTAGGACCAATCGGTGTCATCCATTGACAAGTTCATCGCTGTTCGCCAAGACTCTGGTTGCCCTGTGACCATTGTCAACTCGAAAACGGAACTTGAAGAGAGAATCAAGACTTAGGACTAAGGGAAGAAAGTGCCATAGTACCTGTTGCCTATTATATAGCCTGGTTTGGTACGATCAAACTATTCTGATCATCCTGCATCAGGAAAACTATGTATTTACTTATTCATACTTTTCCATACTTTTTCATTCTTTTCAGAAAACAAGTAGAAAAAGTAAGAAAAAGACATCCCTCTTTCTTTTTTTTTTACTTGCTGAGCTGCCAAAAAAAGTACAGGATAAGTAAGTAGAGTACCAAATGACCAAAAATTGACAAAATTAAATGTCCAAAAATGGAAATATTGGACCAAACTTTATTTTTTGGCCCGAAAATTTCCATATATGGTAATAAGGACCAAAATTTCAAAAAATCGGACCAAAATCAGACCAAATCCAAAATTTCCCCAGAAATATGCCTAAAAAGTAGGAAAAGTAAAGAAAAAGAAGAGGGGATTTCTTTTTTTAAGTAGTTGGTACTTTTCTGAAAGGGTCCTTTTTTCCCTTGCTAAAAGAGCAAAAAGAACAGAAAGTACAAATAAGTAAAACATGGGTCTTCCTGATGTGCCGTAGTACTTACATAACGATATGGATGAAATGATAATGGACTTGTCGAGCTTGTCTTACACTGCCAAATGTCCTGGACCCCTGTTTGAGGGTTCAGTTGGCCAGGGTCCGTGCAGCCCCAGTTTAGGCTCATTCGAGTGCTGGTCGAGCAGAGTGACATTTAAGCAGTGGCAAAAAAAAAAAAAACCCATGGAATAAGGCTGAACTGGGGCCATACGGACCCTGGCTGACCGAACCCTCAAACAGGGGTCTGGGAAGTTTGGCAGTGTAAACTCCTGGACTCAGGCTCTTGGATACGGTGCATGATGGCAGTCCACAACGAACGGAGAGAGAATTGGGTAGATAGGAGTTGGAGTCGTCCCCTTTCTGATCATATCACCTCTTTGGCGTTCGTGTGTTAGGTTTTCGGGCCTCGGACGTAATCGTACCCCTAATCCCACAATTGGGACACCTCATCCGCAGCGTGCTCGCTAAGGCGCAGCTCACGCACAGCAAGGGTCATCGAGAAACCAGCCGTGTCGGCACGCAACGGGCATGGCATATTTCACTCGGCGGTGGGCGATATTCTTCGGTCCGATGCGCACAGGCAGTGTTCGCTCTCACTAACTCACGGGCATGACTCACGGCCGGGTCCAGGTCGACGACCTGTACGTATTATGACGCTTGACGTTCACCTCTCCCATCAGAATGAGCTGTACCCCTTTATGCGTGAGTAGAAGGATTCTGCAAGGGAGCGAGGTGAGGGAGGCTGAATTGAAACTTTCCTGGTGGTATGGTCGGGGGCATCTTCGCTTCACAGACTGCCGGAAGACGGCACCCCAGGGTCGATCATGCATTGACGTGCGTGCCTCGGGTCTGTCGGTGTCGATCCTCCTCGTGACTGTGACTCGATCCACCTGAGCTGTTGAGAGAGCATTGCATTGAATGTCGCGGCGGAAACGTTGTATAACATGTAAGTTCTCTAGGCGGTCTTAATTTGTAGCTGTCGTGCTTCCGCGCACCCCAGGAAAAGGAAAGGCAATGAGAAACCGACAGAGCATCCGGAATATTGGGCTGATCGACTTCCGGACGCAAACAGGTCACCAAGTGTCAGGGGTACTCTCGCTCTCGCCCTCCCGGCCAGCGTAGGCCCCCTGGGCTGACGACCCGCATCTCGACCTCGTCGAACACCGCGACAGTCCTAACGATGCTGAAGGCCGAGGGCAGTAAACAGCGCGATGCTGCGTGCGTTGCTCGCGCCGATGCGCGCTACGAAAGACTCCGTCCGGATGCCGAGCGTGTCACGTGCATAGGACAGGAGAAGCGCGAGAGCCGCATGTGCGCGGCGCTGTCCTCGGTACGCGGGCTCTGCAGTCGGAGGTCGCCGTCAGCGCCGGGGGAGCGAAGATGAGAGGTAGGTAGTGTGTGAGTTATAGAGCAACGCACCGGCTATCATCACCTCACATTCGACCTCAAACTCGGGGTCGTCGCGCTGGTGCTTGAAGAAAAGATTCACGTCGCCGATCATGGGCAGTGCCTTGATGTCGTCGTTTGTGAGTTGGGGTTGGGGGTCGTTATCATCATCGCCTTTGGGAATGCCGCGTTCCAGCGGGCGAGCGAGTACGATGAAGGTGAGTTCTGGGACTCGTGCTAGGTACCCACTACATGTGTCATTGTGACAGCCTACGCACTGTCCTCATCTTCCTGCCATCTTCCTGTTCGACGCGTGGGTTAGGCCTGCTGGCTGGGTAACCAGAGGGGAGGGAGGGCTCACGTTGCATTGCATATTCCTCCTCCAGTGTGAGCTCTTCGCTCGCGGTGAGGTCTCGTAGTTCCGTGCTTTGCATCCACGCATGATACGTCTGTCCCGGGGTCGATCAGATATCCCAGGACGGGCATTTATATGCTAAGTATGACGACAGACCTCTACATGCTCAGCACTATACTAGCCATGGCGGGTCATAGGTGGCGGTTCTGACTCTGAAAAGGACACATACCGATAGGGGACTAGGATGATAGTCTCGCCGACAATCGCTGTGTGTGCGTTGACTCTCATCGCACGATGTATATCTTAGTCGCGGTTGCGGTTCAAGGGAATTTAGCTTATTTTAGCTTATCTAATATACTGAGTCTCCTCTCTTTCACAACTCCGAGTCTCTGGCGGCATAACATGAAGCCCGTTCGCAGGGTCGTACCAAGGGTCGTACACAGTATGCATCGACTCGTACACCTTGTCAAGAGTTTATCGAGCGTTTATCATTATATACTAAAACTACCATGAAATTACAATGATTTTACGGAACGCGCCTGTGGGCTCCTAGCATTAGTATTACAGTCGACTCTTTTTAGAGGGTATGGGTTGGGAGTCGACTGTACTGAGTCAAACCCTGGGATTTTATCTTCTGGGGTCCAATACATCCACAGCCGGCTTAGGTCTTGTGAGCCTGTGCTTCTCGTTGACGGGTCCGATAACCCATGTAATCCAGCACGAACCTGAGCCACGAAAGAAGTGCTTCAGTTTAGTCATGCGCTTTCATGCGGAGGCGGCTGCGACACTGGAGGCCCGATGAACGTGACTTACGGAAGTGGCGCACACACCGCCGTCAGCCCCGCCAGCAGCGCCGTCGCGCCGACCGTACCGAGCGTGTTGTACATCTGACCAGCGAAGAGCGGGAACCCCGCGGCGAAGATCGTGCGCATCGCCGCATTGCACGTGAGCGCGGACGCCGCGACTGACCGGTACGCGTCGACGATGTACGTCATGGAGGACGCGAAGATGAAGTAAGTGGCCGCGCCGAACGGGACTGTCGCAAGTATCGGCACGATCCAGTGCACACCGCGGTACGTGGTGAACGCCAGCCAGAAGAGCCCGATCGGGGCTAGCACGGCCCCCACCTGCCCCATCCTTAGTCGAAATTCCGGTGGCGGCTCCTCCTGGCCGTGAGCGTCCTTGTAATCGCGGTATCTCCTTTGGGGTGACGTCAGTCTTCTAGGCCTCGGGGATTCCGAGGGAGAAAGAGGTCCGCACCGGTTCCAATAAGGTTGAGTGGCCAAGCCCATGAGCATCCCTACCGCCATTCCTATGAATGTCAGGCCCGTACACTGCATGTTGAACCCGTGTTTTCCCACGAATACGATCGGAAAGGCTTGGAAAGTCAAGTATAGGATTCCAAGGATCAATGCATTCCTGTAAAGAAGTGAGTTGCGCATCTTAATGCCCCGTTCTGTGAATGAGCGAGAAGTAAGGTAAAGTGTACCATATATTCAGCAGCAGCAGCATATAATCGAACATCACGTAGTCTGTCAAGACCAGGTGAGCGGGCTCCGAGTGCATGAATTGGTGGTCAATGACTCACAGAAAGGTTTCCAATGGTTGTCAAGCAATAGTCGTACTAGGCTGACGTGTGGTTCTCTTTCGATCGGTGCGTACCACTTTGGATCACCAGTACTCGCCCGAAGACTGCATTAGAGCTTTGAACACTAGATAGCAACTCCCCCTGCTGAGAAAGACCCACCGTTGCGCCTTCCACTTGAGGATCACAGGAGCACAGGTCTCCGGCACAACCTTTGACGGATTGACGCTCGGAGTTAGCGCCACGAGGAAAGCCACAAAGGATTGTGCTTACGAGAATGATGGCCACTGCCTGGATAAAGGACCAGATAATCTGGACGTGGAACGTCCATCTCCAGTGCCAATGCTGATTGATGAATCTGTTCGCGTGTATTTTTATCATTCGTGTCCTCAGGTAAAGAGACTGTACTCACCCACTGAGTATCGGCCCGATCTCAGGGCCAATGTACGGGCAAATTGTGTAGACGGCCATCGGTCTGTCCCGTATCAGATGAGACATGGGGGAAAATCGCGGGTGAACTGCGACGTACGTAGCCACCTCAGAATTCGGGAACATGTCGCTGACGCTGCCCCCGGCTAAGCTGAGAAACGCCGCCCCGCAGTACCCGGCAAGGAATCGGAAGACCAGATACACAGCTGTCGGAGTGGACCGTGGCGTCATCGCTCCAGGCCCTGACCCAACGCACTGCAGACTCACTTATATTCGGCGCGAACGCTATAGGGAACATAAATATGAAGAAAAAGCTGAACGATACACAGTAGACGGCGCTGCGCCCGTAAATTTCCGACATTGGACCCGCGACGAGCGGCCCGATGCCTAGGCCTAGAACGAAAAGACTGATGCCGAGGATCGTGACTTCCTGGCTAACATGAAATTGCCTGCCCATGGCCTCCTCCGCGAACGCTGCCTGCGAGACGTAGTATCAGCACAATGCTCCGTCTAGGAGTCTTCTAGACGCACCATGGATGAGGCACAGGTGACACATATGGCCGCGGTCGAGATGCAGAATACAGCGAGCCATCTGCGCGCCAGGGGCAGTTGCTGCGGGTCGTCCGCCGGCTCGAGGATGACTTCGTAGTTATCGGTGTGGGCAGAAGCGATCGGCAACACTGTTAACGACGACGCCATCGAGTCGTCCGCCGGCTTTTGCCGAGATTGGTTATCAGAACGCCCAGAGACCATTGGGGGAGAGTACGACAGCGAGAGATGGTGTAGTCGGACGACCTAAGGACACCATGGTATATAAGCCCTGAAACACTATGATTAGAACGTGTCTACATCAGGTTTGCAATGGCTCGGAGAAGCGGCGGCGGCTGATTGGTTTACCTTTCCTGGAAGTCTCAGTATCTCAAGCGCACCGAGTAGCATATATAAACTCACCTGCTCAATGTGAGTACGCACCCGTTTTCGCCCGCGTCTACGTCTGCGCTTAGCCGTCTTCTCCGCGGTCTTCTCCCTCTTCGGCTGTCTACCCTTCTTCCTATACTCGCCACACTGCGAAATATGTCAGTGAGAGAGGTTCCTTGAGTGTATCCTGGCCTACCAATACTGAGCCAACGGTGGGGGAACGTTGCGGAGCGGAACTCGCGCTGCTGCCAAGGCTACCGCTGTTTCCAGGTCCAGACTCCAAAGTGAAACATATTACATTTCATCGGAGGCATCGGAGAGCCTGAGCATAGGCAGACGTGTAACTCCGCACCATTGAGAAGTGCGCGTAGAGCATACAGTGAGGCACATCATGAGGGATGCGCATGTCCGGTAGTTGCGATGTGACATGCTGGATCTCGGAGCGGAATGTGGGGGCTCCTGCCATCAGTCAGGCATCCACGCGTGACGCGATAGAAGATGAAACGTCAACCGTTTTTTCGAATCAGTCTATACCCTGGAGTACAGGCCATAGACCCAGACCAGACACGACCAGCGAAATCCAAGACGTAGCTAAGGTACCTCATAACTGCCAGTGACAGGAGAATAAACAAGTCGCTAAAAGTAGCTTAGGGCTTCCTGGACGGTTGTGCCCGAGTTCACGGCAGTAATCTGCTATATCTCCCGTTTCCCATGACATCTGGGATATGAGACGATTCATGCGGTGCCACTGGTACTGTAGTGCGACGAAGGCGTGACGTTCTTGATCAGCTGACCTATTATCACGTATAGGATAAGTTGCTGGGCTTACATTCTGCTCAAATGCTGCTCAAATCGTGCGCTCAAATACATCCGTCATAACTTAGGACAATGGCATTTGATCTGATCTCTTTCTTGCATGTATAACTATGCAACTGGCACAGGAGTTTCTCGGGTACGACTTGAGCCATTCATCGAACTCCTATCGTCAGGTCCTCGATGGTTACGGGGCGGCCAGAGAGCCGACGAGCAGAAACTCGGCCACGGATGACGCCGGTTGGTACTCCAAGCAAAGTGACTCAAGTGCAGGCAACAATTCGGCGACCATCTCCCCAGCGGAATATTCGAGAGCAAGGGTAACGAACCGTGACGACGAGCCGAGTAGACGCAGCGTCTGCACAGCGGTAAATGGACGGAGGAGTTGCACCCAGTCGCTGCGGCCCTTTTCGTCTTCCCAACTCGGAGTTTGGCTCCACAAAGCGATGCAAGATGGCGCAGGTGAGAGAGCTTAGGGGAGAGGTCGTCGAATACCTGAAGTAAGTGTGAAACATCCCATGTCATGCCTACGAATGTTATGGAAATGATAATACTGTGATCATGACAAAATTTGAAGGCGATGCTGCCGAAGACAAAGGAAGCATCTACCAGGCTGAATAGTGGGGGCGCGAAGTCTTCTGATCGATTGATGAACTTGAAAGTCAACATATTCGTGCGAGTACTTGATCTCGGTGCGTTTGATTTGAGGGCAGTCGATCCGGGCCACGAGGTCCTCCAAATAGTTACTAATCCCGTAGAATTCGAATGACCTGAGCGCGGGAACGACAGTCCGTGTCATGGGGGGCGGGCCCATCCGAGCAGGGAGGGAAACGACATCATGGAATCCAATGAAAAAGTCGTCAAGCTTAGGCAACGCAGCCAAACACGCAACCATTGCCTCCGGCGAAATGTAACCAGCAAGCGGAATCCTGCCGAGTCGGAGAATGACGAGGTCATGAGCGGACAAAAGAAGCGTCGGTAATTCTGGAAAGGGAACGACTTTGAACTGGAGTTCCTGTGAACACGGAGCAGATCCACCCAGGAATCTATCCGGAAGGACTGGTACATCCAAGCTTGACTCTAATGAAAGCTCAAGATTGTCAACACTGGAAATGGTTCCCGCATCACCGTGACCAGCTTTGCCAACTGCGGGGTTGTTACGTTACTAAGGCAGAGAAAGCATACACGATTGGGGTGCTCAAGTGCAGCGAGGACATTATCTTCGTCGTCAGGAGCAAGGTTATCGTAAATGCAATAGTCGACGTGAATTGGAATGGCTGGCAAATAACCCAGGATTTTCCTGACAGGATCTCCAGGGGCGCAGTGGAGCCAAATCTGGAGACGAAATGATTTGTCGCCATCGTCGGCATACGTGCATCAGTCTGTCGTGTGTCCGCGGGTATAATTCGATAATATGGAAATCAAATATATCGAGTAAAACATCGTCTGGGAGCATGTCGATCGTTGTTGGGTGTCTGTCGCTCCTATCTATGCCACAATACACCTCGCAGTAGCCACATAGGTGCTTAAAGACATACCTTGAGAACATACTCCCCCGTGTTCCTTGCGGTGATCCTGGGAAATATTCGGGCTTTCACGAGGGCCATGCGAAGCGGCACTAGAAGACGAATCACTGGATAGAGAACAAACGATCAATGGTGATTGCCAGCGACTCGGAGTATTGGGTAAATTGGTCCGAAAATCTGGCGGCGAAAGCCTGTACACACTTGTGAGAGCTCATTGATGATGTGGTTGGTGGACTCGGAGAAACGGGGCCCCTGAAGCTGGAGATATTTCCATTCCACGTGACATACAATGCCCTACACAGGCCCGGGTGAGGTTGGGGAAGAAACAACGCATTATGGTCTATAAAAATTCCCTATCTTGGCCTGTAGACTACACACAGACCCAGTAACCGATGCTTGAATCGATGACTTGAATAAGTAACTTCTCAAACAAGTTCCTAAATCGAATTAGGGTAGTATCCAGTGCAAAATCCAGTGGCTCTGCATCGTCAGGAGTGTTTCACGAGCCAAAGACCAAGGTGCCCTGGATTTTGCACGAACAGTGACATTGCCAAGGCCCAATCGCGGGTGCCAGCGTGAGTTGAATAGTACCAGTGTAGTTCAAGTTCGCACTTTCCTCCGAATCATCATGTGACGGTGACCGGGTCGTCAGCTGCATGATGCAGCACTGGATGGAAAATACACTTTTACCATTGACAAAATTTAGGCATAGCCAATAACAAAAGGTATTTTTTATCCACAATTTTTCATATATAAAATGTTGATAAGGTAGCTAAATATTGTCAATGCAATTTCAAAGCACAATATGTAGACAATAAATTTTCCTTTTCCATAATATTGTCAGAATATTATGGAGGTAATATTATGTATCTTGTTAAAATATTTCACTTGGTAATATCTTTATAAAATGCAACAGTGGCTCAGTTTAGAGGGTCCAGGCAAGGTACAGGGTTCAACTGCAAAAACATTTTATCAAGATATTACTATATGAAATATTTCAACAAGATACATAGTATAACCTCTATAATATTCTGACAATATTATGGAAAAGGAAATTTATATCGTCCACATATTGTGCTTTGAAATTGCATTGACAATATTTAGTTACCTTATCAACATTTTATGTATGAGAAATTGTGGATAAAAAATACCTTTTGGTATTGGATATTCCTAAATTTTGTCCATGGTAAAAGTGTATTTCCCATCCAGTGTGTAGTGGTATGACACCTTGCTACGCTAAGCTCAAGTGAGAATGGTTTGAAGTGAACTGTCTGGCCTTCAGGACTCAAGCCTAGCGCGGAGATAAATCACGTGCCAAACTTACAGTCAGCGTGGAGCGTGCAGGGTCAAAGGCGGTCCTTATACAGGAGCGTGACTCACGATGTCACACGATGGTAAGCTGAGTGGAGAACCAAGAGGACAAGTTTAGATTGAGAGAGTAAGGAGTACAGGAAGATACGCACCTGAGTGGAGAACCAAGAGGACAAGTTGGTTCCACTCAGGATGCTACAGGAGGGTTTATATACGCTACTGGAGCTGAGCTCGAACTGGGTCTTAACACTATTACTAAGTGTACAGTAAGACTCCATGACTCAGGAGCTGACACGTCATGTCTAATAATAGCGCTATCTATTGTGCTGACTGATGCACTTGTCATAGCGCTGACGCGATGTCACGGTACGTGGGGAACAGACTCTTACTTACGGTTATGACCACGTAGTAAGCAGTAATGAGTCATGGACAGAGGAATCAGTCAGCAGTAGCACAATCACATGCCGATGAGGCATGAGTCAACACTAGGATAGTTGTAGTAGGGTTCGAGCTGCTTATGCTATTCATCATATGGATTCAAGGGGAGCTTTAAAGCGACCCCATGCATGTATAAATAGTGGCTCGACAAGACCAAGATACGCCATCTTGGTCTTCTTCAATAACCACTTTCCACTCGTCTCTTCCACACGTGACTTGCGTGCTTCTCCGCACAAGTCGTCCTTCTTGACCATTCGGATTACCTAGTGGCACGCCTTGCCCTAGTGTACGGTTAAGATCACGTGCCTAGATAAGTGCCGTGTATCTCGTGACCAGGTCACGTGACCCTCAGAGGATATTTCGCTAAGTCGTAAACGCCCTTTCGCAGTCCAAGTCGGACTAACGCCAGTGGTGGCGTTACATTAAGACCAAGATCTACCCATCGTGGCATTTACAACTCGAGACCAGTGGAGAAACTTTCAAACCTACTCCCTCGAACGAAGGGGAGATCGCAACGTCCCAACACAATTCTTAGGAGCTGCTCAGTGGAGGGAATACAGAGGGGAAACAGGATACTTCGTAGACTTCGCATCGGGCCCAACCCGGTACCGCCCCGTTGAGTTCAATTTCGACCATCTGTGCTGGGTTGAGATTACTTGGAACCCCATAGACAATTGCTACGATGCAGTTCGCCCCACAGGAAGAAACTACAACTGCGACATTGACTCGAGGAATCTACCCGCACGTACAGAGTGGGGACACATAGACGGACAGCCAGAAGAGGAACCAAGCACCTCTGAACCTAGAACTCCAGCACCATCAGAGACTAGCGGAGACGACGAGGAAACAAACGATGACGACGAGTCAGAAGTTGGGGACATAATACAAACAGCTGAGTCCCTGTGCATAAACGAGCCAGAAAACATCGAAATACACCCCCCTGCAGAAATGGCCACCGCAACAATCACCCAAGTAGACCCGACAATCGAAGAAGCCCGAAGAATCACAGAAGAAGCAGAAGCCTACCTACGACCCATTGACCCAAACACGGGACATCGAATGACAGCCGACGACGTGGCCATCTTCCGTGCAGTAGGACCAGATGTCCCCGACCCCCCACCAGGAGCAGGAGAGCAAATGCGACCCAGAAGGACGGGAGGCAACTTCGGCCAAGGACCGCCAGGTGGAGGAAGACCACCATTCGGAGGAGACGGAAGACAACCACAATTCGGAGGCGGAGGAGGAGGAGACCCCTTTGGCGGAGGACCACCCCCGCCCATCGGAGGGCCACCACCTGGAGGACCAATCCCAGGGGCCCCTCACGGATCCGACAAATTAGTGGGAGAAACCCCAAACATCTTCGACGGAAACAGAGATGAGTACGAGTCATTCCTCACGCAATGGCACATATACTGGGGACAAAATTCAGAAGCACCGATCATGACCAACGTCTACCGGTGATGCCTATTATTCCTGGGCTTCATCAAGGGACCACGAGTATCAAACTGGACACTCGGCTTTCTCCAATGGCTTAACAACGAACTACATTGAGGGAGAAGTCGATACGACCCTTACCTATGGGACACCCTGACAGCGGGATTCTCAGACTGCTTCTCGAACATCCTAGAACAAGAACAAGCACAAGCCACTTTGGCTAAAGGATTCAAGATGATCGGAGATGACATTGACTCGTATGTCACCAACTTTGAACAGCTAGCACGGAAAGCTGACTACCGCCTCAACAACCGCCAAACACTGGACCGATTTACGGCGGGACTACCGAGAGCCCTATTCACTAAAATCTACGAATTAGACGATCCCCAAACCTTCAACGACTGGAAGGAAGCTGCCCTCCGAAGACAGAAACAATACATCCACCTGTGTGCCCGCCTGGGAATCAACACCCCCCCGCGCAATTCACCACCATCCAGACCCCAACAAAGCCACAACTACAACCCACAATGGACACCACCCAGATTCCCACCACCCCGATACGACCCAAACGCCATGGACACATCAGCAGATCATACCCGCGCGCGCCTCGCCGAAGTAGGGGACCCAAATCAAGGAGGCTACCAACACCCCCCATTCCCACCAAGAGGAGGACCAGGACGAAACCAAGGAGGAGGCCAGCATCGTGATATGAGGGAAGTAATATGCTACAACTGTAACAACCCGGGCCACTTCTCACGAGAATGTACATGCCCCAGGAAGCCAAGACAGCCAGCCCTACCACGTGCAAGCACGAGTCGAAGTGTGGACACCAATTACTACAATCAAGAATCAACGACAATACGCCGCACGGAAACCACACCGCAAGAACAAGCCAAGGAATGGATGGAAACGCTGAGGGGAGCCAGCGATGAGGTCAAGGACCTCATATTTAAAGACCTATGGACCCAAGAGGGTTTTCAGGACGCCTAAACCCATTGGCCTGGGTGAGGGCAGTTAATTGTAACTCTGTAATCATGACTCGCTACCGTTCGCTTAGAATCCCAGTCTCGATTCGCACCAGTTACTCCATGGCCGACATAAAAGGGCTCGTAGACTCCAGAGCCACCAACAACTTTATAAGACCCACAATCGCTAAACGGATGGGCCTCGAGCTACAAGCCCTCGAGAAACCAAAGAAAATATGGAACATAGATAACACGGAAAACAAAGCTGGGTCCATCACTCACTTCGTCGACCTAGACGTTCAGACCAATAAAACAAATAAGGTTATGAGGTTCCTAGTCACGGACATTGGAAACGAAGACCTCGTCCTCGGGTACCCCTGGTTAGCCACGTACGAACCTACCATCAGCTGGGTGCACGCCACAATCCACGAAGATGCCCTCCCGGTGGTACTTCGATCAAACAACCCCACAGAAACCCAAACCACCATTGCCAGCGCAATGACCCAGGACGAAGCCGAAGAGATCGTACAAGAACTCGAAGAAGAATGCCAAATACACACCACAGCCACAGAGCTCGCCATTGCCGCCAATCAAAACACCGTCGTCACAACCATCCCCGAACCATACCAACGATTCGCCAAAATCTTCAGCGAAGAAGCATCCCACAGGTTCCCACCATCACGACCATGGGATCATGCGATCGACTTCAAACCTGGCACACCCCCCAGCATCGACTGCAAAATCTACCCAATGTCACAGGACGAAGATGGTCAACTGCGCGAATGGCTAGACGAACAACTCAAGCTGGGCTATATCCGACCATCAAAGTCCCCTTACGCCTCTTCATTCTTCTTCATCAAGAAGAAAGACGGAAAGCTGAGACCCATACAAGACTACAGACGTATTAACGCCTGCACGGTGCGCAACCAATACCTGCTACCCCTCATGTCGGAACTCATAAATGACCTTGGAAACAGGCATATCTTCACCAAACTCAACATCCGATGGGGGTACAACAACGTATGCATCAAGGAGGGTGACAAATACAAAGCGGCATTCAAGACAAAATACGGACTGTTCGAACCACTCGTCATGTATTTCGGACTCACGAACTCACCAGCGACGTTCCAAAACATGATGAACGACATACTGGGCGACACTATCTGCGTCTTTGCGGCCATGGGCACCACCATTCGCGTATACATGGACAACATTGGAATAGCGACACTAGAACACGCAGGACTCCGAGCACACATAGACGCCATATGCGCAGTACTCCAAGTCGCAATGGACCACGACCTCTACTTCAAACTGTCCAAATGCACGTTCCACCAACCACGAATGGATTACCTGGGGGTAATTCTTGAAAAGGGGGTGACTCGAATGGACCCCATAAAAATCGCAGGCATACGTGACTGGCCCACACCCACGAAAGTACGTGACGTACGATCCTTCCTAGGCTTCTGCAATTTTTACCGCCTCTTCATTCGCGGTTTCGCCACACATGCACGAGCTCTCAACAAACTCACACGCAAGGACACCGAATGGACGTGGGGCAGGGACGAAGAAACCGCGTTCCAAACCCTCAAACGCCTAGTCACCAGCGAACCAGTACTAGCTCACCCCACGCTAACAGACCAATTCGAACTCGAAGTGGACGCATCTGGATACGCCGTAGGCGCAGTTCTCCTTCAAAAGAAACAGGATGGAAAACGCCACCCCATCGGATACTTCTCGGCCACTCTGAACGAAGTGGAACGCAACTACGATATCTACGACCTAGAACTCCTGGCCATCATCAAAGCACTATGACACTGGAGGCCATTCCTGGCAGGATCACCACACAAGGTTAAAATCTTTTCCGACCACCTCAACCTTACACACTGGAAATCGCCACAAAAGATAAGTCACCGCGTGGCCCGAGAAGTTCTGGAACTAATGGAATATGACTCCATCCTCACCGTAACCGATCACAACTGCACCAAAGCATCAGTATTCATCCCTTGCAACGAGGAAATATTGGCGGAAGAGACAGCAGCCCTGTATGTCACCCACATTGTAACGCCACCACTGGCGTTAGTCCGACTTGGACTGTGAAAGGGCGTTCACGACTTAGCGAGATATCTCCTCGAGGTCACATGACTTGGTCACGGGATACACGGTGCTTATTTGACACGTGATCCAAACGTACACTAGGGCTCGTAGTGCCACTAGGTAATCCGATTGATAAAGACGACTTGCACAATGAGGCAAGCGAATCACGCGTGGAGGAGAAGAGAATGGAGTGGTGATTGAAGAAGACCAAGATGGCGTATCTTGGTCTTATTGAGCCACTATTTATACATTTACGAGGACGCTTTAAAGCTCCTCCTGAAGTTGTGTGACTAGTAGCGTAAGTAGCTCGAACCCTACTATGACTACCATGTGATAAGTACATGCCACATCGGCATGTGATTCTACTATGGCTGACTGATCCCTACTTGTCCATGACTCATTACTACTTACTATGTGGTCATAACCATAAGTAAGAGTTTGATTCCCATGTACCGTGACATCACCCCCTTTTCAGCTGCGACGACCACGGCGCCGAGTGGGGCCTATCCCTCCGACCCAGGCCTCCTGCCTCTCCGTGATCCGATCCAGTATGTTAGCCATTTCCAAACAGAACTTGCACCGCGCCAACTCCGCCTGTACCCCTCCAAGTGCCTGGGCTAGGGCGTGGAGGCGCTGCTCCATCCTCTCTGCCTCATGCTTGTAGGCGCGGAAGCAGGTTACCTCTGCCTTCAGGCCTACGTCCTTCAGCTTGTTGATGGCATGATCCACCCGGTGCTGATTGCTGTGCCCTCCGACGAGGGCGTACAGGTCTTCGGGGGTGTAGTGGGGTTTGCCTGCTTCTCGAACTTGGGGCTCGGCGTATAGGGGGCGACTGTACACCTTGTTGCTGTCGTCCACAAGGCCGAGGACCAGGGGGTCTGGTCCGGCGATGACTTGGATGTAGGTGGCTTGACGCGTCACCCCCTGGGCGTCGGTGATGGGGTAGTGGACGAAGTCTTCTCCCCGATTGTGTTTGTATCCGTGTGGGGCGGTCCGCGATGACCCCCCTAGGTATTGGAGGTGGACCGCGGGCAGGGTGGCGTCTTGGGTATCGACTACCACGCCGCCGCAGTATATGGGGCGACCGGTGGAGTCGCATGCGTACGGTGTCTCCTGGGGGTCGTCAGAGTCGGTCGCAGTGATCAGGTATGGCTGCTCAACTGGGTACCATTCCCTCAGTGTCCCCTCTACCGCTTCGTATGCTGCCCTCTCAGCATCTCGTTGTGTTGGCGGCGTCGGTGGTAGACGATGGCTCACCTGGCTGCTGCCACTGCCAGTTGCCGCCGCCTCCAGGTCTCTGCTGACTCCTTCCAGTCCCGCACCTTCATCCAATCCTGCCACTTCAGAGTTGCCGGTGTCTTCTTCTTGCTTGACTTCGACTCGCACTGGGTTAGGTCGAAGTGGGGGACCCGCAAAGAGTCCAACAGCTGTACGAAGCCGAGTAACTTCGGCTTTGGTGTACGGCGCTGTGTTGAGGCGGTCGCCGTTGGGACTGAGGAGCCAGTATGTGGCAGGTTGATCAGGTTCTTCGATGTCGATGATGGACTGGGCGTTGGCAAGGGCTGCCCGGAGCTCTTCGTGGGTGAGACTGTCGACGAGATGGGAAGCGAGAGTGGCGGGAGAGGTGGTAGCGGGAAGAGACATTGTTGTTTGAGTGAGGAGTCCAGTGTGAGGAGATGGGGGTTTTGTCGTAGTTCGCCCTCGCTTTATATGTGTCCCCCTCGAGTTTAGACTCCGTTTGTACTCTGCCAGGGCTTCGTCAGCAAACACGTCATGTTGGTCAACCCACTGATTCTCCGAGTCCGGGTACCCCTTCCATTTCATGAGGTACTGCAGTCTTTTGCTCCGGCCGAATCGCCTAGAGTCTAGAATGCGCTCCACCTCATACTCCTCTTCTCCATCTACCAGATCTGGTGGTGGGCACTGGAAATTTTCTCCGTGCAGGGGCGTCTCTCGATAAGGTGTGAGTAGGTTGATGTGGAATACAGGGTGGATGCTCCACTGTGTGGGAAGCTCGAGTTGATAGTTGACTGGTGATAGGATGCGTGTGATTTTGAAGGGGCCATGCCGTCGTGCCGCCAGTTTGGCGGTTGGCTGGTTGGTTCTAAGGTGTCGCCCCTCTAGACACACTTGATCTCCGATTTGGTACCTGGGTGTGTTTCGGTGCTTGACCCACATGGTTTGCGCCTTTTTGATGAGGTTCTGGGCTTCGCTTTGTGCCTTGCAGAACTGTTGAAGTCTCGTGAGTACCTGCGGGATAGGGGAAGGCTTATCGATCCAATCAGCGCGCGGGTCGTATCCCATCATAAGTGAGAACGGGGACTTCCTTGTCGCCTCATGTGGCCAGTTGTTGTGCGCGAATTCTGCCATGGGTAAGAACTGCGCCCAGTTATCTTGACGCTCGTCGGTCCAGAACCGTAGGTATTGTTCTAACCATTGATTGGTGCGCTCTGATTGTCCGTCCGTTTGGGGATGATACGCTGTTGAGATATTTTGGTATATGCCTAGGATTCGGCATAGCTCTCGTGTGAACTTCGATGCGAAGCGTGGGTCTCGGTCGCTGATAATTTTCGCTGGTAGTCCAATTCTTCGAAACATGTGAGTGACGTACAGTGCTGCGGTTTCTTCTGCAGATATTTCTTCGTTGCAGGGGATAAACACCGATGCTTTGGTGCAGTCGTGATCGGTTACCGTGAGGATGGAGTCGTATCCTTGTGATTCCGGTAATTTAGTAATGAAGTCGAGGGCGATGATTTCGAATGGCTTGGCGTCGGTCTTCGGCGTGATTGGTACCAGTGGTGCTTTCATCGGTCGGTTATTGACCTTGTGTCGTTGACATTCCACGCATCCTTGGACATACTCGGTTATGTGCTTTGCCATGTTCGGCCACCAGTAGCTCCTCTCGATGATTCTTGCCGTTCGCTTAATTCCTGGGTGGCCGTAGATGGGGGGGTCATGATGATTTGCGATGATGGTGCAAATTTCTTCTGGTCCTCCGGTGATTACTCGTGCGCCTTGGCGGTACCAGGTTCCGTCGATCTTTTTGAGTTTGTGCGGGTCTACCCAAGGGAGTATCGCATGTTCGTCTTGATCGTGTACTTCTGGGTTTTGCGTGGTGAGGCTTCGTGCGAATACCTTCTCTGGTAGAACTACGACTCCCTCGTTGTCTCTTTCTCCTCTGTCGTAGTCTGGTCTTCGTGATAGTGCGTCTGCGCGGCCGTTGTTTGTCCCTTTGATGTGGTGGATCTCAAAGTCGTATTCCATGAGTTCTAGGACTTCTCAAGCTACGCGACAACTTATCTTTTGTGGTGATTTCCAGTGTGTGAGATTGAGGTGGTCGGAGAAGATTTTGACCTTGTGTGGCGATCCTGCTAGGAAGTGTCTCCAGTGCCGCAACGCTTTAACAATGGCTAGGAGTTCCAAATCGTAGATGTCGTAGTTGCGTTCCGCTTTGTTCAGAGTGGCCGAGAAGTATCCGATGGGGTGGCGTTTTCCGTCTCGTTTCTTTTGAAGGAGGACTGCACCTACAGCATATCCGGATGCGTCTACTTCGAGCTCAAATTGGTCCGTTAGTGTGGGGTGGGCTAGTACCGGTTCGCTAGTGACTAGGTCTTTGAGGGTTTGGAACGCCTTTTCCTCGTCCTTGCCCCATGTCCATTCGGTGTCCTTGCATGTGAGTTTGTTAAGGGCTCATGCGTGTGTGGCGAAACCGCGAATGAAGAGACGGTAAAAATTGCAGAAGCCCAGAAAGGATCGTACGTCACGTACTTTCGTAGGTGTGGGCCAATCGCGTATGCCGGCAATTTTTACGGGGTCCATGTGAGTCACCCCCTTTTCAAGAATTACCCCCAGGTAATCCATTCACGGTTGGTGGAATGTGCATTTGGACGGTTTGAAGTAGAGGTCGTGGTCCATTGCGACTTGAAGTACTGCGCATACGGCTTCTATGTGTGCTTGGAGTCCTACGTTTTCAAGGGTTGCTATTCCAATGTCGTCCATGTAGACGCAGATGATTGTGCCCATTGCTGTGAAGACGCGGATGGTGTCGCCTAGTATGTCGTTCATCATGTTTTGGAATGTGGCCAGTGAGTTTGTGAGTCCGAAGTACATGACCAGTGGTTCGAATAGCCCGTATTTCGTCTTGAATGCTGCCTTATGTTCGTCACCATCCTTGATGCGCATGTTGTTATACCTGCACCGGATGTCCAGTTTGGTGAAGATACATCCATTTCTGAGGTCGTTTATGAGTTTCGACATGATGGGTAATGGGTATTGGTTGCGCACCGTACAAGCGTTGACACGTCTGTAGTCCTGTACTGGTCTTAACTTTCCGTCTTTCTTCTTGATGAAGAAGAATGAGGAGGCGTAGGGGGATTTCAACGGTCGGATGTAGCCTAGCTTAAGTTGTTCGTCTAGCCATTCACGCAGTTGACCATCTTCGTCTTGTGACATGGGGTATATTTTACAGTCGATGCTGGGGGGTGTGCCGGGTTTAAAGTTGATTGCATGGTCCCATGGTCGTGATGGCGGGAATCTGTGTGATGCTTCCTCGCTGAAGAGTTTTGCGAACCGTTGGTATGGTTCGGGGATGGTCGTGACGACAGTGTCTTGGTTGGCCGCGATGGCGAGTTCTGTGGCTGTGGTGCGTATTTGGCATTCCTCTTCGAGCTCTTGGACTATTTCTTCGGCTTCGTCTTGGGTTATCGCGCCGGCAATAGTGGTTTGTGTCTCCATGGGGTTGATGGATCGGAGTACGACCAGGAGGGCGTTCTTGTGGATTGTGGCGTGTGCCCAACTAATGGTTGGTTCGTAGGTGGCTAACCACGGGTATCCGAGAACGAGATCCTCGTTTCCTATGTCGGTGACAAGGAACCTCATAGTCTTGGAGACATTGTTGGTTTGGACGTCTAGATCGATAAAATGTGTGATAGACCCAGCTTTGTTCTCCGTGTTGTCTATGTTCCAAATCTTCTTTGGTTTTTCAAGGGTTTGTAGCCCGAGGCCCATGCGTTTAGCGAATGCGGGTCTTATGAAGTTGTCAGTGGCTCCGGAGTCAACGAGCCCCTTCATGTCGGCCATGGAGTAATTTGTACGAATCGATACTGGAATTCGGAGCGAACGGTAGCGAGTCATGATTACAGAATTACAATTGACTGCCCTCACCCAGGCCAATGGGTTCAGGCGTCCTGAAAACCCTCTTGGGTCCACAGATCTTTGAATATGAGGTCCTTGACCTCGTCACTAGCCCCTCTCAGCGTTTCCATCCAATCCTTCACTTGTTCTTGTGGCGTGGTTTCTGCATGGCGCGCCGTTACGGGTTCTTGGCTGTAGTAGCCGGTGTCCGCGCCTCGGCTTGTGCTTGTGTATGGTTGGGCAGGCTGTCTTGGTTTCCTGGGGCATGCGCATTCTCGTGAGAAGTGGCCTGGGTTGTTACAGTTGTAACAGATGACTTCCCTCATATCCCGGCGTGGCCCGCCTCCTCGGTTTTGTCCTGGTCCTCCTCTTGGTGGAAATGGGGGTCGTTGGTAGCCCCCTCGGTTTGGGTCTCCTACCTCTGCGAGGCGTGCCCGGGTGCGATCTGCCGATGTGTCCATGGCATCTGGGTCGCGGCGAGGTGGTTGAAATCTGGGCGGTGCCCATTGTGGGGTGTAGCCGCGGTTCTGTTGGGGTCTCGGCGTTGGGGGGTTGCGCGGGGTGGTATTGATTCCGAGGCGGGCGCGTAGATGGATATACTGTTTCTGCCTTCGAAGTGCAGCCTCCTTCCATTGGTTGAAGGTTTGGGGGTCGTCCAACTCGTAGATCTTTGTGAATAGTGCTCTCGGTAATCCCGCCGTGAATCGGTCCAGGGTTTGGCGGTCATTGAGGCGATAGTCAGCCTTCTGTGCTAGCTGTTCGAAGTTGGTGACGTACGAGTCAATGTCGTCACCGATCATCTTGAATCCTTTGGCTAGGGTGGCCTGCGCCTGCTCTTGTTCTAGTACGTTTGAGAATCGGTCCGAGAACCCTGCCGTTAACGTGTCCCATAGATAGGGATCGTATCGGCTGCGTCCGTGATGTAGCTCATTTTTGAGCCATTGGAGGAACCCGAGCGTCCAATTCAACACTCGCGGCCCTTTGATGAAGCCTAGGAACAGTAGGCATTGCCGATAGACGTTGGTCATAATTGGTGCTTCTGAATTTTGTCCCCAGTATATGTGCCACTGCGTGAGGAAGGATTCGTACTCGTCTCTATTTCCGTCGAAGATATTTGGGGTCTCCCCTACTAGTTTGTCAGCCCCATGGGGTGCTCCTGGTGCTCCTGGTGCTCCTGGAGCTGGTCCTCCTGCCGGTGGTGGTGGTCCTCCTCCAAATGGGTCTCCACCTCCTCCTCTTCCGAATTGAGGTTGTCGTCCTCCTGGGGTGTTGCGCAGCAATGCACGCAGTGTACAGGTAGACCCTTACCTGAATAGAGAGCTTAGACGAGACTTAGAGTGAAGCAGAGGAAGCTCAGAGTGGGGTGGAGAGAGATGTGTATAGGTACTTGCTCCTATAGTAGGATTTATATACTCTATGGTCCACCCATGTCCGTTTGGGGAAAAGTGATGAGTAGAGGCGTCCACAATATCGCATTTTCAATGTTGCCTAATGTCTAATCACTGGTGGACTCGGAATAATCCCTTAAGGGGATTCTGTACGTATATCGTATGACTAAATACTCCGAATTACGTGTATAGCATAACTAATCGTACTGTCATTCCTACGTAATGAGCCTTATAGTAAGTATTACGGCTCAACATGGGGGTCCTTGGCCGAAGCTGCCTCCTGGTCTTCTAGGTTGTGGGGGGCCTCCTGCGCCTGGTGGAGGGTCTGCGATGTCTGGTCCTACTGCTCTGAAGATTGCCGCGTCATCGGCTGTCATTCGGTGTCCTGTTGTTGGGTTAATGGGTCGTAAGTAAGCTTCGGCTTCTTCGGTGATTCTTCGGGCTTCTTCGATTGCTGTGTCAACTTCGGTGATTGTTGCAGTGGCCATTTCTATGGGGGGGTGTACTTCGATGTTTTCTGGTTTGTTTATACGTAGGGACTCAGCTATTTGTATTATGTCTCCAACTTCTGACTCTTCATCGTTTGTTTCCTCGTCGTCTCTGCTGGTTTCTGACGGTGCGGGAGTTCTGGGTTTGGAGGTGCTTGGTTCCTCTTCCGGTTGTCCGTCTATGCGTCCCCACTCTGCGCGCATGGGTAGGTTTCTTGAGTCGATGTCGCAGTTGTAGTTTCGTCCTGTGGGTCGTATTGCGTCGTAGCGATTGTCTATGGGGTTCCACGTAATTTCGACCCAGCACAGATGATCGAAATTGAACTCAACGGGGCAGTATCGGGTTGGGCCCGATGCGAAATCTACGAAGTATCCTGTTTCTCCCCTGTATTCCCTCCACTGAGCAGCTCCTAAGAATTGTGTTGGGACGTTGCGGTCTCCTCTCCGTTCGAGGGAGTAGGTCTGAAAGTTTCTCCACTGGTCCCTGGTTGTGAACGCCACGATGAATGGATCTTGGTCTTAATGTAACGCCACCACTGGCGTTAGTCCGACTTGGACTGCGAAAGGGCATTCATGACTTAGCGAGATATCTCCTCGAGGTCACGTGACTTGGTCATGGGATCCACGACGCTTATTTGACACGTGATCCAAACGTACACTAGGGCTCGTAGTGCCACTAGGTAATCCAATTGATAAAGACGACTTGCACAACGAGGCAAGCGAATCACGCGTGGACGAGAAGAGAATGGAGTGGTGATTGAAGAAGACCAAGATGGCGTATCTTGGTCTTATTGAGCCACTATTTATACATTTACGAGGACGCTTTAAAGCTCCTCCTGAAGTTGTGTGACTAGTAGCGTAAGTAGCTCGAACCCTACTATGACTACCATGTGATAAGTACATGCCACATCGGCATGTGATTCTACTACGGCTGACTGATCCCTACTTGTCCATGACTCATTACTACTTACTACGTGGTCATAACTGTAAGTAAGAGTTTGATTCCCGTGTACCGTGACACACGTGTTCCAGAGATTTGGATTACCAGCAAAAATCATTAGCGATCGCGACCCACGCTTTGCATCAAAATTCACGCGAGAACTATGCCGAATCCTCAGCATCTATCAAAACATCTCCACGGCATACCACCCTCGAACGGATGGACAATTGGAATGCACCAATCAATGGCTAGAACAATACCTCTGGTTCTGGACCAACAAGCGTCAAGATAATTGGGCGCAATTCCTACCCATGGCAGAATTCGCGCACAACAACTGGCCGCACGAAGCGACAAGGAAGTCCCCATTTTTGCTCATGATGGGATATAATCCACGCGCTGATTGGATCGATAAGCCAACACCCGTCCCACAGGTGCTCATGAGACTCCAACAATTCCAAGATGCACAGAAAGAAGCTCAAAACCTTATCAAAAAGGCACAGTCCTTATAGATCAAACACCGAAACATGCCCAAGTATCAGGTGGGAGACCAAGTGTGGCTAGAAGGGCGACACCTCCAAACCAATCAACCAACAGCCAAACTCGCAGCACGACAACACGGACCCTTTCAAATCACACGAGTCTTATCACCAGTCAACTACCAGCTCGAACTTCCCACACAGTGGAGTATTCACCCCGTGTTTCACATCGACCTACTCACACCTTATCGGGAGATGCCCATGCACGGAGAAAATTTCCAGCACCTCCCACCAGATTTGGTAGACAGGGAAGAGGAATATGAAGTGGAGCGCATTCTAGACTCAAGGTGATTCGGCCGGAGCAAGAAACTACAGTACCTCATGAAATGGAAGGGGTACCCAGACTCAGAGAACCAGTGGGTCGACCAACATGACGTATTTGCTGATGAAGCTCTAGCAGAATACAAACAGAGCCTGAACTCGAGAGAGACACACATAAGAAGAGGACGAATCACAACTAAACCCCCATCTCTTCACACTGGATTCCTCGCTCAACCAGACATGTCTCTTCCCACTTCCCCCTCTTCCTCCTCCCTCGCTTCCCGTCTTGTTGACAGCCTCACCCACGAAGAGCTCCAAACAGCTCTCAACAACGTCCAGTCCATCATTGACATCGAAGACCCAGACCAGCCTGCCACATACTGGATCCTCAACCCCAACGGCGACCACCTCAACACAGCGCCGTACACCAAAGCCAAAATTACTCGGCTTCGTGCAGCTGTCGGACTCTTTGCGAGTCCCCCATCTCGACCTGGCCCCGTGCGGGTCGAAATCAAGCAAGAAGAAGAACCCCGTGACCTTGAGGTGGCAAGAGTGGATGAAGACACAGGATTGGAGGGAGCCAGTGGAGGACTGGAAGTGCCGACAGCTAGCGGTAGCCGCTGCCAGGAGGGCCGTCATCTATCACCGACGCTGCCAACACACCAAGACGCTGAAAGAGCAGTGTACGAAACAGTCGAAGGGACCCTGAGGGAATGGTACCCAGTTGAGCAGCCTTACCTTATTACGGCCACCGACTCTGACGACCCCCGCGAAACCCCATACGCATGCGACTCCACGGGCCGCCCCATATACCGCGGAGGCGTAGTTGTCAACACCCACAATTCTACTGCGCCGGCCGTCCGCCTCCAATACCTGGGAGGGACATCGTGAGTCGCACCACACAGATACAAACACAACAGGGGGGACGACTTCGTCCATTACCCCATCACCGACGCTCAGGGGGTGACCCGTCAGGCCACCTACGTTCAAGTCATCACCGGACCAGACCCCCTGGTCCTCGGCCTCGTGGACGACAGCGACAAGGTATACAGTCGCCCCCTATACGCCGAACCCCACGTCCGGGAGGCCAGCAAACCCCACTACGCACCCGAAGATCTGTACACCCTCATCAGAGGGCACAGCAACCAACACCAGGTGGATCATGCGGTTAACGAGTTGAGGGACGTGGGGCTGAAAGCTGAGTTGACCTGATTCTGCGCCTATCGACACAAAGCTGAGAGGATGGAGCAGTGGCTCCACACCCTAGCTCAAGCGCTCGGAGGGGTGCAGTCGGAGCTGGCCCAGTGCAAATTCCGGTTGGAGATGGCGAACACCCTGGATCGGATCACGGAGAGGCAGGAAGCTTGGATCAGAGGGACAGGCCCCACTCGGTGCCGCGGTCGTCGCAGCTGAGAAGGGGGTGATGTCACGGGACATGGGGAACAGACTCTTACTTACGGTTATGACCACGTAGTAAGCAGTAATGAGTCATGGACAGAGGAATCAGTCAGCAGTAGCACAATCACATGCCGATGAGGCATGAGTCAACACTAGGATAGTTGTAGTAGGGTTCGAGCTGCTTACGCTATTCGTCGTACAGATTCAAGGGGAGCTTTAAAGCGACCCCATGCATGTATAAATAGTGGCTCGACAAGACCAAGATATGCCATCTTGGTCTTCTTCAATAACCACTTTCCACTTGTCTCTTCCACATGTGACTCGCGTGCTTCTCCGCGCAAGTCGTCCTTCTCGACCATTTGGATTACCTAGTGGCATGCCTTGCCCTAGTGTACGGTTAAGATCACGTGCCTAGATAAGTGCCGTGTATCTCGTGACCAGGTCACGTGACCCTCAGAGGATATTTCACTAAGTCGTAAACGCCCTTTTGCAGTCCAAGTCGGACTAATGCCAGTGGTGGCGTTACACGCGATGCCTTATCTTGCTGAGTAAAACCTAATACAGCGAGTAAGCATAAACTACTAAGCGTGGTCTAGAACTATCTAGAAGGTTCCTTCCTTATCTACCAATCGTGAGGGTCCGTACGTAAGTGAGAGTGTGACCTGATTAGGTTGTCCTGTTTTAGGGTGCAACTATCCCAGGGTCACGTGCTTAAAGGTGCACGTGGTGGCAGCACGTGACTGATGAAGTCTCATACTTCGGCCCTTTATATCTTCCTCTAATAATTCCATATAAATACAGAAAAATAGGAAAATAATGTACGCGTCCATGACACAGTGCAGCTCTGCGGTCACGAGCAGCGCCAGAGCTGCTGGAGGTCTGAATGCCACCGGTTGGGGTGTGTCAATGCAAGCAACCGTTCAAGGTAGGCAGGCAATGCCCTCATTTTGCACACCATCTCGGGTTATGCTGATTCTCCTCTAACATGTAGTTTGGAAGTCGTGGCCATCTCGAGCGCATTCAACTTGAACAGGGCCAACTTGAATGGCTACAGCGACCCAAGGCCCAGAACCAAGTCGCGCATTGCGTTATCTGTTGTACACATGCCAGTGGGATGGACGCTGCTAATCTACTGGCATGAAGAGATGCGGAGCTGCCTCCCCATCTGTGTCCAACACCTCGAGTCTTGTTGTCTTCCCCTATTTAATGGTGACCACCGCAACCATGGAGTAGCGAGCGACGATGCGACAAACGTCAATGGGCGAACCAGTACAGATAAGGGCAGAATGGTGCCTTGCCAGGGTGTACGACTGTTGTCTTCCTCTCTTCTCATATTCTTCTCTTACAAGTCTACCTTGGTGCTCCTGTGTTGGCAGTGGTCCAGGCACTTTTCTCAGGAGGCTGAGTCACCAGCTAGATACGACAATTACATTTTTATGAACGCGCATATAGTGTAGTTACAAATGTGGTGTAGAATGAAGTGATTTCACATCCGTGTACTATAAACTACGCGATTGTTACAGGACTTTTTCACGATCAAGCCTCGATCAACTTATTGAGGTGATTGTGTTCGATGGACAAGATGTGCCTGGGCTTGATACCAGGTGGCAGAGACGAAGATGATGTAAGACGTGTTGATAAGTGACCCCTGCGCACTTAGCAGCTCAAATGGACATGCAGATAATGGACTGCTTTAGATTAGATATACAGGACTTGTAGATTAGATATTATGATCTGTACAATCTCGGACTTCTTGTATCCTCTTATCTATGACATCACTTATGTACATGACATCATGGACTCCTCTGGACTGTCCTTATACTACGCCTTTGTACTTTCCTTTGTCTTATCTTTATTGTGATGTCACTATGATATCATAGTCTAGACTCTTCTTGTTCTTTCTGACCCTTGTTCTCAGAGTGTCCACTCCTTTGTCCATATGAAGAACAATGGCTCTTGTATTTACTGTGACTCTGTGTTACCACCGTCACTCTGTATTTTGTATAAGTAGTGCAGCTTGTACGCTCCTGGTCCACATCAGTTCTCATCTGTTGTGTGCCAGGTATGTCTTCTCCTCACCAATGTCACATCAGTTCTCATCTGTTGTGTGCCAGACTCTACATCTGCTTCACTTGCTTGATATTACTCTGTTGCTGCTTCCAGCCACCCTCTGTATCTCACCACAGTCTACTTTGTCACTGTGAGTATAGTCCCTTCATGTGTGTTGTTCATCAAGACAACCTGTGACGCGCAAGTGAAAAGACAGAAGACTAGATTGCAGAGATGGAAAACAAGACTAGAGCACAGAACTACAGTGCTATCCTACAGGTTTTTATACTAGCGAGCCCCTCCTATTTTCCTAGGTTTTTCTGTATTTTTCTGAGATGCGCAGTCCTTTAGTTGCCATAATGACACCATCCGCAGTAAGAGTCATGTGACCATAAGTAGAATTTTCCAGAATAGAAACGGAAATTTCCGAAACGTGAGAATTCAGAAATATGGAAGCATCTTGAAACACAAGAAGCCAGAATATGCAGAAACTTCTAGACAGATGGCACGATCCGGTGATCGTGACAACTTTCTCCTATTTGCTCAGGTATGACTCAAGTCTGTTATTGAACTCCCAGAACTTTGTTTCAGTTCTGATGAACGTTACCAGACAGCCAGAGCGCCGGCGAACCACACAGAACTTGGCAACAGATGATACCGGCTGATCCTCTAAGCATACACGGTGGGCAGGAGCAGGTAAGCGGAATCCACTTATAGTCAACTAAGGGGTCAATTAATGTCCAATATATTGACCACTTAGTTGACTTGACTGTTATTGTGAACTGTATCAAGAAAATGGAATAATTTGTAGACCTCTCTCTATGTGTCAGACAATTATAAATAAAAATACTCGAACAATTAGATATTTGCTACTTGCTCAAGAGAGCTCTGATTATTTCCAAATGTATTTAAACTTAGTTGTCAGGCACCAGCCAACATAAACAATTAAGTGTAAATATGCTTGGAAATAATTAGAGCTCTCTTAAGCAATAGACTAATATCTAATTGTTTGAGTATTTTTATTTATAATTTTCTGACACATAAAGAGAGGTTTATAAATTATTCCATTATCTTAATATAATTCGCAATGACAATCAAGTCAACTTAGTGGTCCATATATTGGACATTAGTCGATCCCTTATTCGCCCTCCACTTATCCGCTCCTGCCCGCCGTGATAGCAGGTGAAGGGCTGGCAACAATCTGATGGCCATTTCTTTCTTTCTTTTTTTTTTTTGATCCATTTATATTCCGGGATATACAACAGAGTCACAGACCAGTCGTAGCACATACCAACTACAGTTATGAGAATAGAGTAGTCCTTCATCAGCAATTTGACATAAAAGTTTTTGCTGGTTTCACAACCCTAAAAACTGCTAAAAACCATATAAAACAGTGAAAACTATGTCTATTCTGAGACTTGGTGACCCAAGTCCAATTTCACAGAAACCCAAAATTTCAACAAGCATGATGTCATGATCAGATCGTGCCATCAATTATCATTGAAAAGAAGCCTCAGACATTTCAATTTTTGCTTGTTCTCCAGAAAGTTCTTGTTCTGACTTCTCGTGTTTCATAACTTGCTTCTGGAATGTTCTCAATTCCGCTTCTGTGTTTCAGATTCAACTTCTCCTTCTGTTAGAATATTCTGACCATTTCAGAGTCTTGCCCCTTGTTTCTGCCAGCACACAAATAGGAGAAAAACATAGAAAAATAGGGGTTCTTGTACAGTATTTAAAGAGCCTGTAGTACACCCTGTATTCCTTGTTCTAGTCTTGTTTTCCATCTTGAATCCACTGCTATTACCATTCACTTGCTCAAGGCAAGTCGTCTTACATAACCGAACCCAACCGCAACCCGGAATAGTGCCTGGGCCCTGCACGACCTTCCCAAACATGATCGCCTCGACACTGGGCAAGTCTCCAATCGTGAAACATGAGAATGGTATGGCCTTATCCTTTTCTGGAATAGTAAGGGGTCTGTCAAGAAAAATATAATCAATGGCAAATAAATAACATGGCAAATTAGCATGAAACACTAGTGAAGTAAATAGGCCCCCAACCCCCAGGTTTCCAGGAACCCGGAATACAGCAAAAAATGTCAATAACAGCTGAAACACAGGAAACTTTTCTGTCAAAATCCTGATGTTGTGAGGTGCCCCAAGAAATGTAACAAAGGTAAATAGTACAAATCAAGAGAAAGAGTCATGGGTTGGTCCCCCTACTTGGGAGGACGTGGTTGGTTGAAACAAGTCATGACTCACGAGCCAATTTAGATGGTTTTTATGCTGCAGGTTAGCTGAGTCACGTGAAACACAAACAAGTGCAAACACAATGAGACGGAGAAGGAAACAAACCTCCAAGTGGCTGCCTTACCTAGTCAGGTTCTGGGGGCATGGGTAGGGGGGGCCGGTTTCAGGGGCAGAAAGGGTGCATGTTGAGTCAAAGAAGCTTAGAAGCATCCCGATACCCTTGCAGGTACTGAGGAGCAACTGAAGCGAGGAAAGTGGTTGCGGGTGGCCAGGTCCTGCCAAATAGATACCCAAATCCACCTGTGCCCTGATGAAGCATGGGCATTCACAGATGATGTGGCTGGCGTCCTGGACCGCCATGCTGCAGGGGCATGATATGTTTTCCAGGGGGTCGTTCGTGTGGAAGTGCTGCACATAGGTGGCTGTGAAGGCATGGTCTGTTGCCACCTGCATGAGGGTGGATGTGGTACAGCAGGTGTGCCAAGGTTGATGATGGCTGTTGGGTAGTTTTTCAGCAGCTGCGGCCTGCTGCCATAGTGGGTGGGGTCATTTGGGGTCCGGGGGGAAGACATCGGTGTATGTTTGGTGAAAGGGTAAGGGTTCCCCCAGGACCTGTGATTGGAAGATGGGGACGAGGCGGTTGGCATACCACCAGCGTCCCCAGGTGTTGAATGCCAATGTTCATGCGTGTGCCTTCTGGAAGGGTGCAGAGTTGATGTGGTTCAGCCTGTCAGGGGGGTCATGGGTGCACCCTTGAGCCACCCAGTCCCGTGCCAGCCATTGCCCTCCTAATTCAGTGTCCACTGGGGTCCAGACTAGGAAGAGATGGAAATTAGTGTGATGGAGGGAAAGTATAGTAAGCGCTTGGTAGAACATCAGTGCATGGCTCTAGGCCATTTGAGACTGCAGGTTCTTTACTGTGTGGATAGCCAAATTCAAGTTAGTAAGTACATAAATCAAATTAGAAGGGGGCACCTCATCAACGTAAGTCATGGCAAGGGACTCCGCAGTTTTGGTGAGCCCGAAGGTGTCCACATCAAACTGGAGAACCCCTTTGCCCAACACCCAGACCCTGTGCATCAGGTCTGCCCCCTGCTTGGAGAAGGTGGCTGCCACCGTGCCCACCACCTTGTTGTTGCCGTGACTGTGTGAGGTCACCTTGGCTTGGACATGGATGATCAGGGAGTTCTGGGTTGGGGTGTCCCTGTGAAGGGCCCACATCCAGTCCTTCCTCCCTCCAGGGTCTCCCACCCTGATGTGGGTGACCTGCCCCACCCAGTTGGGAACCTCCCAGGGGGGTAGTGTAGCGGTATGACACCTCGCTATGCTAAGCTCAAGTGCAAACTAGAAGTGAACTGTCAGGTGAGCACACCAAAGCCTAACGCGGAGATAAATCACGCACCAAACGTACAGTCACAGCAGAGTGGACAACGACTTTAGAGTCTTTATGCAAGAACTCAAGTTATCAGGGATCACACTGTGGTACGCTGAGTGGAGAACCAAGAGGACAAGTTAGATTGAGTAGAGTAAGGAGTACAGGAAGATGCGCACCTGAGTGGAGAACCAAGAGGACAAGTTGGTTCCACTCAGGACACTACAGGCATTTTACGATCAAGCAGTGGGCTCGCAGCTCCCCTGCTACCACTTTGTTGTAAGTCAAGACTCCTGGAGGGTTCCATGTGACTAAGCTTAGTCAGCAACCCGAAACGTCGATACACAAGAAGAGAATGGCACTCTGCAGAGCAGAGGAGTGGACAGTTGTTACGTTTTGGATTGATTGGGGCCTCGGACCAGAAAGTGGACGCTGACGCACGGGCTATGACACCCTTGTCAGCGATACATCATCATGGACTTTAGGATCAGTCAGCCAGGTAAGCTCTGGCACATGTGATTGTACAATACAGATCGGAACTCGGATGACTCGGAATGACTCACACTAGGATAGCTGTACTAGGGTTTGCTCTACTTACACTATTGGCTAGTACTTCTTGAAGCGGCGCTTTAAAGCCCGCAAGTACCTGTATAAATAGAGTAGCCAGAAGACCAAGGACGGCATCTTGGTCTTCTTCAATACCACCACTGTTACTCGTCATCCTTAGGGCCCTCCCCCTTTGAGTGAGTCGTCCGGAATATCCCCTTAGACCAGGGATCCCCGTGACTTATCCCAAGTCCCTTCATGGCTAGTGGAATACCCCATTGGCACTGTCGCCCACAAACTCCTCCTATATCGCAATGAGCGTGTCGCTTTGCCGTATCACAGTTTCTACATCCTTGACCATCCTAGTTGGACTTACACACACTATATCACCGAGATACCCCAAGGGATACCAATCCACGAAGACCTCCATGCATACTTCAGAAGAGACGAACATATCCTCCCTCACCCCGCTTCCTACGCTGATTCCCCCACAAACAGAAACTTCTTCGCACAAAGGTTTGCCACCATCCGAGAAGCCTAAGTCAGGCAAGCGTTCGTGGTAAATGCTACAACAGTGGCTAGAATCTGGAATTGAACAAGACTCAAACAAGGAATACAGTGTGTACTACTGCCCTTTAAATACTGTACAGGAAATCATATTTTTCTATGTTTTCTCTCATTTTGTGAGCTGGCAGGAACAAAAGACAAGACTCTGAAACATACAGAATATTCTGGCAGAAAGAGAAGCGGAACCTGAAACACAGAAGCAGAGTCGGGAACATTCCAGAATAGAATAGAAGATGGAGAAAATGAGAATCTTCCAGAACCAAGAAGCAGAGCCTGGGGATCGCCAAATCTATTATCGATGGCACAATCGGATCGTGACATATGCCCCTTTCTTGACTAATTCGTCCTCGAATTTTGTTAGTCTTCACGACGCATATCTTCATACTTGTAGTCATACGTGTAGTTTCATGGGTCCTGAGCAATGTGTAAATTTTCAGTGGCCCTTATAACCGCTCCGATTGGGTCTGGATGTCGTAGGTGGGATGGGAGTTCTGTAACAACTGATGCTCACCAGGCTTTGATGCACTGTCTGAGCGCGATTTTTGCGTCTTCACGCCGCGTTTTGATCTTGGTTGTTGCCGACGTTGTTTGTTCAGGGTTTGCATGGCGGTTTTGAATGTGTGGGTGTTGGCGTAGGGCGTGGGGGGTAGTTAGATCAATGTTGACCTTCTCTGGAGCTTGTCGTGGCTTCAGGCGACTTCGCAATGTTTGTGTTAGTGCGTGGTATACGACTTCGCTCGTATTAGGTGGTCGAGGGTTATCCTCCTGCTGCGTGGTCGGTGGGGTAGTGTGTGTCCGTACTATCGTATGTCGATGATATGCTGTTGGGGTGACTTCATCTGGATCTCGTGGCTGTTCGCAAACATGTGGGAGGAAGAGGGGTGGGTAGTGTGTTGGTGTGACGACCGGGGTAATGGTTTCCGGGGCTAGGGTTGGTTGTGGTGTGAAGAGCGTCCAGTCTTCTTCTTCCTCCTTTGTGTCGTTTTGTATCATTGGGTGGTCGAAAACCGAGGATGTTGAGGTTTTTACCCCCTCGGTAGGCGAGTTGTCGTCCTTGACAACAGATAGGGGAGGAGAAGAGATGCGCAGGGCGCAGGGTTGGTGTGGGCTGCGTGGAGGGCGGGGTGGTGGAGAGGGGGGGATGGGGAGGTTGTCGATCAGTTTCAGGTCAAGAAGAGTGACGAGCTCCAGGGTGTGAATGCCCGAAGGCGGGAGAGCTGAGGGCACAGGGGACGTGGGACGAGAGGGCAAGGGAGACGGGGAGAGGGCGCCGACATCAGGCCGGGGGGACGAGAAGTAAATATGGTTGACGTGCAAAGCATCGGAGGGCTCCTCCAGGGTGTTTTCCACGAGCACGAGACTGTTTAACACGTGGAAACGATTGCTGGGACTCAGGGTGAGTGCCGCTGTAATGACCTCTGTTGCCGTGGTGGGAGCAGGGGGAATGGAAGTAGAGATCTTGTTGAGGGTGGTGCGAGGTTGTTGGGGCGTGAGGGTACAGGCAGAGGCTGTATGTGTTGAGACGTGACTGAATCAAGTCACATGTCTCATGGGATATGATTGAGTCATCCCATATACTAAAAACGGTATCTGTCCCTTAAGGACTATTTTGGACCTGGCCGGACTCTTACGGACCACTTTTGTTTATCTTTATTGTCATAGAGTGTACGTCCGGTCCGCGCCTGGGCGTGGTGACGGCGCTGGTGACGGCTGGTCACGTCGCCGAGCCGTCACCAGCGCATTACCCGAAATATACGTGCCCCCAAGCGTTCTGATGACTCATAGTATCCTTAGTGCACTTCGGATGTTTTGTATGTTTTGTATGTTATGCATGTTTCGAACGCTTTCTGCTTTCGGTCGTCGGTGTCCTTCACACGGTCACACAATTCTGACTCGCCCTCGTCTTCCCCAGCGTGCCGCACCCTCGCGCGGCCTTAGTGACTCGAGCTTGACGTGTTGCCGACCACGACGCCCCCCTCTGCAAAGTTTCGTGTCGCGCGCAAGCGTGCGTGACCGCTTGCGATCGCCCGCGACCACCCAGACCAGCAGGGCTCCATGCAGCCCAATGTTCCTATTGCCGACCTCGCCGCACCTGCGTGCGGCCTTAGAAATTCAAGATTAACGCGTCGCAGACCAAGGTAGCCCCCTCTGCAAAGTTTCGCGTCGCGCGGAAGCGTGCACGATTGTTTGCGATCGCCCACGACCACCCGACCCAGCAGGGCTCACCCACTGCTCCCTTTCCCGACTGCGCTGCACTCGCGCGCAGCCTTAGCTATTCGACACAGACGCGGCCGCAACCGCTACGGGCCCACCTACGACGCCTTGCACCACGCGGAGGCATGCGCGCTCACTTGCGCCGCTTCACGCCCCCAAAATCCTGTGCGCCTCTGCCTCAGACACATTCCTAGCAATCATTTAGGTATGTTTTGACTCTTTCCAGTCTATTGACTGATTTGGACGTTTCGGAAGTTTCGACCCTTCAGGTTGCTTAGCACACTTCGAACATTTCGGCCACCATGCAGACCCCCTATCCAAAACGTTCACAGACCATATATGGTGTACTTCACCCAGCGGTGGCGTCACCACAAATATATTTCACCCCCACGTACAGTGTGTCACGACGTTACCGGTCACGGGCACCCACATCACCCTGGTGATCACCACGACGCAGGGACATAGTCGTATATGGCTCCTATTGTTCTCTATTGTTAAGATACCAGTATTGTCTGCTTTAGGCAGCTATTGTTCTCTGCCCTCCAATGGCATTTCTCCCTCTGGCGCACAGACCACCTGTATTGTGTTTGGATCACCTGTGCGCACAGACCATTCTTAGCTAAGCGTCCTGTATATAAGGACTGCTGTTTTCGTCTCTACACTTCAGAGTTCCTTCTACCTCTGAAGTGTAAGTTCCCTCTTTACTCTCCACTACCTTTTACTCATAGACATTCTATAGAACTTGTCTGTCTAGGTGTGTAGTAGTACTAATAGAGTTCCTTCTACCTCTGAAGTAACTTGTCTGTCTAGCTTTCTGCTATTAACGCTTCGCTCGTTAGTTCTGCACTTCAACAGGTTATGGGCCCTGACGCCTAATAACTAACTTGCATTATACCTACAGATCTACTTGTGTCAACTCTGCTCACTTCAGCCAACCACACTTTCTTGTTGTCACCCACATCCTCCGTGAGCATCCTCTTCCATTTACTATCGACACATCCTTTCTTGTCCACCATGACTCTGTCATGTGCCATTCTGGCTAGCCTCCTAAGGAGGTTCTCATGAAAGGTCTTTATGACCTTAAATTCCTCTGTGCGCACTACCCTACTATACTTTCTATACCCGGTCTTTGTCCGGAAGTGCTTTCATAGGCCAAAAGGGGAAGACCCTTGCGGCTATAGGCCTCTTTAATGGTTGGGTGATACTTGGTTAATACCTGGGTCACTTTAAGGGGTGTGAAGGCCTGGTTAATAGTCAAACCCAGAAGTCCTTCCCTCTGACACAACTAGGAGACGCTACTATACTATAATGGTATTTACATAGTAGCTATGACTAGACCTCTGCCAGGAGAAGTATTCGCTCCCTTTGTGCAGGATTCGCTGCATGGCATGTATCACTAGTCTAGTTGCTTAGTACCAAGACCCTTAATGGTCTATTCTAGAGACTCCACAGATGACAGTCACAATTGTTATGGGAGTTGATCCCTATCATTGTCTCTGGAATTCGCTGTTGGCTCCTCTCTAGGGTACTACCCTCTACTGTTCATCTTTAGTAGCCCCAGTCTACATAGCTGTAAAGGTTAGAGATGGCCTTGAAGCGTCCTTCGCCAGACAATGCTTCTATGTGCCCTTCTTGCTAGACCCTGACAAAGCCGTACGACATGACTGCTAGCCTTCTGGGCCTAGGAGATCTCAGTATGAGGCAGCCACCATAATAATGAATCCACTACCATAGTATACTCCAAGTCGCACAAACTTGAGGCATGACACTTTACTGTGTTATGGAGTTATAGCGCTCTTATGGCTGGACCTCTACTTTCCCTAAACAAGATCTGGGCTGGTTCTGACTGCTCCTCGGAACCAGATTTTATAAACATCTCAAATGGCTTCGCCCTCTTTCCACCTCTCTTTCCCACCTACCCTCGTCCTTTCAAAGCTGGATGGGACAAACTGGCAAACATGGGGAGCGACGTTCACGTCGCTCATGCTGATGAATGGAGTGAGGAGGCACCTCACTCACTCCAACCCAGCCCATGTCCCTCACCATCCCGCTCCAGCTGCAGGTGTTGTTGGTGCCCCCGTTGGGCCCACTGACGAAGGGTTGGCCATTTTGGCCCTATGGGAAAAACAGGAGGAGGTCATCACAGGCCTCCTATATCTCTCAGTCACCTTGGAGGTCCTCTCCAGCATTGTATCAGAAGCACTGTTTCCAAGCGTCCATGATAAATTCATGCATCTGGATCACCTCTATGGACAGGTCGGCTCCATGGCCACCTTCAATCTATGGGTGGGCTTGGCCAACACCAAGCTTCAGGAAGGTAGCTCCTTCCAACCTCAACTCCAGAAAATGCTGGACGCGAGGAACACCCTTGTGGAGCAAGGGATGCCCATCTCGGACATGCAAATGTCCTTCATACTTTTAGACGTGCTACCCCCCTCCTACAGCACCATAGCAGGCACCATCCTCGCCTCTGGCCCCCCTGCCAACCTACAACCTCAGGACCTAATTAACAGGTTCATCAATGAGGAATCCCGTATCGCTGGTCCCCCAGCATCTTACAATAAGATAGCCCCCGTCAAGAAAAATTCGCCTCTGCACGATCATGCGTCGCAGGCATCAGGCAGCTCTGTGTCTCCGGACATAATCTGCCACTACTGCAAAAAGCCTGGCCATAAAAAGCCAGACTGCTATAAACTCAAACGGGACCAGGAGAACGCCAAGAAAGGGAGGGCTGGGCAGCGAGGGAAAGCTGCCCAAAATACAATGACTGAGGCCCCGGACTCACTTCCGGGAAATAGGTTTGCTGCGGCCAATAGCATACCTGTACCAAAGAGTCGACTATTTACTATAGTTAACGGCTCTGGCAAAATAGAAGAGGTACATGAGGTACCTCAGGTCTCCCTTTACATGATGAGTGTAAATCACTCTCAGATAGCATCAAGATGGATGATGGATAGTGGAGCATCAGCACATTTCACCCCACACCTTGAAGACTACGACTCCTACACACCTCACGAAGGAGTAGAAGTGCTTCTAGGTGACAACTCTCTACTCAAGAGCGTTGGCACTGGTACGGTTACAATCCGTACCAACAGAGGCTATAACCTCAAAATATCAAATGTGCTACACCTCCCCAACACACACTCACGTATACTATCCACGCCTGCCCTAACACAAACAGGTGCCATCATCAGTTTTGATTCAACATCTTTTGCTATAATATTTAATGGAGAGACCATAGCGGAAGGACACAAGGCTTCAGGTCTATATTGGCTTGACGGACAACATATGAACTCAGTCCAAGCACCTGCATCTGCTAGCCTTGATGTCTGGCATCAGCGCATGGGACATATGTCCAAAGACGCGCTTAAAAGATATGCTCAGGAGTCTGTAAAAGGACTCCATATAAATAACTCACCAGTAGACAATAAGTTGTGCCATGGCTGTGAAACTGGCAAATCAACACGTCTACCCTTTCCACCTTCCTCAAAGCGCGCACAAGAACCTCTTGAAGTCATTCATAGTGACCTTGTAGGCCCCATGCAGAGCCTATCCATACAAGGAAACAAGTACTTCGCCATGTTCATAGATGACTTCTCCAAAGCAGCAGTCGTTGTCTTCATGAAATCAAAGGACCAGTTTAAGGAAGTCTTTCTACACTACAAGGCATGGGCTGAAAAACAACTAAACAAGCCCATTAAAACCCTACACTCGGACCGTGGTGGCAAATATGTCAATAATGACTTAAAGCGCATACTTTTGGAAGCTGGAATTGAGCATACTCTTACAATGCCTCATTCTCCACAACAGAATGGGAGAGCTGAGCATTTTAACCGTACGGTTATGGAAAAAGGCACTAGCATGCTTCATCATGCAGGCCTTAGCCTTGGCTTTTGGGAACAAGCAGTTCAAACTGCTGTGCAAATCTACAATTGCACTCCCACTCGTTCTAATCAGTGGAAAACTCCGCTGGAGCTCTGGGATGGTACAGTTCTAGATGTCTCTTACTTTAGAGTATTCGGCTGCAAAGCCTACTATCATGTACCCGAACACAACTGGCGCAAATTAGATCCTAAAGCAAAGGAAGCCATGTTTGTGGGCTATGAACCCCTATCAAAAGGTTACAAACTCTGGGATAGACATAGCTGGTGCTTTGTCTCTTCACGAGATGTTACATTTGACGAAAGCACTTTCCCATCCCTGAGTGATTTGGCTTGTCACTCCCAAACTCCTTCCCCTCCCGTGTCTGGTGAACTCGAAAGAGGCGCTGCCAGCGGTGAGATCTTCTTTGTAGTGCCTAGCCCGCCTACACCAGCTGTTGCCCCTGTGGCACCTACACCAGTCTTTGTACTCCCACCTATTCAGGTGCCCACAGAACCTCAACAACAGCCTAGCACACCTCCCAACACCTCACCTGCTACGGCAGACCAGACAATATATCACACTCCCCCTTCCCAAGCTCCTCCCCCTACAAATACTGCACCCACCCGCACTCACACTCGCTCCACGAGGCGTGCTGCAGTGGTCGCTCCTATACCGGCCCCTAACTTCAATAGGGAAGTATCTCCTCCCAGATCTACTCCCAGATCTCCAAGGAATACTCAGCCGGTCTCGCCTGCTCGACCAAGGCGGAGCACTAGGGTACGATTCACGAATCCTCGCTATCTCCAAGAGGACGATGAATTCGTGCAAGGAAGCAGTAGGCTGGGAATGATGGACCTACTTAATGTGGCAGAGATACCTGGCTACAGGGACCCTCAGACCGTTAAGCAGGCCATGGAGTCTGATCAAGCTGCCGATTGGCTTGAAGCATGCCAGTATGAACTGGATGCTCTCAACAAGCTTGATGTCTGGAAACTAGAACCCCTTCCTGCTGGAAGGAAGGTGGTTAAAAACAAATGGGTGTTTAAAAAGAAAGCAGATGGACGCTTTCGTGCTAGGCTAGTGGCAAAAGGGTTCACCCAACTAGAGGGGGTGGACTTTGACGAAACTTTCTCCCCAGTTGCCCACTTCGAGTCTTTACGACTCCTTCTCGTGTTGGCTATGCTTGAAGACTGGCATATTCACCAGATGGATGTCAAATCAGCATTCCTTCATGGGAAACTGGAGGAAGAAATCTACATGGAGCAACCTGTTGGTTTCGTCACAGCTGGCTCCGAGCACCTTGTGTGCCGGTTACAGAAGGCCCTTTATGGCCTGAAACAAGCTTCCCGCGCATGGAACGTGCAATTCCATGGGGTCCTTTGTGACCTAGGCTTCACGTGGACATACTCTGATGCAGGAGTATATGTGTATCATCTTCAAGAGGGGGGTGACACACTATTTGTGATCTTATATGTAGATGACATCACTATACTTGGGAGCTCCCTATCAAAGATCAATGATCTGAAAGTCTCTCTATCTAACCGATATGAGATGACGGATCTTGGTGAAATCCAGTCCTATCTCGGTGTCAACATCACCAGAGATCATGCAAATCGCACCATGGAGATCAACCAATCAGATTACATCCGCGACGTGGTTGAACGATTTGGAATGTTAGATTCCAACCCAGTATATACCCCTCTTCCCTCTGGCACTGAGGCACACTTGATCAAATTTGAAGATCAGGCCTCTACTTCTGAAATTAAGAAGTATCAACAGATAATTGGGTCTCTGCTGTATGCGCAGATAGGAAGCAGACCTGATATATCCTTCGCTGTTGCGCACCTCAGTCAATTTGCTTCCAACCCCTCACCTCAGCATTTACGCCTATCCAAGTATGTCCTAGCCTACCTAAACACAACAAAGGACTACAGGATACGCTATGCTGGAGGGACTGACACTGATGGAGCTGGCCTTCATGGCTACTGCAACTCTTCCTGGGGAGATCAGGAAGAAAAGCACTCCACCTCAGGCTACGTCTTCTTGCTTGCCAATGGAGCCATCTCATGGTGCACAAGACAATTGCCCAGTCTACCACAGAAGCAGAGTACATGAGCCTCGCTGAGGCCTCTAACCAAGCTCAGTGGTACACTACCTTCCTAGGGGAACTAGGGTATGAGGTCACCTCCCCCATTCCCCTACACTGTGACAACAAGGGTGCTGTAGACCTAGCAATAAACCCTGTCACTGGAAGGTGGTCCAAACACATTCTGTCAAACACCATGTAGTCAGGGAGTACGTAGAAAATAAGGTCATAGACCTGATTTGTACTCCTACAGGGGAAATGGTTGCAGATGGACTTACTAAGTCACTGCCCAAAGAACCCTTTGACAAAATGGTCACTGATCTAGGAATGGTGTAAGAAGGGTTACAAGAAACCTTGTACACAGTCAATGGTCGTCGATCCTTGGTTTATCAACAAGGACGTCACATTGTTCTGTAATTCTGTACAAACACATCATGTTCTCTGATCCATGAGAGCTATGAAAAACCCTTCTTAGAACCCTGAATGTCACGGTACGCGGGAATTGGACTCTTACTTACGGTTATGGCCACGTAGTAAGCAGTAATGAGTCATGGACAAGTGGGGATCAGTCAGCTGTAGTAGAATCACATGCCGATGTGGCATGTACTTATCACATGGTAGTTATAGTAGGGTCCGAGCTACTTACGCTACTAGTCACACAACTTCAAGAGGAGCTTTAAAGTGTCCTCGTAAATGTATAAATAGTGGCTCGATAAGACCAAGATACGCCATCTTGGTCTTCTTCAATTCACCACTCTCATTCGTCTCCTTACACGTGCTTCGCTTGTCTCTTTCAGAGCAAGTCGTCTTCATCGATTATCGAATTACCCAGTGGCACGACTTGCCCTGGTGTACACTCAGATCACGTGCCCGTAAGCATCGTGTATCCCGTGATCAGGTCACGTGACCTTGAAGAAATATTCTGCTAAGTCGTGAACGCCCTTTTGTGTCCAAGTCGGACTAACGCCAGTGGTGGCGTTACATTAAGACCAAGATCCTTCCATCGTGGCGTTCACAACTCGAGACCAGTGGAGAAACTTTCAAACCTACTCCCTCGAACGACGAGGAGACCGAAACGTCCCAACACAATTCCTAGGAGCTGCTAGGTGGAGAGAATACCGAGGAGAAACCGGATACTTCGTAGACTTCGCATCGGGGCCAACCCGATACCGCCCCGTTGAGTTCAATTTCAACCAGCTGTGTTGGGTTGAAATTACTTGGAACCCCATAGATAACCGCTACAACGCAGTACGACCAGCAGGAAGGAACTACAACTGCGACATCGACTCAAGAAATCTACCCACACGCGCAGAGTGGGGACGCATAGATGGACAACCAGAAGAGGAACCCAGTACATCCGAACCAAGAACCCCAGCACCATCTGAAACAAGCGGAGACGACGAGGACACCGACCACGAAGACGAATCAGAAGTCGGGGATATAATACAAACAGCTGAGTCCCTGCGAATAAACGAGCCAGAACGCATCAAAGTACACCCACCTGCAGATATGGCCATGACAACGATAGTGCAAGAAGACCTCGCAATCGAGGAAGCATGAAGAATCACCGAAGAAGCTGAGGCGTACCTACGCCCCATCAACCCTACAACCGGACACCGCATGACAGCCGATGACGCCGCCATATTCAGAGCGGTAGGACCGGACGTACCCGACCCACCACCAGGAGCAGGCGGACCAGCGCCACCAAGAAGACCCGGAGGAAGCTTCGGCCAAGGACCGCCAGGAGGCAGAAGACCACCACATGGGAGTAGGCAACCCCAATTCGGAGGAGGAGGTGGAGGAGATCCCTTCGGAGGAGGACCACCACCACCACCGCCACCAGCTGCAGGACTTGCTCATGGAACACCACACGGAGCAGACAAACTCGTGGGAGAACCCCTGAACATATTCGACGGAAACCGAGATGAGTACAAGTCATTCCTCACACAGTGGCACATTTACTGGGGGCAAAACTCAGAGGCGCCGATCATGACCAACGTCTATCGACGATGCCTACTGTTTCTGGGATTCGTCAAAGGACCACGGGTGTCAAATTGGACGCTCGGGTTCCTCCAATGGCTTAACAACAAACTGCACCACGGGCGCAACCGATACGACCCATTCCTATGGGATACGTTAACGGCGGGATTTTCTGACCGCTTCTCAAACATCCTAGAACAGGAGCAAGCGCAAGCCACCCTGGCAAAAGGGTTCAAAATGATTGGGGACGATATTGACTCGTACGTCACCAACTTCGAACAACTAGCGCGGAAGGCTGATTATCGCCTCAACGACCGCCAAACACTGGACCGATTCACGGCAGGCCTACTGAAAACCCTTTTCACAAAAATATACGAGTTGGACGACCCTCAAACCTTCAACGAATGGAAGGAAGCGGCGCTGAGGCGACAAAAACAATACATCCATCTACGCGCCCGCCTAGGACTCAACACAACACCCCGCAGTACGCCCCCACCGCGACCACAGCAAAACCGGGGGTACGCCCCGCAGTGGGCGCCACCCAGATTCCCACCACCACGTCACGATCCGAACGCCATGGACACATCGGCAGACAGAACCCGCGCACGCCTCGCAGAGGTAGGAGACCCAAATCGAGGCAACTACCAAAGACCGCCATTCCAGCCAAGAGGAGGACCGGGACAAAATCGGGGAAACGGAACACGTTGAGACATGAGGGAAGTCATCTGTTACAACTGTAACAATCCCGGCCACTTCTCACAAGAATGTACACGCCCCAGAAAACCGAGACAACCTCTCCCACCACGTGCAAGCACGAGTCGGAGCATGGACACTGACTACTACAGTCAAGAACCGACGACAGTGCGCCACGCGGAGGCCACACCAGAAGAACAAGCCAGGGGGTGGATGGAAACGCTGAAAGGAGCTAGTGACGAGGTCAAGGACCTCGTATTCAAGGATCTCTGGACCCAAGAGGGTTTTCAGGATGCCTGAACCCATCGGCCTGGGTGAGGGCAGTCAATTGTAATTCTGTAATCATGACTCGCTACCGTTCGCTCCGAATTCCAGTATCGATTTGTACAAATTACTCTATGGCCGACATCAAAGGGCTTGTCGACTCCGGAGCCACCGACAACTTTATAAGACCTGCATTCGCTAAACGCATGGGCCTTGGGCTGCAAGCCCTCGAAAAACCAAAAAAGATCTGGAACATAGATAACACAGAGAATAAAGCTGGGTCCATCACACACTTTATTGATCTAGACGTCCAGACCAACAACGTCTCTAAAATCATGAGATTCCTCGTCACCGACATAGGAAACGAAGATCTCGTCCTCGGATATCCCTGGCTAGCAACCTACGAACCAACTATCAGTTGGGCGCATGCCACCATCCACGAAGGAGCCCTCCCAGTAGTGCTTCGATCGATCAACCCCACAGAAGCGCAAACTACTATCGCCAGTGCAATGACTCAAGACGAAGCCAAAGAAATCATCCAAGAGCTCGAAGAGGAATGCCAGATACGTACCACAGCTACCGAACTAGCCATCACAGCTAATCAGAACACCGTCGTGGAAGCCCTCCCAGAACCATATCAGCATTTTGCGAAGATCTTCAGCGAGGAAGCCTCCCACCGATTTCCACCATCACGACCTTGGGACCATGCAATTGACTTCAAACCGGGCACACCCCCCAGTATCAACTGCAAAGTATACCCAATGTCACAAGACGAAGACGGACAACTACGCGAATGGCTAGACGAACAACTCAAGCTAGGCTACATCCGACCCTCAAAGTCACCCTACGCCTCGTCATTCTTCTTCATCAAGAAAAAGGACGGAAAGCTGAGACCAGTACAAGACTACCGGCGAATCAACGCCTGCACGGTGCGCAACCAATACCCACTACCCCTCATGTCAGAACTCATCAACGACCTCGGAGATGGGCACATATTCACCAAACTCGACATCCGCTGGGGGTACAACAACGTACGGATCAAAGTGGGCGATGAACACAAGGCCGCGTTCAAAACGAAATACGGATTATTCGAACCCCTCGTCATGTACTTTGGACTTACAAACTCACTGGCAACGTTCCAGAACATGATGAACGACATCCTGGGCGATACAATTTGCATCTTCGCAACAATGGGTACAATCATCCGCGTCTATATGGATGACATCGGTATCGCGACCCTTGAACACGCAGGACTTCAGGCACACATAGACGCAGTATGCGCAGTACTCCAAGTCGCGATGGACCACGATCTCTACTTCAAACCGTCCAAATGCACCTTCCACCAACCGTGAATGGATTACCTGGGGGTAATCCTTGAAAAGGGGGTAACTCGTATGGACCCCGTAAAAATCGCAGGCATATGCGACTGGCCCACACCAACAAAGGTACGCGACGTACGCTCCTTCCTAGGCTTCTGCAATTTTTATCGCCTCTTCATTTGCGGTTTTGCCACATACGCGCAAGCCCTCAACAAACTCACATGCAAAGACGCGGAATGGACATGGGGCAAAGACGAAGAAACCGCCTTCCAAAACCTCAAACGCCTAGTCACCAGCGAACCGGTACTCGCACACCCCACACTGACAGACCAATTCGAACTCGAAGTAGACGCATCTGGGTACGCGGTGGGTGCAGTGCTCCTACAAAAGAAACAAGATGGGAAATGACACCCCATTGGATACTTCTCGGCCACCCTGAACGAAGCTGAACGCAACTATGACATCTACGACTTAGAACTTCTAGCCATTGTCAAAGCGCTGCGACACTGGAGGCCGTTCCTGGCAGGATCCCCACACAAAATCAAAATCTTCTCAGACCACCTAAACCTCACACACTGGAAATCCCCACAAAAGATAAGTTGCCGTGTGGCTCGAGAGGTATTGGAACTCATGGAATACGACTTCGAGATCCACCATATCAAAGGAGCCAACAATGGCCGCGCAGACGCCTTATCACGAAGACCTGACTACGACAGAGGAGAATGAGACAATGAAGGGGTTGTCGTCCTACCAGAAACCGTATTTGCGCGAAACCTCACTACTCAACAACCGGAGACACACGATCAAGACGAAAGCATCATATGCCCATGGGTAGACCCCCACAAACTCAAGAAAGTCGACAAAGTCTGGTACCGCCAAGGCGCGCGAGTCATCACCGGAGGACCAGAGGAAGTCCGCACCATCATCGCCAACCACCACGACCCCCCAGTTTACGGCCACCCCGGAATCAAACGGACGGCGAGAATCATCGAACGAAGTTATTGGTGGCCAAACATGCTGAAACAAGTAACAGAATACGTCCAAGGATGCGCGGAGTGTCAACAACACAAGGTCAACAACCGCCCAACGAAAGCCCCACTAGCACCAATTACACCAAAACCCGACGCTAAGCCGTTCAAAACCATCGCGCTCGACTTCATCACTAAACTGCCGATATCGCAGGGATATGACGCCATTCTCACCGTAACCGACCACAACTGTACCAAGGCAGCAATCTTCATCCCCTGCAACGAAGAAATATCGGCGGAAGAAACTGCAGCCCTGTACGTAACCCACGTATTCCGAAGATTCGGGTTACCGGCAAAAATCATCAGCGATCGAGACCCACGTTTTGCATCGAAATTCACACGAGAGCTGTGCCGAACCCTCGGTATCTATCAAAACATATCCACGGCATATCACCCCCGAACAGACGGACAATCGGAGCACACCAATCAGTGGCTAGAACAGTATCTCCGGTTCTGGACCAACGAGCATCAAGATAACTGGGCGCAATTTCTACCTATGGCAGAATTCGCGCATAACAATTGGCCACACGAAGCCACAAGGAAGTCCCCATTTTCACTCTTGATGGGATACGACCCCCGCGCTGATTGGATCGATAAGCCTTCACCTATTCCCCAGGTACTCACAAGACTCCAACAATTCCGAGACGCACGGAAAGAAGCCCAGACCCTTATCAAAAAGGCACAGTCCCTATGGATCAAACACCAAGATACGCCCAAATATCAAGTAGGAGACCAAGTATGGCTAGAAGGGCGACACCTCCGAACCAACCAACCAACGGCCAAACTCGCAGCACGACGACACGGACCATTCCAAATCACATGAGTACTATCACCAGTCAACTATCAACTCGCACTTCCCACGCAGTGGAGTATCCACCCAGTATTCCACATCGATTTGCTCACGCCTTATCGCGAAACGCCCATGCATGGGAAGAACTTCCAGCGCCCACCACCAGATTTGGTAGACGGACAAGAGGAGTACAAAGTGGAGCACATTCTAGACTCCAGGAGATTCGGCCGGAGCAAGAAATTGCAGTACCTCGTGAAATGGAAGGGGTACCTGGACTCGGAGAACCAGTGGGTCAACAAAGATGACGTATTCGCTGACGAAACCATAGCGGAGTACGAACGGAATTCAACCGCCGCCAGGACACATATAAACCGGATGAGCGACGCTAAGTCAACCCCATCCCTTCACACTGGATTCTCTACTCAACCAACAATGTCCTTTTCCGCTGCCACCTCTACCGCCCCTCTCGCTGCCCGTCTCATCAACAGCCTCACCCATGAAGAGCTCCGAGAGGCCCTCACCCATGCGCAGTCCATCACCGACGTCGAAGAGCCTGACCAACCCGCCACCTACTGGCTCACCAACAGCCATGGGGACCGCCTCAACACCGCGCCGTACACGGAGGCCGAAATTACTCGGCTTCGCGCAGCTGTCAGACTCTTTGCAAGTCCCCCACTTCGACCTCTCCCAGTCCGAATCAAGCAACAAGAAGGCGAAGAGGACGCCAGCCACGCTGCGGTGGCAGGAGTGGATGAAGAACCGATCCTGGAGACCGCACGCGGATCAGTGGAGGCAGCAACAGCTGGCGGCAGCAGCGGCACGACGAGCGTGCATCCTCATTCGACGCCGACAGCACATCGCGACGCTGAGAGAGCAGTGTACGAGGCGGTAGAAGGAACGTTAAGGGAGTGGTACCCAGTTGAGCAGCCTTACCTTATTACGGCCACCGACTCTGACGACCCCCGCAAAACCCCCTATGCCTGCGACACCACGGGGCGACCCTTGTATCGCGCCGGAGTCGTCGTCGACACCGAGGACCAGGCACTCCCCGCTGTCCATCTTCGCTACCTGGGAGGCAACACCCGCACCGCCCCACATGGCTACAAACATAATCGGGGGGACGATTTCGTCCACTACCCCATCACCGACGCGCAGGGAGTAACGCGCCAGGCGACCTTTGTCCAGGTAGTCGCTGGCCCCGACCCCCTCGTACTGGGCCTCGTCGACAACAGCGACAAGGTCTACAGCCGACCCCTATACGCGGAGCCTCAAGTACGCGAGGCGGGGAAGCCCCACTACGCCCCCAAAGACCTGTACGCCCTCGTCGGCGGACACAGTAATCAGCATAGGATGGACCGGGCGCTGAACGAGTTGAGGGATGTGGGGCTCAAGGCCGAGGTGACCCGTTTCCGCGCCTACCGACACGAGGCCGAGAGGATGGAGCAGAGGCTGCACGCCCTGGCACAAGCGCTCGGGGGAGTACAAGCGGAACTCGCCCGTTGTAAGTTCCGCCTCGAAATGGCTAACGTATTGGACCGAATCACGGAGCGACAGGAGGCTTGGGTAGGAGGGATAGGACCCACTCGGCGCCGTGGGCGTCGCAGCTGAAAAGGGGGTGATGTCACGGTACACGGGAATCGGACTCTTACTTACGGTTATGGCCACGTAGTAAGCAGTAATGAGTCATGGACAAGTGGGGATCAGTCAGCTGTAGTAGAATCACATGCCGATGTGGCATGTACTTATCACATGGTAGTTATAGTAGGGTCCGAGCTACTTACGCTACTAGTCACACAACTTCAAGAGGAGCTTTAAAGTGTCCTCGTAAATGTATAAATAGTGGCTCGATAAGACCAAGATACGCCATCTTGGTCTTCTTCAATTCACCACTCTCATTCGTCTCCTTACGCGTGCTTCGCTTGTCTCTTTCAGAGCAAGTCGTCTTCATCGATTATCGAATTACCCAGTGGCACGACTTGCCCTGGTGTACACTCAGATCACGTGCCTGTAAGCACCGTGTATCCCGTGATCAGGTCACGTGACCTCGAAGAAATATTCTGCTAAGTTGTGAACGCCCTTTCGTGTCCAAGTCGGACTAACGCCAGTGGTGGCGTTACACTGAAGGAGTTGGACCTGTTCCAACTCAGCACAGAATCTCACCCTTCAAAAAGTAGTCCTCTATCACAGGACTATCATGAAGTGGGTGTAGAAACCGCTTCAGATTGAACATTATCTGCACAAAGATTTCAACCTCAATCCCGAACTTCTGTACGACTCTGGGTTCTATACAAACACCTATACCTAACATGGACTGCCTCTATCATGGAGGGATGTTGAGACGTGACTGAATCAAGTCACATGTCTCGTGGGATATGATTGAGTCATCCCATATACTAAATACGGTATCTGTCCCTTAAGGACTATTTTGGACCTGGCTGGACTCTTACAGACCGCTTTTGTTTATCTTTATTGTCATAGTCATATATGGCTCCTATTGTTCTCTATTGTTAAGATACCAGTATTGTCTGCTTTAGGCAGCTATTGTTCTCTGCCCTCCAATGGCATTTCTCCCTCTGGCGCACAGACCACCTGTATTGTGTTTGGATCACCTGTGCACACAGACCATTCTTAGCTAAGCGTCCTGTATATAAGGACTGCTGTTTTCGTCTCTACACTTCAGAGTTCCTTCTACCTCTGAAGTGTAAGTTCCCTCTTTACTCTCCACTACCTTTTACTCATAGACATTCTATAGAACTTGTCTGTCTAGGTGTGTAGTAGTACTAACAGAGTTCCTTCTACCTCTGAAGTAACTTGTCTGTCTAGCTTTCTGCTATTAACGCTTCGCTCGTTAGTTCTGCGCTTCAACATTCACTGGGCTTGGCCTTGGAACTGCTCTCGCCAGCGTTCTGGGCCTTTCATTCTTGCATCCATATCTTCGAGTCCTCAATCTGTGAAACAAGTTTTCTCTCACTGAGAGATGCCTGGACATTGCTGTGGTTGGTGCGCCATTGCCAGAAAAAGACATTTTATGACTGGGCTGGTTGCCCTCTCTTTCAGTATGTCTTTGTTTCTTTCCCTCAGGCATACGTCCTGTTTACTACTCGCAACAGAGCTACCCAGCGAGCACCTACCTGATTTACACTGCAGTGGAGACTGCAGGTCAGGCCATTATCCACTTGTTATCGAGTGCCGCGTTCCCATTGTTTGCAATGCAAATGCTCATCTACATAGGTGTCACATGTGCATCCAATCTCAGCTCGCACAATTGCACCTGGAGCTCGTTCACGGCCTGCAATACCAAAGTCTCTAAGAGGAAAAGTGCAGACACTAATGGGAAGCTTGAGGTGAGGTAGTGGATGATGTAGAAGCCACATCCTGTCATGACAATCCTATTGTGCCTAATAGTGGATGCTCACACCATTCTGAAGGGATTAGGAGCTACCAGTGCGTTGCCAGCATTGAGCAAGCTCTTGCACAGCTGTCATATCGTCGTACTTTCTCATATTGGCACGCACTTCAATTGGTGAGGGATACAGACAGGGGACTGATCATGAGAGAACAATGAGAACACCAACACATTTACGAGGAACCAGCATGTGATCATGGCTTTTCCCAAAGAAGAGCTGTTTGACAACCGCAATTAACTATGTGACGGGAGTTGTGTTGCCGCGGCTTTATGACTACTCGGGACGCTGCGTAGAACATGTCTTATTGACTTAATCCGTCAAATATTTTAGGCTTGGCGCAACCAACCAAATTATTAGAAGCCCTGAAAATTTGGCGTAACTTACAAGGGGGCAAATCTCGATTCATAGTGTGGCGATCTGTTCCCCACTTGTGGCGCGCTTTGTCTGCATCATCTATAGGTGATCATCGTCTGGCACATTCTTTTGTCCAAGATCTGCGGCACTCGGAAATGGAAGAAGTGCGCTACATTGGTTGCCATGAATACAGTGCTTTGGATCATTTGATGACCCGTTACAATAAATTACTGTAATTACAAAGGTCATTTGTGTGACTGCCTCGGCCCAAGTGTCGTACCCACCGCCTGGAGGCATGCGAGGAGGACCTACACGGGAAAGCTGGGGAATTGATGAATGAAAGAACGAGGACTTTATGTGGGAGACTCGGGTGCTATCTCAACCTTGCATCTCTGACGTCCACTAGCAACACCAAGACCTTAACTTTCGAGCTTGTTGTAGTAGAGCGCGAGGGCGCTGGTACACTTCGGCGCTACCAGGATCCGAGACTACCCCGAGCCGTCCCTTGTCTTCGGTCTATTTACGGACTACAATAGTGCCCCACCGGCCTCGCGACCCAAAAGAGGCTGAGACCCATCCTCGATTCAAAAAAATTTCGGTCACAATAGGGACCTTTGCAGTCCTTGTTACGATGTGATTTCGGCAGACAAAGGCTTGGCTTTCGGAACAATGGTCGCAGTGAAGATTGGGCTTCTTCACGGGATTTCCCTCGAAGCGAAGAAAGTGAATCGGTCTTACAGTGTGATCGCTCTGTGTGTGGAGACCAATCTCGGGGCTACATTGGGATACATTGTTCATCCCACCTATGTCCGAGCTATCTGTGTCCCAGAGATCGCTCAAATAGATGAGAAGCGTGAGTCTGGGGACTCGGAGTAGTAAACTGAACGTGGGGCGCGGGGCGAGTCCTAACTCGGGAGAGTCTGTGAGACACCGACAACGATGCTCTGGTCGGATGTATTTTTCCGAGGAAGCGCCAATTAGCCACATCAAGCAGTACTCGACTCGGAACCGCGATATATATAAAAAGGAACTGCGATTGAGTGGTTGGTGACCGGGGCTGATTCCTAACTTGGTAACCCCTGACCCACAATACCAACTTAAGCTTCTGATTGATGACGGTCATTCGGTAGAATGCTCGCAGATTCGCCAAATGGTGTACAAGGCGCCCCAATGGTCCAATGGTGTGTCCCAAGCCTCAGCAAGCTTCTGGATGGGAGTTTATACCGCAGTTGTACCCTTTCTGTAGCTAAGGACTGATCAGGACAGAGATGAACCATCAAAGAAGCCTACCACTGCAAGAAGCGCATCTGCTATAAAAGCCACGTACAACTTGAAGGGGTCTCATCAAAATCAGCCCTTCTTCACTTCCTTTGACCACCGGCGCAACTTGTCATGCTCGCTCTTTCATTTCTCCGGCTTCTCCTTTTAGCCACAGCGGGCCTGGCGGCACCTTCCCGCAGAGCGACAATTTCCTCTGTTCCTGCCTCTGTTCTGGCTCAACTTCTACCCCAAGGCCAGCAGCAGCTTGTTGCTCCGACAGACACGCCAAGTTTTGTCACGTTAGGCGTCGGAAATCAGAACTATACCTGTTCGTCCTCAGGAAATTACACGTGAGTCGTGGTTGCCTTATCCCAATGATAAACCTGAAAGACGCTGTTCTAGGTCTACCGGGGCCGTTGTCCAGGTGTTCGACGTGGCCCCCCTATCTCCCAGCTCTGAATTCTCGAAAATTGAGGAGGATGCATTTGCTGCCTGGACGGCGCACCCGTGCGACAACCCCTATGAGCAGAACTTGGCCCAGGAATTCCAGGCCAAGTTCAATGTTTCAGTTTCTGGGCAACACTACTTCATTGCAAACCCCGATGGATCCCTGGCCCCCGTTTGGGACTTCAGAACTGACGGACCGACCAAGGGCAACCCGGGCGCCATCGTTGTTGCGGCAGTAGCTGGGGATATTCCGTCACCAACCGGTCCTCCGAACGTTGACTGGGTGGAGCTGACAAACGTATCCGGCAAACTCGCGAGCACAGTCTTCCGTGTCAACACGGTAGCGGGAGACCCGCCCCCGTCTGTGAGTATTTCCCGATCTAGGATGGTAGTGTGCGACTAAACGTGGGTCGTTTAGTGTCAGCCTGGATCACCCGACATTCAGGTCAAGTTTACCTGCAAGTATTGTAAGTGTCCACCGCCTAATGCCGAAATGGGTCTTTATTGTTAATCCATCCACGCCCCGCAGTCCTCTATGGTAGTCAGGTCTGAATTTGGACGTCGTGTGGCAGCGCTACGTTTTTGTTTACATTCGCATTCACGCCAAGAGCGTTTTGCATTCCTCTCCCAGCGTCCCCGGCTTTCGGTCAATGTGCACCGGAAATGGATTGTTAGGAGTACTACTCGTTAGAGACTGGTATCTCCTTTAATAAATTTGTTGTCATTCATTCCACAAAGTACTACCCGTAGCAGTAAAGCTATTTCCCAAATTGAGACCCAGTGGTGCAGGCAGGGGAAGTGCGGTCCTGATTCAAGTTGTCCCTATCACCGCGTGGTGACGGACGGTAAACACAGTGTACTGCAACAGACACGATTATTCTATAACATCGGGGACCAATAACAGGTCACCTCACGCTAATTAGATCGACTTTACCCTCGTGGCGTGCGGTGCCAGTGCGTCCGAGTCTGCCAGTGCGATGCTAGATATTATGGATTTTCGAGTCCGCGATCCTCAGAACACGAGCTCCGCCTTGTCCTTGATAACCCCTGATCTTCGTTGTAGTGATTTGTGGAGAGGCGTGTCAATATACCGTCTGCTGCTTCGGCACGCGCTTCCCCACGGCTCCCTCAAATTCGTTGAAGAACCCGAACTGCAGACACGAGAAGTATCGCAATGCCCCCCAGAAATCCCCCAGCTAACCCATAAGCGGCCCGACGGACATCTAGCTCTCTGAATAGCAGGAAGAAGGCCCCCTTCAAGTTCAAGCAGCGGATGATTGTTTGGCCTGGTGCGCGGTCACTGACACCGTAACACCGTTGACCAGGTAGCTTACGGTGGCCTCGAGCGAATATTAAGAGAGGCAGTGTTTAACAAACGTGATCGCGTGGTCCGCAGCCCAGGGCCTGGGGGGATCGCACCGTCATAATTGACCTTCCAGCGGTCAAGTTTCCAGAAAATGTCTAATCACCGGCGTCAGACGTCCTTTTTTTTTCTGATCAATATTTGGCGTCAGACGTTCCATTGTTTTAGGGGACGAAGACATAGATACCAAAGACCCACAACACTCCCACAACTTCAAGTTGGCCAGAGCTCGCGCCAGAGGCACCGGTGAAAACCGGGCCGTTATTGGCTGGCTGACACGGTCAGACTCGCTTGACAGGTGGCACTGACACATGCCCCCACTTCGACGAGTCGACGACGCCATGCGCAACTCAGAAAAAGAACTAGATTGGAAGACACTACTGTACAGTAGTAGCGCCAGAGGCGGCTTGAAACAGAACAGGCACCTGCCAGTGCCGGGCCACCGCAGTGCAGTACCAGTGTACATTGGCCAAGACTTGGGCCAAGACATTGGCACTCTCACGTTCTCAGGCTCATGGGAAGTTGCAGAGATTCATCAAAAAACAAAAACAAAAAAAAAGTTGCAAGGATTCCTCTTGACAGAATAGTATGTTACTAGGATACTAGTAGGACACCATTTGGGAGAACATCTAGTATTGTTATGCGCTGTATAATCGCAGAAGATGAACAATTGCATCTAGTACCATGCAGAATACAACCCAGTTTCACTATGTGGCATAAAACCTGATCTTCAGACGTCAGGGCTGGAGAGACGCTGGGAAATGGATTGTTGTTGATTATGCAGTCAGGTCTAGTGCAGCTGACAGATGACAAAAATCTGCTGTCACGGGGCATGCATACCACTCAGCGGCTTGAAATAAGCATTAGAGACAGTCACAGTACAGCATGGGCGGCACGAGGCTATTGAGAGGTTTGTTGAATAACCTGAGGCTGGCCCTTGTCCAGTGCCACCCAGTTTTTTTTTTTTTGATCCATTTATATTCTGGGATATACAACAGAGTCACAGACTGGTCACAGCATGTACCACTACAGTTATGAGAAGTAGATTATCCATAAGAGGTGCCCCAAGAAACATAACGGTGAATAAGTACAAGTCAAGAGAAAGAGTCATGGGTTGGTCCCCCTACTTGGGAGGACGTGGTTGGTCAAAACAAGTCATGAGTCAATATTGATGGTTTTTACACCGCAGTTTAGCCAAGTCACGTGAAACACAAACAAGTGAAAACACAACAAGATGGAGAAGGAAACAAACCTCCAAGTGTCCACCTTACCTAGTTGGGTTTGGGAGGCACGGGTAGGGGCGGGCCAGATTCCAGAGCAGAAAGGGCACCTGTCAAGTCAAAAAAGTCCAGAAGCATCCTGATACCCTTGCAAGTACCAAGGAGCAACTGGAGTGTGGAAAGTGGTCGTGGGTGGCCAGGTCTAGCTGAATAGATACCCAAGTCCACCTGTGGCCTGATGAAGTGTGGGCATTCACAGATGATGTGTTCAGCATCCCAGACCACCTCTGTAATGTCTACCACATCTGCCTGACTTAGGCCTCTGCTCAGGTGGCAATCCTTTGAAGGAAGTAGTTCCGATTGATGACTGTGTCAGTGTAGAACATGGGATGAGGTAAGAGACACTTGTCTAGTCCAAAGTATGCATGGATGTCTTCTAGTTGGATAACTCCTGGGGGTACTTCCTGGATGTATTGGGCTGATGACCAAGTGTCATGATTGAGGATGTAGAATGAGGTGTAAGGGGCTCCAACATGCTCGTTGCAGTATAGCTTGACTTTGTAGGCTGCAGTACCCAGAGGATATTCCACTGATCCATGAAGAGAAGTCAGGGACGAGTCATGGGGATCCCTGGTCTGATGTAACACCACCACTGGTGTTAGTCTGACTTGGACTATGAAAGGACATTCACAACTTAGTGAAATATTGTTGTCAAGGTCATGTGTAATGTTCCACTGGATGTTCTTCTTGTGCTACAGATAAGGCCAACAGAGCATCCTAGTGATTGCCAGATATGTTGAAGTCATGTACTTGATTGACTACTAGCTCATGGATGAGACGTAGTAATGTGGCCCAAAGGACACAGATGGGGAAATAGATGATGAGACGAGAGATGAAAAGGATAAGTGCACCAATGGTGACTTAGAGGGGAGCAGATAAGGAAGGGACAGTGGCAGACAGCACACACAGCTCAGGACGAGGATATCACCAGGGATGGCACAAAAGACAAAGTCAATTGTATACAGCCAACAGTGTTACAGTTTCGCCCATAATGACTCCCCCAGACACCCCTGTACGACCCCAGCTGCCATGAAGTGATCACGTGCTGAATACATGGAGGAAGAAGCTGAAATAGCAAGACTTGTGGCTGAACACGCCCATATCCCAGCTAAGTCACATGACCATCCCAACTACCATGGACACTGTGTGCAAAGCAGGGTTTTCAGACCAATAAAGCCCATAGAAAACCCTATGGAGTGTTAAAAATAACCACTTATCAAGGGTTTTTTTAGGGTTTTCTAAGGGTTTTATCGGTTGGAAAACTCTGCTTTGCACGCAGTGGGAAGCACTCAGCAATATTGGGAGTAGATCACGTGATCTTACATCAACTGCCCATCATGTGACCCTGGCACATGACCTGGCTAGACTCGCACCAGAAGGGTTCAGATGAGCTTGTGCCTGGACCAGTCTCAACTGCCTCATGTTTGTGATGACTCATACGTGCCTATCGATTGTGCCTGGTTTCTGATGTGTACCATATGCTTCTCACATTCTGATTGGTTTGTGACTGTGCCCATACAACTCGTGATTCCTTATCTCTGACTCATGCCATGAGGGCCTTATGCCATTGGCTTCTGATTATCTCTGACTCATTGTGACTCATTCCTAGGATCTGGACATTAGGGTTTTGGAGTTCCAAGCTGGGGTTCAAACCTCCTTGGAGTAGTATATAGACTCTGGCTTATGGTCGCTGAAGACCTAAGCTTGACTTCTTGGATTATACCACCCAATGCCTTGCCTCCTCTGCGCTGTCTTGCCAGTCAAGTGCTGAATAGACCTTGGTTGTCATCTTCCTAATCCTTAGCTAGTGAATCACCATAAGGCCTCACATCCATTCTTTTCCTATCTACTCTTGCTGCCAAGGGTGTGCTGAATCATCTCCTCTGTTGCACTGTCTTGCTGACTTCCTGTTTATCAACTTCACCTCATACTCTACACTGCCCTTTGCATCCTTTGGGCCACACTACTATGACTCATCTATGAGCTAGTAGTCGATTGAGTACATGACTTCGACATATCTGGTGATTGCTAGGTCGCTTCGTTGGCCTTGTCTGCAGCACAAGAAGAATGTCCAGTGGAATGTTACAAACAGCCTATACAGCTACTAGAGCAGGCACTGAGTGGATAGTCCAAGAAGTCAAGCTTAGGTCTTCAGCGACCATAAGCCAGAGCCTATATACTACTCCAAGGAGGTTTGAACCCCAGCTTGGAACTCCAAAACCCTAATGTCCAGATCCTAGGAATGAGTCACAATGAGTCAGAGATAATCAGAAGCCAATGGCATAAGGCCCTCATGGCATGAGTCAGAGATAAGGAATCATGAGTTGTATGGGTGCAGTCACAAACTAATCAGAATGTGAGAAGCATATGGTGTACATCAGAAACAAGGCACAATCGATAACACATATGAGTCATTGCAAACACGAGGCAGTCAAGACTGGTCCAGGCACAAGCTCATCTGGACCCTTCTGGTGCGAATCTAGCCAGGTCACGTGCCAGGGTCACATGACGGGCGCTTGATGTAAGATCATGTGATCTACTCCCAATATTGCTGAGCACTTCCCAGGTAGTGTTGGTAGGTGTCTATAGCCAGGATTCTCATAACTTTGAGTTCCTCCTTCACCAATTCAGTACATGATCACTTCATGGCTGTGTTCCAGGGTCATGCAGGGGTGTCCGAGGGGGGGGTCACAGGCAAAAACATGACATCACATGACCCAAGTACATTGGACATGTTATGTATATGTGTCTCATGATTTGTGTAAGGCACCAGGGTGTCTCTTCTATGCCACTGGGTGACAATGAAGATGACTTGCTCAATCTGAGACAAACTGAACTCAGGTGCAGACTGTTGAGACGCGACTGATTCAAGTCACATGTCTCGTGGGATATGATTGAGTCATCCCATTTACTAAATACGGTATCTGTCCCTTATGGACTGATTTGGACTTGGCCAGACTCTTACGGACCGCTTTTGTTTATCTTTATTGTTAGAGTCATATATGGCTCTTATTGTTCTCTATTGTTAAGATACTGGTATTGTCTGCTTTAGGCAGCTATTGTTCTCTGCCCTCCAATGGCATTTCTCCCTCTGGCGCACAGACCACCTGTATTGTGTTTGGATCACCTGTGCGCACAGACCATTCTTAGCTAAGCGTCCTGTATATAAGGACTGCTGTTTTCACCTCTACACTTCAGAGTTCCCTTCTCCTCTGAAGTGTAAGTCCCCTTTCTCTTTACCTCTCCTACTATACCTTTCCTCATAAGGCGTTCCTTTATAGTAACTTGTCCTTACTAGGTATGCAGTTGTAATAGAGTTCCCTTCTCCTCTGAAGTTAACTTGTCCTTACTAGCTCATTGCTATTAACGCTTCGCTCGTTAGTTCTGCGCTTCAACACAGACGAGAGATAGAGAAGTGGTGATTGAAGAAGACCAAGATGGTGTTTCTTGGTCTTCCAGCCTCACTATTTATACATGTTTAGGGTCACTTTAAAGCTCCCCTCCAATCCGAGACAACTAGTAGTGTAAGTAGCTTGAACCCTACTATGGCTACTACTGGGAATGAGCTGTGGTGTGTTACATGTGATACTACAGCTGACTGATACTGTGAAGTCCATGACATATTACTACTTACTAAAGGTGTCATATCTATATAGTAAGTGTCCACTTCTGCAATCGTGACATCACCCCCTTTTCAGCTGCGATGCCCATGGCACTGAGTGGGTCTGATACCCCCTGTCCAACCTTCCTGTACTTCCGTGATTCGATTGTGTATGTTGGCCATCTCCAACCAGAACTTGGACTGTGCAATCTCCCCCTGCACCCCGCCCAACACCTGGGCCAGCATATGGAGGCACTGCTCCATCTGGTCAGCCTCCCACTTGTATGCCCAGTAATGCACCAGCTTGGCCTTCAGGCTCACGTCCCTGAGCTTGTTGACGGTGCGGTCAACATGGTGCTGGTTGCTGTGTCCACCAATGAAGGTGTACATGTCTTTGGGGGTGTAGTGGGGCTTACTGGCCTTGCACACCTGTGGCTTGGCATACAAGGGTTGCAAGTAGACCTTGTCACTGTTGTCCACCAGCCTGAGGACTAGTGGGTCAGGGCCCATGATGACCTGGACGTAGGCAGCCTGCTTGGTCACCCCCTGCACATCGGTGATGGGGTAGTGGACGAAATCTTTGCCCTGATTGTGTTTGTAGCCATGGGGGGCTTGACATGTGCTGCCACTGATGAGCCACAGGTGGACTGCAGGGTGGGGGGCATCTTCTACATCCACCTGCATGTCGCCATGGTAGAGGGGGCACCCTGTGTTGCCACATGTGTACAGGGTTTTGCGGGGGTTGTCAGAGTTGGTGGTGGTGATGAGGAAGGGTTGCTCAGCTGGGTACTGTTCCCTTAAGGCCCCTTCAACTGCCTCATACACTGCTCTCTCAGCATCTTGGTGAACTGCCATTGTTGATGGAGGAGGCAAGCCCTCCATGCTGTGGCGGTTGCTAACTGTTGCTGCCACCATTCCTCTGCCAAATTCCTCCAGGGTTGTGTCTTCATCCACTCCTGCCACTGGAGTGTTGCCAAGGTTTTCTTCTTGGTGGTCCTTCATGAATGGGGAGAGGTCAAGGTGAGGGAGGGTCACTGCCTCTGACAGCTTCATGAAGCTGATCAATTTCAGCTTCATAATAGGGTGCAGTGTTGAGGCACTGCCCACTGTGGTCGATGAGCCAGTATGTCGCGGGCTATGCAGGGTCTTCGACATTGATGATGGGTTGGACATTATCAAGGGCTTTGCAGAGCTTTTGATAGGTGATGTTGTCAACAAGGTGGGGAGTGAGAGTGGTGGAAGCAGATGTTGGAATGAGATAAGTACATAAGGACCTTATCTATAGCAGTTATGACATTACAGTAGTATGTTTTCCTATTACGGTAGTTAGGGTATGTACTATAATGGGCGCAATACGCCCTCTGAGTGAGAGAAGCCCTATGGCTATCTTGAAGTGGTAGTTTACATCAGGTGTGTGTAAAAACATGATATTGTGGACACCTGTACTCATCACTTTTACACATATGGACAGGGTAGGACCATAGAGTATAAAAACCCTCCCATGGGGAGGGAGGTGAATAGGATATTCACTCTCTTCTTCACTTGTGCACCCTCTCCACTCTATAGTCTCTCAGCCTACTCAAAGGTGAGAACTCCATTCCTGTTTGCTGCATGCATTGCTGTGCAACAGGTTATGGGCCCTGTTACAGAGTTTGCCGTCACACTCTTTGATAGAGTTGCACCTTGTGGTCACCGCCCACCACAACATTACCTTTGCAAAGAGGGACTCATGTGGTTGTAGGCATTAGACTCAAGGAGGCTCCCTGGTTCATAACAACCCAATATTGTGCTCCGAAGGAGTACACAGACTAGGCCTCTCACCTAACTAAACAAGGCCATGTGTCAACCTCCATTAATTTGGAGGCACTGCACATGATAACCTTGGGGCGATGCTGAGCAGTTCTATTGGCTTAGCAATTAACCAGCAGACTGCAAAGACTGGCACACAACATAGGATTGACCTATGGGTCAAAATGGGACTAATATTGGCTTTTTTATCTTACTCAGTGTTGTTATTATTGTAACGCAACGCTGACGTTCTCAAAGCCAACAGATCTATACAACTATGTCATCCCAACTTACTACACTTGTCCCCATCTTCGATGGCTCTAATTGGGCCACTTGGTCTAAGCAGATGACTGCCTTCTTCATGTTGCAAGGGCTCTGGGGCTATGTTGCTGGCACCATCCCTGTTCCTCCTGTTGCCAATGCTGCTGAAAGAGCAGCTTTGATGCAAAGCGATGAGATGGCTAGGGGTGATCTTACCCTTCACCTTTTGCCTGCCATACAGCAGGCAGTTACTGGCAACACTTCCCAGCTTCTTTGGGAATCTGTCAAGGACTGGTACGGTGCAGTATCCATGCCCCACATCTACAAGGACTTCTTCAAAGAAGCCATCTCTATCTGCTTTAACACCAATCAGCATCCCACTCCCCAGTTTGAGAAAATGGCTGCCGCTTTCACTCATCTTGGAGCAGTCACTGTAGGCACTGGTGCTAACGCCACCACCCTTGCTATTTTCCCACAGCTGCAGGCACTAATTGCTATGTCCACTTTGCCCCAGAAATGGGAGCACCTCATTCCTGTCATGTGGAACAATCTTGCCCTCACAGATCTCCAGCTCACTACTGTATCAGCTTGTGTTGAAAGCCAGTACAAGACTGAGACCAATCACGGACAGCATAAGGCCACCCATAATGTGCAGAAGCTTTCTGCCATTAAGCAGAAGCGCAATGACCCTCGCTTCTCCAAGCAGGGTTCTTCGTTGCAGCAGCCTAATGCCCCCAGCCTGTCCAACCAGCAGCAGCCTTTTAGGCAGCGTGGAGGACATGGATCCGGAAAAGGCAAGGCACCTGCCTGTGCTCCACAGCACTCACATATTGCCTCTGTCACCACACTAGCCCCCCCTACTTCCCACAAGGTGACTCATATTGGGTCAGCTGGTGTCACCATGAGGACAGAAGTTGAATCACCCTCTCCTCAGAGGGCTTCTGGCTTCTTCCCTTTGGTCAATAAGGCATTGACACTTGCTGAATGGCTGGATGTACCTGCTACAGTCCAGACCATAAAGACACTTGAGCAGCACTTTGCTGATATTGATGCGCTAATGCACCCTCACATTGAAAAGTTCATGGACAAGGAGTATGACTCCAACTTTGACATTGATATGTCGCAGCAGCCTTCGGGCAGCACACAACTGATCATGAACATTGACAGCCTCAATAACACCAAGATATTTGGTGAGCAATCTAACACTTTCCAACTTGACTTCTCAGGTCTGACAATAAGCAATGGGGGTTCTGATATAGAAAACCGTGCCCCCATACCTCCTTACATCAACCTGGCTTCTATTGTTGAAGCAACAGTCAGGTGGGCTACTACTGGCAAAAGCCATTTCCCTCCTCAGTCATGTTCTAACAAATGGATTGAATATACTTGGCATAGCAACCAACAGCACCTCAGAGATAATGGCAAAGAAACAGACCCCCATTTCGACACCCTTGTCTCTCCACCAGCCTCTATAGGCCGATCTCTGACACCAGAGTTTTTCTTGACCGGGCTGGATACTGAGATCCTCAATTGGGGATCATATGATGAAGAGTATGCCTTTTCTTCACCTTGTGCAACACATGCTGATAACATTACAGTATTAGCCCTGCCCCCAAAAAATCCAGAATGGGGCAGCTGTAATAGTTTCATATATCTACGAGAATTGCATGTAGTAGTACTGAAGTCACTCAAAATGTACAATATTAGCAGCACTCTCCTCGATTCCTTTGAGTGTGAGCACAATGAGTACTTCAGTCAATGCGCCAAGTGTCTAGAGCATACAAAAAATATGTGGCTCCTTGATTCAGGAGCATCAGCACATTTCACTAATAAACTTAGTGACTTCATCAACTATAAGCCAACTGCTAAGTCTGATAAGATTCCCATAAAGACTGCAGCTCATACACTATATGTTGAAGGGACCAGAACTGTCCTGCTAGAGCATTACATCACAGACAGACCTGTGACCATGCAGGTATATCCAGTCCTATACATCCCTAGAATGAGCATGTGTCTTCTATCTATGGGAGTCTTCTTACAGCAAGGTTTGCACATTTTGGGGAATTCACAGCATATTAACTTGCTATGTAAAAAGAAAAAGATTGTCCAATGTAAACCCCTTCTTCATGGACAATCATTATATTGGCTAGATGCCTCTATATCCACTCTAACTGAGTCACTTATTGTGGACCAGTCTGCATTACTCAATGTAGATTATGACCTTATGCATTGTTGCCTCGGTCACCCATCTAAAGAGGTTTTGAGACAAGCTAAGGATCACACTAAGGGCTTTCCAGAAGGGATTATAATTCCTACCTCTGATGACATATGTCCTGGGTGCACGCAAGGCAAAATGCCTGCTGCCTCACATCCTCCATCCAATACAAGGGCTAAAGCCTCTTTCAATTGAATACATTCTGATTTGAAAAGCTTCCCTAGACCATCATACCACAAATACAAGTATTTTATTGTCTTCTTTGACAATTATACTTCATTTGCATGGATCACTCTTTTATGGGATAAAGCCTCTGCTATTATTGCTTTAAAGCAGTGGCTTGAACTAATTAAAAATCAATTTAGCACTACCATAAAAGAATGGATGTCTGATGCTGGCGGTGAATACAAATTGGATGCTTTCCTAAAGCAGCTTAAGGATGCCAACATTACAGTGCTACAGTCAGCACCACATATGCCTCAGCAGAATGGGTGTGCTGAGCACTTTATGCACACTATAATGGACAAAGCTCAGGCTATGCGCCTTGATGCTTGCTTACCATAGAGTTGGTGGGAATTTGCAGTCCTACACACTGCACATTGTTACAATAGAACCCCCATAAGTCGCCTTCAATGGCAGACTCCTTACAAACTAATACACAATGACGTCCCTGATATATCACATCTTAGAGTCTTTGGTTGTGGTGCCTATGTGCATATTCCAGAAGCTTGCTGGATGAATAAACTTTCTCCCAAAAGTGAGCTGATGACCTACCTTGGTAGAGGACCTGGAATGAAGGCTGATGTCTTCATGCACACACCAAATGCCTTGTTCTATTCAGACAAGGCACTCTTAAATGAAGCTCTATTTCCTAGGTGTCCTATGGACAATCCTAGACGTGAGCCCCATGATGTAACTCAGTTAGATGATACAGTTCCAGATGAGCTGTCTAAAGACCATACCACTCCTGGTGATAATGACAACCTACCACCTGAGCCTCCTATTACCAAAGGGAGAAGCGCTCCCCAGCTGGCCACTGGCCCCCCTTCTAGTACTCATACTAGAGGGACTGGATCGCAGCTACCTCTGCCTTTACCCCCTGAACCGGTACCTGGTCCTAGTGAACCTAGGTGCTTGGGGCATACAAGGAGACCTGTTACTTGTCCTGATAATGTCCATGGAGATAGGCCTCCTACTACGATTTTTCAAGACATTGTGTGGACTCACACATGGTGACAATTGATGCAGCCACAGCCAGGTAGCTCCCAGCAGCATCCACGTCTGAGTTGGACGGCCTCAGGAAACATTCTTGAACAAGCCAATCCTGATTCTTCTGGTGTGCAGAGTGATACTCCGCATGATTCAGACGAAGTAGATCAGCAACTTCTGATCCACCTAGCTCAGGAAGGGGGAGTCAAATTTCTAGATCTTCTGCTCACCAAAGCAGTTTCACCATTGGATCTAGAGTCACCTGATACCTCTAATATTCATGAATGGACCTATCGGGACATTCTAAAAATGCCAAGTGAACCCCAGGAGGAGTGGCATAATGCGTGCAAAGAAGAGCTTGCCTCTCTTCACAAATGCAAGGTCTATGATCTTGTTAACCCA